>OX465285.1:41619474-42219474 GCA_949987705.1 Thereva unica
ATAGTATTAGAACTGCCATATGTAGGATGCTTTGCTTTCCTGTCATCTCAAAATTAATTAATTTATCAGTCAATATTTATTTTGACTTGTCACGTCAACACATCAAGTACATCGAAAATAACTTAAATTCACTTTATTCATCGTAGCTAAGTTATACCCTTGATACACGGGCTTCATCGAATGAACATTCTTCCAGTCTCATTGGCCTTGAATGAACATTCAAATACGAAGTGACACACGGTACCTCATTTTCAATTCATTAATTCTACATACTTTATTTTTGATATTTTTCCCTCACAGCAACATACTTAAACTATAACGAACAGACAGTTGACATTTTGACAGTTCGATTTTTAAAATTTTATGAGAGATTGGAAATTTCATGGAAACTTGATAGAAATTTTCCCACTTCCAGCTTCATTTCTCATTAAATGAAGTAGATTTCACCTCATTCTTTCGAATGACGAATGAAGCTTCGAATGCTCATTCAAACTTAATTTAAGGTGATACACGGGCCGCGAATGAACATTCTTGAATGAATGATCATCCGATGAAGCCCGTGTATCAAGGGTATTACATTCATCGAGCACATCGAAAATAACTTAAATTCACTTTATTCATCGAAATTAAGTTACATTCATCGAGTACTTCTAAAATAACCTAAATTCACTTTATTCATCGAAATTAAGTTTCATTCATCGAGTACATCGAAAATAACTTAAATTCAGTTAATTCATCGAAATTAAGTTACATTCAACGAGCATATCGAAAATAACTTAAATTCACTTTATTCATCGAAATTAAGTTACATTCATCGAGTATATCGAAAATAACTTAAATTCACTTTATTCATCGAAATTAAGGTACATTCATCGAGTACATCGAAAATAACTTAAATTCACTTTATTCATCGAAATTAAATTACATTCATCGTGCACATCGAAAATAACTTAAATTCACTTTATTCATCGAAATTAAGCTACATTCATTGAGTACATCGAAAATAACTTAAAATTCACTTTATTCATCGACATTAAGATACATTCATCGAATACATCGAAATTAAATTAAATTCAGTTAATCCATCGAAATTTAGTTACATTCATCGAGTACATCGAAAATAACTTAAATTCACTTTATTTATCGAAATTAAGTAACATTCATCGAGTACATCGAAAATACCTTAAATTCAGTTATTTCTTCTTAATTTAGTTACATTCATCGTGTACATCGAAAATATTTTAAATTCAGTTAATTCATCGAAATTAAGTTACATTTATCGAGTACATCGAAAATAACTTAAATTCACTTTATTCATTGAAATTAAGTTACATTCATCGAGTACATCGAAAATAACTTAAATTCATTTTATTCATCGAAATTAAGTTGCATTCATCGAGTACATCGAAAATAACATCAATTTACTTTATTTATCGAAATTAAGTTACATTCATCGAGTACATCGAAAATAACTTAAATTCACTTTATTCATCGAAATTAAGTTACATTCATCAAGTACATCGAAAATAACTTAAATTCACTTTATTCATTGAAACTAAGTTACATTCATCGAGTACATCGAAAATAACTTAAATTTACTTTATTCATCGAAATTAAGTTACATTCATCGAGTATATCGAAAATAACTTAAATTCACTTTATTAATTGAAATTAAGTTACTTTCATCGAGTACATCGAAAATAACTTAAATTCACTTTATTCGTCGAAATTAAGTTAGATTCATCGAGTATATCGAAAATACCTTAAATTGACTTTATTCATTGAAATTAAGTTACTTTCATCGGGTACATCGAAAATAACTCAAATTCACTTTATTCGTCGAAATTAAGTTACATTCATCGAGTACATCGAAAATAACATCAATTCACTCTATTCATCGAAATCAAGTTACATTCATCAAGTACATCGAAAATAACTTAAATTCACTTTATTCATCGAAACTAAGGTACATTCATCGAGTATATCGAAAATAACTTAAACTCACTTTATTCATCGAAATTAAGTTACATTCATCGAGTACATCGAAAATAACTTAAATTCACTTTATTCATCGAAATTAAGTTACATTCATCGAGTACATGGAAAATAACTTAAATACACTTTATTCATCGAAGTTTAGTTACATTCATCGAGTTCTTCGAAAATAACTTAAAATCAATTTATTCACCGAAATTAAGTTACTTTCATCGAGTACATCAAAAATAACTTAAATTCAGTTAATTCATCGAAATTAAGTTACATTTATCGAGTACATCGAAAATAACTTAAATTTACTTTATTCATTGAAATTAAGTTACTTTCATCGAGTACATCGAAAATAACTTAAATTCACTTTATTCATCGAAATTAAGTTACATTCATCGAGTATATCGAAAATAACCTAAATTCACTTTATTCATCGAAATTAAGTTACATTCATCGAGTACATCGAAAATGACTTAAAATCACTTTATTCATCGAAAATAAGTTACATTAATCGAGTATATCGAAAATAACTTAAACTCACTTTATTCATCGAAATTAAGTTACATTCATCGAGTACATCGAAAATAACTTAAATTCACTTTATTCATCGAAATTAAGTTACATTCATCGAGTACAAGGAAAATAACTTAAATACACTTTATTCATCGAAATTTAGTTACATTCATCGAGTTCATCGAAAATAACTTCAAATCAATTTATTCATCGAAATTAAGTTACTTTCATCGAGTACATCGAAAATAACTTAAATTCAGTTAATTTATCGAAATTAAGTTATATTCATCGAGTACATCGAAAATAACTTAAATTCACTTTATTCATCGAAATTAAGTTACATTCATCGAGTACATCGAAAATGACTTAATTTCACTTTATTCATCGAAAATAAGGTACATTAATCGAGTATATCGAAAATAACTTAAACTCACTTTATTCATCGAAATTAAGTTACATTCATCGAGTACATCGAAAATAACTTAAATTCACTTTATTCATCGAAATTAAGTTACATTCATCGAGTACATCGAAAATAACCTAAATTCACTTTATTCATCGAAATTAAGTTACATTCACCGAGTACATCGAAAATAACTTAAATTCACTTAATTCATCGAAATGAAGTTGCATTCATCGAGTACATGGAAAATAACTTAAATTCACTTTATTCATCGAAATTTAGTTACATTCATCGAGCATATCGAAAATAACTTAAACTCACTTTATTCTTCGAAATTAAGTTACATTCATCGAGTACATCGAAAATAACTTAAATTCACTTTATTCATCGAAATTAAGTTACATTAATCGAGTACATGGAAAATAACTTAAATACACTTTATTCATCGAAATTTAGTTACATTCATCGAGTTCATCGAAAATAACTTCAAATCAATTTATTCATCGAAATTAAGTTACTTTCATCGAGTACATCGAAAATAACTTAAATTCAGTTAATTTATCGAAATTAAGTTATATTCATCGAGTACATCGAAAATAACTTAAATTCACTTTATTCATCGAAATTAAGTTACATTCATCGAGTACATCAAAAATAACCTAAATTCACTTTATTCATCGAAATTAAGTTACATTCACCGAGTACATCGAAAATAACTTAAATTCACTTAATACATCGAAATGAAGTTGCATTCATCGAGTACATGGAAAATAACTTAAATTCACTTTATTCATCGAAATTTAGTTACATTCATCGAGCATATCGAAAATAACTTAAACTCACTTTATTCTTCGAAATTAAGTTACATTCATCGAGTACATCGAATACAACTTAAATTCAGTTAATTCATCGAAATTAAATTACATATATCGAGTACATCGAAAATAACTTCAATTCACTTTATTCATTGAAATTAAGTTACTTTCATCGAGTACATCGAAAATAACTTAAATTCACTATATTCATCGAAATTAAGTTGCATTCATCGAGTACATCAAAAATAACTTAAATTCACTTTATTCATCGTAGCTAAGTTATACCCTTGATACACGGGCTTCATCGAATGAACATTCTTCCAGTCTCATTGGCCTTGAATCAACATTCAAATTCGAAGTGACACACGGTACTTCATTTTCAATTCATTAATTCTACATACTTTATTTTTGATATTTTTCCCTCACAGCAACAAACTTAAACTTTAACGAACAGACAGTTGACATGTTGACAGTTCGATTTTTAAAATTTTATGAGAGATTGGAAATTTCATGGAAACTTGATGGAAATTTTCCCACTTCCAGCTCATTTCTCATTAAATGAAGTAGATTTCACTTCATTCTTTCGAATGCCGAATGAAGCTTCGAATGCTCATTCAAACTTAATTTAAGGTGATACACGGACCGCGAATGAACATTCTTGAAAGAATGATCATCCGATGAAGCCCGTGTATCAAGGGTATTACATTCATCGAGTACATCGAAAATAACTTTAATTCACTATATTCATCGAAATTAAGTAACATTCATCGAGAACATCGAAAATAACCTAAATTCACTTTATTCATCGAAATGAAGTTACATTCATCGAGAACATTGAAAAAAAACTTAAATTCACTTAATTCTTCGAAATGAAGTTACATTCATCGAGTACATCGAAAATAACTTAAATTCACTTTATTCATCGAAATTAAGTTACATTCATCGAGTACATCGAAAATAACTTAAATTCACTTTATTCATCGAAATTAAGTTACATTCATCGAGTACATCGAAAATAACTTAAATTCACTTTATTCATCGAAATTAAGTAACATTCATCGAGTACATCGAAAATAACTTAAATTCAGTTAATTTATCGAAATTAAGTTATATTCATCGAGTACATCGAAAATAACTTAAATTCACTTTATTCATCGAAATTAAGTTACATTCATCGAGTACATCGAAAATAACCTTAATTCACTTTATTCATCGAAATTAAGTTACATTCACCGAGTACATCGAAAATAACTTAAATTCACTTAATTCATCGAAATGAAGTTGCATTCATCGAGTACATGGAAAATAACTTAAATTCACTTTATTCATCGAAATTTAGTTACATTCATCGAGCATATCGAAAATAACTTAAACTCACTTTATTCTTCGAAATTAAGTTACATTCATCGAGTACATCGAATACAACCTAAATTCAGTTAATTCATCGAACTTAAATTACATTGATCGAGTACATCGAAAATAACTTCAATTCAGTTTATTCATTGAAATTAAGTTACTTTCATCGAGTACATCGAAAATAACTTAAATTCACTATATTCATCGAAATTAAGTTGCATTCATCGAGTACATCAAAAATAACTTAAATTCACTTTATTCATCGTAGCTAAGTTATACCCTTGATACACGGGCTTCATCGAATTTAACATTCTTCCAGTCTCATTGGCCTTGAATGAACATTCAAATTCGAAGTGACACACGGTACTTCATTTTCAATTCATTAATTCTACATACTTTATTTTTGATATTTTTCCCTCACAGCAACAAACTTAAACTTTAACGAACAGACAGTTGACATGTTGACAGTTCGATTTTTAAAATTTTATGAGAGATTGGAAATTTCATGGAAACTTGATGGAAATTTTCCCACTTCCAGCTCATTTCTCATTAAATGAAGTAGATTTCACTTCATTCTTTCGAATGACGAATGAAGCTTCGAATGCTCATTCAAACTTAATTTAAGGTGATACACGGACCGCGAATGAACATTCTTGAAAGAATGATCATCCGATGAAGCCCGTGTATCAAGGGTATTACATTCATCGAGTACATCGAAAATAACTTTAATTCACTATATTCATCGAAATTAAGTAACATTCATCGAGAACATCGAAAATAACCTAAATTCACTTTATTCATCGAAATGAAGTTACATTCATCGAGAACATTGAAAAAAACTTAAATTCACTTAATTCTTCGAAATGAAGTTACATTCATCGAGTACATCGAAAATAACTTAAATTCACTTTATTCATCGAAATTAAGTTACATTCATCGAGTACATCGAAAATAACTTAAATTCACTTTATTCATCGAAATTAAGTTACATTCATCGAGTACATCGAAAATAACTTAAATTCACTTTATTCATCGAAATTAAGTAACATTCATCGTGTACATCGAAAATATTTTAAGTTCAGTTAATTCATCGAAATTAAGTTACATTTATCGAGTACATGGAAAATAACTTAAATTCACTTTATTCATTGAAATTAAGTTACATTCATCGAGTACATCGAAAATAACTTAAATTCACTTTATTCATCGAAATTAAGTTACATTCATCGAGTACATCGAAAATAACTTAAATTCACTTTATTCATCGAAATTAAGTTACATTCATCAAGTACATTGAAAATAACTTAAATTCACTTTATTCATCGAAACTAAGTTACATTCATCGAGTACATCGAAAATAAATTAAATTCACTTTATTCATCGAAATTAAGTTACATTCATCGAGTATATCGAAAATAACTTAAACTCACTTTATTCATCGAAATTAAGCTACATTCATCGAGTACATCGAAAATAACTTAAATTCACTTTATTTATCGAAATTAAGTTACATTCATCGAATACATCGAAATTAACTTAAATTCAGTTAATCCATCGAAATTTAGTTACATTCATCGAGTACATCGAAAATAAATCAAATTCACTTTATTCATCGAAATTAAGTTTCATCCATCGAGTACATCGAAAATAACATCAATTCACTTAATTTAACGAAATTAAGTTACATTCATCGAGTACATCGAAAATAACTTAAATTCACTTTATTCATCGAAATTAAGTTACATTCATCAAGTACGTCGAAAATATCTTAAATTCACTTTATTCATTGAAACTAAGTTACATTCATCGAATACATCGAAAATAACTTAAATTCACTTTATTCATCGAAATTAAGTTACATTCATCGAGTATATCGAAAATAACTTAAATTCACTTTATTCATTGAAATTAGGTTACATTCATCGAGTACATCGAAAATAACTTAAATTCACTTTATTCGTCGAAATTAAGTTACATTCATCGAGTATATCGAAAATAACTTAAATTCACTTTATTCATTGAAATTAAGTTACTTTCATCGAGTACATCGAAAATAACTTAAATTCACTTTATTCGTCGAAACTAAGATACATTCATCGAGTACATCGAAAATAACATCAATTCACTCTATTCATCGAAATTAAGTTACATTCATCAAGTACATCGAAAATAACTTAAATTCACTTTATTCATCGAAATTAAGTTACATTCATCAAGTACATCGAAAACAACTTAAATTCAGTTAATTCATCGAAATTAAGTTACATTCATAGAGTACATCGAAAATAACTTAAATTCACTTTATTCATCGAAATTAAGTTACATTCATCAAGTACATCGAAAATAACTTAAATTCACTTTATTCATCGAAACTAAGTTACAATCATCGAGTACATCGAAAATAAATTAAATTCACTTTATTCATCGAAATTAAGTTACATTCATCGAGTATATCGAAAATAACTTAAACTCACTTTATTCATCGAAATTAAGTTACATTCATCGAGTACATCGAAAAAATTCACTTTAGTCATCGAAATTAAGTTACACTCATCGAGTACATCGAAAATGACTTAAATTCACTTTATTCATCGAAATTTAGTTACATTCATCGAGTTTATCGAAAATAACTTAAATTCACTTTATTCATCGGAATTAAGTAACATTCATCGAGTACATCGAAAATAACCTAAATTCACTTTATTCATCGAAATTAAGTTACATTCACCGAGTACATCGAAAATAACTTAAATTCACTTAATTCATCGAAATGAAGTTGCATTCATCGAGTACATGGAAAATAACTTAAATAACTTAAAAGTAAAAGTTTTTTTAGTGATTTTGGTTCTGGAAAACGTAAAAATTTTTTTATTTGAAAACCTTTTCCCTGGAAATATTGAAGCTGAGGGAATTTTGGCGGATCCGGCGGATGTACCTGGATAATGGGAGGTGTCTGGCGGTCCGAGTTTTTTCTGGATAACTAAAAGATGGAAGAATCTAGAATCCTTGCGGTAATTCTGAGGTAAGATAGAATTAAAATTGTTTTTCGTGGATTGAAAATATTAAATAAGTTAAGTGAAGATTATATTTATTTATTTATTTATTTATTTGCCAAACAAGGCACTTAACATTTATTTATTTACATATTAACATTAATAAGGAACATTGCAGTATTTAATATTTAAATATTAAACTAAGATCTAGGTCTATAATGTTAGTTAGAAGAGGACAATAGGGAAATTAGTTTTCTTTTATAGGAACTTTTGTTAATTGAGGGAGAGAAACAGGACGCGTAGGAATTGAAGGTAATGCAGCACCTGTTAACAGGCTCGTTTCTAGCATATTCAGTGCGATGCGGGTACTCTTTAAGCAGTTTGGAATGTCTTGTTTGTCGAGTATCGTTAAATTTGATTGTGTCCGACAGGAACTGCACCTTGAGGTTATTGTTCAGGACATCCAGGGTAAAACAAGATATAAGCAATTTCCGTCTAAGGGATAGAGGCAAGAGATCAAGGATTTTGATCCTGTCCTTATAGTGAGGAAGGTTGTGAAAATCCGAAGGATTATAGAGGTTCCTAAGCGCGAAAAGAAGGAACTTCTTTTGGACAGATTCTATTCGATTACTACTAATTTGAAATATAGGATCCCAGATCTGGCACGCATACTCAAGAATAGGACGGACCAATGAGCAAAACAAGGCTTTAGTAACCCAAACATTGTCGAATTCTTTAGCTCTTTTCTTGATAAAGCCCAACAGCTTGTTGGATCTAGCAATAATATTATCATAGTGTAAGTTAAAGTTTAACTTGCTGTCGAGGACAATGCCTAAATCAACAATGTGATCGACACGATCCAAGACATTGTCATTGAGATAATAATTTTGCAGCTGTTTGTTTCTTTTCCTGGAGAAGGTAATTACGTGGCACTTACTGGTGTTAAGAAGAAGATTGTTAGTGGTGCACCAGTCATGTAGTGCATTAAGTTTCGACTGTAAAAAGGATACATCAGTTTGAGACCTTATAGCACTATAAATTTTTAAATCATCGGCGTAAAAGAGGTGCGGAATGCCATTTAATATTTCAGATAGATCGGAAATGAATATGTTAAATAGAAGTGGCCCTAGGTGGCTGCCTTGCGATACACCTGAGGTTACATTGATTTCTTTTGAGAGGAAGCCCTGAAATCTTACCACCTGAGTTCTCTCTTTAAGATAGGATGTTATCCAATCCAGAAGGGGGCCGGATATCCCAAATCTTAATAATTTCATATATAGAATGTGGTGGTCTACTCGAGCGAATGCCTTGCTGAAGTCAGTGTAGACAGCGTCAAACTGGTGGCCTTGTTCCATACCGCACAGTAGTTCGGATATCATTATCATAAGATTGGATGTGGTGGAACGACCTTTTCTGAATCCATGTTGCTGATCGTTTAGGTTCGGAACAATTAGAGGGGCAATCTTGTCATAGATAAGTTTTTCAAATAGTTTAAGGATAACAGATAGGATAGCAATGCCCCTATAGTTTTCCACCGCATGTTTATCAGCTGACTTAAAGATTGGTGTGAGGAAGGATTTCTTCCATACCGAAGGAAACTTACCGGCAGAAAGGGACTTGTTAAAAATGAGGTGAAGAGGGAGTAGAATGAGTTGGGCGTGGTTCTGCAAAAAACTTGCAGGTAGACAGTCCGGACCGTGACCTTTATTGACCTCCAGATCTATAAGACCTGTCATTATATCTTCGGGCGATAAAGATATATTGTCTATAAGGACCGCAGTTTCGGAATGCTCTCTTGGGACAGTGTGTGCAGTCGAAGAAATGGGGCAGAAGATTTCACTGAACCTGTCCGCAAACATGTTTGAAATTTCTTGGGGGAGCGAGGAGTGCGTGATACCGTTTGTCATTGTTGTCGGGTAGCCTGATGTTTTTCGCTTTAGGTTAACGAAATCAAAGAATTTTTTAGGATTACGTATGATATTTTCACCGACAGTCTTTGCATAGGTAGTATAGGCCTCCCGTAACCTATGATTAAATTCTGAGGCTAATCTGGCGTATTCAGATTTCTGCTCAGCACTAACATTGTTGTTATTTTTCACTACGCTGTACAATTTATTTCTCCTATTACGAAGGGACCGAATGTTTTTGTCAAGCCATGGTTCCGTCAATTTATTCCTTTTTTTTTATTTTGGGTACGAATCTGCCAATGGTGTTAAAGATAACATCGTAGAATCTAGTAACTAGCTCGTCAATATCATCACCATCAAGTAGATCCTCCCAGTTAATAAGGGATAATTCAGTGCTAATACTAACATTATCGGCATTCTTAAAATCGAAGACTACAGAGTTGTTATAGGAGGCGAGAAAATCAGTTATTGTAGAACTGAGCTCGACGACCCACGCGGAATTATGTGTTGTGTTATTAAATAGATTCTCCTCTTCAGAAGCGGGAAGAACGTTCAAATCCTCATAGAGGTTAGTGAAGATTAAATCCAACCATTTCCCATTTGAATTTGGTTGGCTAATTACCTGTTGCAAGTCGTTGCTGTAAAGATTGTCGATAAACTTTATATCGACGGGGTGCACCGGGAGCAAATTGCCGTACAAAAAGGAAAAGATTAGGAAAATTTTGAGAATACGGAGTTTTTTTTGCAGCGAAAAGTTCGAATTTCCTGTAAATAAACCGTGTAAAGTGTAATTCGTGCCCTGTAAAAAAATGAAAAGGCAAAATTATTTAAACTCTTTTCCGAGTTTTTGTCTTTCCTTTTTTTAGGTATCTGAATCACTTTTCGAAAGAGTTCGGAATTTCGAAGTTTTTTTTGTGGATAATGTTTGAATATTTCGGTACTTTCTCGCGTGAGATTCGCGATTTCTTTTAGTTATTGTTTTTGAAATATGCCAATAGGGACATAGGTCGTTTGAAAACAATAGAAAACACCACGAGTGAAAATAACGGTGTTTCATTGTTAATTAATCTAATTTAGGAAATTTCGTGAAAATGCTCAAGTTTAATGAAGATTTTAATGAATAAGGGAAATATTACTTACAATAAAGGGTTAAGAATTTTAGAATCAAACGTGGATTTCGGGAATTGATGTAAATTTTTTTTTATGATTTAAAAAGAATATTTTATTACCATGGTGAATAATACCTTGCCTTGCCCTAATGATAATCGATGACGAGGAGACGCGTTGAAGGTTCCGTTAGGTTTGGGCGTTAAGAAGATTTGTGTTTTTTTCCTTTTCTTGAATAAATTTAGGAATTTCTGGTGAAATTTGTACCATCTTTGTATGCCGCGGCAAACGAATTGTTTGTCCTAGAATTAATAATAGTTCCTTATCTAGGTATTGTTATACATATTTAAGTGCTTGTAGGAAAGTGAGCTGTATATCGACCAAACGCCAAGCAGAGATTTTGGTACTTTAGATTTGATGGCCGGACACGCGGAAGATGGTGGGTAATAAATTACCTGTTATGAAGGTGTGTATAAACCAGGAAAATTAGTAGTTAGAGTTGTGCGAAAAAAAATGAATTAATCACTGATAGTAATATAAATACATGGGTTAAATATATTAATCTGTAGAGTATTAATGATCGTCATTATCAGCAGCAGCACCGGCGTAGTAATAAACCTAATAAATAAGAATTATTTATTTATTTATTTATTTATTTATTTATTTACGCCAAACAAGGCATGCTTAAACTATATTACACAGGGAAAGTAACTTATGAATATATACATATATCGCTAAAAGTACATTTGCATTTAACAATTTATCACAGGTATATCTTTATAACTTATGGTACATTAGTTATAGTGTTATGTTAGTTCAGGATAATTCGGATGACAGGAAGGATATCAGTTTTTTTCTTGAAGGATAATTTGCTCATTCCAGGGGAGAAGCAGGAACTGTGGCCATTGAAAATCATACAACATCTGTTGACGGGCTCGTTCTTTCCATACTCGGTCCGATGAGAATATTCCCTAAGCATTTTCGTATGCCTATTGTGACGGACATCGTCGTTAACTTTGATCCTGTCTGACAGAAACTGAACATTGATATCGTTCAAGACGTCCAAAGTAAAGCATGATATAAGCAACTTACGCCTATTAAACAGAGGCATGAGATCCAACACTTTGAGCCTGTCCATGTAGGGTGGTAGGCTATGAAAATCACGCGAGTCGTATAGATTTCTCAGAGCAAAGAGTAGAAATTTCTTTTGCACCGACTCAAACCTGTTACTGCTTACCTGGTAAATAGGATTCCAGATCGGGCATGCGTATTCTAAAATCGGGCGGACTAGCGAACAGAAAAGGGTTTTTGTAACTCGAGGGTTGTCAAATTCCTTGGCTCTTCTCTTTATAAAGCCTAGAAGTTTGCTAGCTCTTGCAATAATATTATCGTAGTGCAAATTGAAATTTAATTTATTGTCCAGGACAATACCCAAATCTACAATTTGATCAACGCGGTCTAATACCCTGCCGTTGAGATAATAGTATTGCAACTGTATGCCTTTTTTACGAGAGAAGGTAATTACGTGGCATTTACTGGTGTTAAGTTGCAGTTTATTGGTGGAGCACCAGTCATATAACGTATTCAGTTTCGACTGAAGGAGAGTTACGTCATCACTCGACCTTATGGCACTATATATTTTGAGGTCATCGGCATAAAAGAGATGTCGTATATTACTTAGTTTTTCTGACAGGTCTGAGATGAATATATTAAATAAAAGTGGGCCAAGATGACTACCCTGGGGACTCCGGAAGTTACTTCGATTTCTTTTGACAGAAATCCTTGAAATCTAACGGCCTGTGTTCTTCCGTTAAGATATGATTCTATCCATCTTAGTACAGGCCCAGATATTCCGAATTTTAGTAGTTTTGTTATTAAGATATGGTGGTCGACACGGTCAAAGGCCTTACTGAAGTCAGTGTAGACAGCATCGATTTGATGACCGTTCTCCATACCACATAGTACTTCGGAGGTTAGTGTCATAAGGTTAGTAGTTGTCGAGCGCCCTTTTCTGAAGCCATGTTGTTGGTCATTGAGGAGCGGATCAATTATGTGGGCAATCTTATCGTAAACAAGCTTTTCGAAAAGTTTAGGAATTGCTGATAATATTGCAATGCCCCTGTAGTTGTCCACCGAATGCTTATTAGATGCTTTGTGAATTGGTATGAGGTATGATTTTTTCCAAGTTATAGGAAATTTTCCTAACGATAAGGATTTGTTGAAAATAAGATGGAGGGGAAATAGAATTTGAGTTGAGTAGCACTGCAGAAAGCAAGTTGGCAGATTGTCGGGACCGTGACCTTTATTGATATCCAGATTGTTTAAACCTGTCATGATGTCTTCGACGGATAGGGATATGTTATCTATAAGAGTTGAAGGTTACAGTGCGCGTGTGTGTTGGGTCAGTATGTGTTGTATCAGATTTTGGACAAAAGACTTCGGTAACCTGTCAGCAAACATGTTACAAATTTCCTGTGGGCAAGAGGAGTGTTTACTGCCATTGGTCATTGTAGTTGGATAGCCTAAGGTCTTTCGTTTCATATTACCGAACTGAAAGAATTTTTTGGGGTCTCTAATAATGCTATCGCCAACAGAGTTAAGATATGAAGTATAGGCCTCACGTGACCTAAGACTGAACTCTGAGGCTAGCCTAGTGTATGCTAATTTCAGTTCATCATTTGCATGGGGGTTATTTCTAATCAGCTTATACAATTTATTTCTCTGATTACGAAGAGAACGGACATTCTTATTCCAGCCATGGTTCCGATAATTATCCCTTCTTTTAATTCTGGGCACATGTTTGTCAATAACGTTGAATATTATAGTGTTGAAGCAAGACACTATTTCGTCAATGTCATTACCAGAAAGCCTATTTTCCAGTCAACTAGGATAATTCGAAGATAATGCTGTTAGAGTCTGCATTTTTAAACTCATAAATGAATGAGTTATTGTATGATATACGATGATTAGATATTGCGGTATTATGTTCGAGGATCCATGCAGAATGGTGAGTAGAGTTGGTGAAAAGGTTTTCCTCAGGCGGAGCAGGCAGAATGTTCAACTCCTCAGGTGAGTTAGTGAAGGTTAGATCTAACCAATTACCACGAGAATTCGGAGTTCTAATGATTTGGTGTAGACCATTTCCATAAAAGGAGTCGATAAACTTTATATCGATAGCATTTGTGACGTTAATCGGAAGTAAACAATTTTCTTCCTCGTCGGAGATAAAAGATACAGTGAGCATCAATATAAGTTAACACAAATTCCCCTTTTTTATTTTGAGCCTTTTAGGGAGCCTCCAGGACCCCCTTAGAGGCAAATGCGAATTTTTAAATTATTTTTTAATTGTAGTAGAGACTGTTACGAAGATTTTAAGGGGTCGTGTAGCCTCCTCCGATTTTTTTTGAGGAGGTAAAAACGTGGATTTTTTAGTGTATTTTTGTTGTTGAGCTTTTGTGTTAACTTTATATGATGCTCACTGTATATTAGGGCGATTAAAGTCTCCTAAAATAAATATGTCGTCGCAACTGGAGAGAGATTCGTTAATATCATCTAATATATGAAGTAATTCATCATATTTAGATTCGTCAGAGTTAGGGGGTATGTAAAAAGTGCCGAAAAATATGTGTTTCCTGCCCGATTCAACTCGCACGAAAACATGTTCAAAGGAATTCGAATTTTTAGTTGCGATTAGTTAACTATTCAGGGGGTCCTTGACCGCTATAAGAACACCTCCACCTCTTGAGAGACTGGTAGAGTTGTAGTCTCTATCGCATCTGTATATCGTCCAGGTGGAGTCTAAGTTCTCCTGGTTTACAAAAGTTTCATTTAACCACGTTTCTGTGATTACGAGTACATTAAAATTGCAAGATTTCGAGTCAATGATAAGGTTATTAAGTTTGCCTCTCATACCACTGCAATTGTGGTAAAAGAGCCTTATGTTTTCAGTTGGGTCAGGGGTAGTTGAGATGCGAGTTTTTGTCGGAGAAGTGACTAGTTACGGACGATAATATCTAGCCATTTCGTCCCGGCTCTTCTGCAATTGAGACACATGTAGTGATCTCATATGTGAGGCGTAGGTGGCGAGGTCCTTCCTTACTTGCTCAGAAGAGATCTGGTATTGCTCGTGATAAACAGTGTAGAGCTTAAGCAGGGTATTCCGATCGATGGGGAGACCTTCTTGTTGGATCGAAATAATGAGGCTGGTCCTGGTCTTACCATTTACACAGGTAGAGCCAGGTTTGTTGTGCATATAAGCAAGAAAGAGCCTTACATTATCGTAAATCCTACGATCTCTGAGACGAGATAATAGGTACCGACCCTCGGTTGAGTCTGCCGAGATTAAGGTATTTTTTACGTTCGGAGGCTGTAGAGGGTCCAAGAAGTGTGGTTTGGTTGCAGTGATGCTGTTGGTATGTCCTTCAGGACTCGCTAATATTGGTGCTTCTGCCACAACAGGTTGAGGAGGGTTAGGGGGAGGTCGATTGTCTATCGGAATCTCGGGAACATCGGAGTAAGAACGGCCGCCGATGATAATATGGCTAAGAGAAAAATTTGGGTATAAATCGCTATTAAGTGCAGAGACGGTAGAGGTAGGGGCGGGAGTACTGTTAGATTTGAAATTGATAATTTTATTAGTGTTGCTGCGGATATTAGGGGATGCAGCATGCTTTGTTAGTATATTTTTGTTTTTATTATTGGAGCTTACGATAGGGTTAGTGCTTATCTTATAATTAGTGTTATTAGACCTATCCCTTACAACTAACTTGGGTTCAATTTTCCTCGGTGTAACCCTGTTTTTCCAACGGCGGAGAGTTAATTTATTCCATTTGAGGATGTCAGATGTTGAACTGAAGAAAAGCCATTCGTATTTAGCAGGTAGAGTCACCTTAAAGTTCTTAAGCTTCTTTTTACGCGATCCTACTTCTTCGCAATTAATCGGGTTGACGGAAAAGTCTTTGAGAAATAATCTGCTTACCCAAGACGAGTCCGCTTGTTTTGGTGCGCCTCTGAGGAAGAAGATTGAGGTGTCGTTATTGTGCTGCGAAGGGTTTGACTTACTGGTGTTCCGGTTAGGACCTCGAGGTATTTTGTTTCGGTGTACGCTGTCCCCTTTTCGGTTCGTAGCTGCCGCCTTATTCACCTTACTGATTTTTTCCAATCTGCTGGCCCATTCATCCATTGACCACGTAGTTCCGAATTTTTTTATATTGCTCACAGGCAGGTGTAGCGGAGGCAAATTGTGAGATGGGTCAGATGAGATTGATAAAGCCTGTCTGTGCAAATTAGGAGGGCCGAGTGTAAAGTTGGCCTGATCCAACTCGTCCGCGAGTGAGATTGGCTCTTCGTCATAGTCACAAATTGTTGGCGCGGGGTCATCCTGGGTGGAAAAATTGATTTTGTTCTCAGCCGTGGAGAGTGATTTGACTTTCGTCAACTCCGTTTCAATGTTATGCAATTGTGATACCACGTCTTTTTTAAACTGCAGAATTCCATCATCGAGAACGCAGAGCTTATGTATGCAGTCCGAAATTTTTGCTGGTAGATCGGACTTTGTCAAGCTTTCATTATTGTTGTTGTTGTTATCAGAACTGAGCTTTATTTTTTTCAGAGCCGAGTTAATTGTATTGAGCTCGAATTTGATAAGTCTTGACAACTCCTCAATTATTTCATTTTTTATGGTATCCTCTTTGGGAGCAGATAAGTTATCCAACTTCATTTTCATGTTCTCCAAATTTTTGTAGTAGTCATGGAAATTATTGTCAGTTCTTTCGACAACGGTTGAAAGCTCATCTATATTGTCCATTAATACATTAACGTTCCTCTCTGTGCTAAAAGCTTTGGCCTTGCAAGCTTCAAAGTCATTTTTCATGCATGTAAATGACTCAGTTAAGCTCACAATGTTGTCGTTATTGGACTTAATCGCCAAAAGAATGTGAGAGAGGTTAACAGATCTGCATTCTGTGCAATAAAATTTGAAAGCTCTTTTATACTCGTTCATATATCTGAACGCAGTGCGCGAAAGTCCAATGCACGATGTGTGATAAGAATTGTCGCAAACACTATTGCATGCAATCAATTCGTCAGCAGAGGTGTTGTCGACGAGGCACGAGCTTTTTCTGCATTTGTTCATCTTGACTTAATTAACGGCGGGACACGTAACACTGTGGCACTTATTATATATGGAACGAATTGATTACACAATTATTATGTAATTATAAGAGTTCAAATCCAAGTGAATTATAACTGTGGCAACCGAGAAATAATGATTTATAACTTATTTATTATTGGTTTAAATATTTTAGGACACACAGAACTTTACACTGTCACTAAATTGTTAATCAAAAGGGAGGTTTAAATTAAAAGATTATGTCTGTAATCTGTCTTTAGAAGCGAAAAAAAGGTAAGAAGCCGGACGGCACGACTTAACGGTCAACGGTTGAACTAGAACATTAATAACAGAATATAACCTACTTAATAATATCAACAATATTAATATTACTACTAACAATCGTAATAATAATAAAATTGCGTTGCACTAGCCGGCTGCATTGATGTAAAGGTAGTTTCTGCAGTGACCTTTACTACATCGCTGAATTAATTCTTGGTAGCCATGATTTTTTTACGTTAATTAATAATAATAAAAAAAAAATTTGAGAGAAAACTAATTATAGATATAAGATTTATAAGAAAAAAAATATATATATACATAATTATATATATATATAAGAAAATTTTTTTGTTTTTATCCATAATGAAAGGAGAATAGGAAAACGTTTTTTTTTTGTGATTTTTTTCTCTTCTTCTCAATGCCTAGGAGGCAATTCTCGTTGAGTATATATTTCTATTCCTAAGAAATGTAGCAAATTTTAATAACACATCAAGTGAATCGCTCCGTTTAGAGTACATACAACAAAGAAATTCTTGTAAAACCGCCATCAAGAAAGTCAAAACCTTATTTGACAACAAATTGAGAAGTAAACTCCTAAATGCAACCTCCGGTAGCAAAAACTTCTGGTCCTTGGTAAGTTCCATCAAGAAGAATTTCACTACAACTTCAACCCTTTCCTTTATTCACAATGAGAAGGTAATAACAGACAGCAAATCCAAGGCCAATTTATTAGCATCTATGTTCGCTTCGAATTCTTCTTTACCCGAAACTGATGTGCTACCCCTGTTTCCGAGCGTAACGCCCATTCAATGGACAGGGTTTTTTTCAGGACTCGCGAGGTGTACAGGTGCCTCAAAGAGCTCGATGCCAACAAATCCACTGGACCCGATAATATACCCCCTATCGTCTTAAAACAATGCGCCTCACCTTTGGCTAAACCTCTACGCAAATTATTTTCCCTGTCATATTTCTCCGGAGTTTATCCCGACTCTTGGAAACTTGCCCATGTTCAGCCCATACCGAAAAAAGGTGATTCCAGCGATCCCTCCAACTACCGCCCAATAGCAATTACTTCTATTCTCTCCAAAACCATGGAGACGATAATCAACAAAAAGCTTATGGGATATCTAGAATCCAATCTACTCATAAACGACAGACAGTATGGCTTCCGACGAAAAAGATCCACTGGCGATCTTTTAGTCTGTCTTACAGAACACCTCAGCCGTAGCCTGCATGGATCCGGTGAGTCTAGTCTGGTTGCTCTGGAGGCTTTCGATAGTTTGGCACTCAGCCCTCTTAGCTAAACTCAAAGCTATTGGAGTTGACTCACTTCTACAGAAGTGGATTGAGAGTTTCCTTTCTGGCCGTTCAATCAAAGTGGTATTGGATGGCGTCAAATCCGCATCCCACACGATCTCTGCGGGGGTACCCCAGGGGTCAATTTTATCACCGGCCCTATTTCTCATATTTATAAATGACCTTCTTTCAATCCCCTCCAACCCACTTCTCAGCTTCGCTGACGACGGTACTCTTCGTTACTCGTACAGCTTCGATACAAGACAGACTCATGCCAGATCCTGTCTTGATGATCGCGAACTAATGTTCAACTCTATTAATTACGACATTGAACTTATTATAGAGTGGGGAAAAAAGAATCGTGTCAAATTCAACCCCTCCAAAACCAAGTACTGTCTCATCTCCAAAAAGAAGCTCAACACCTCTTCACCCTTGAGAGAGGATGGAGTTCAACTAATGGCCGACCCATCCTTGCACATCTTAGGCGTGACATTAGCGAAAGACTTGCGATGGAATGACCATATATTCCAAATCGCCAAACAAGCATCCCAGTGCTTGGGATTTCTTAAGAGGTGCAAGTTCCTCCTCCAGCCATCGGCCCGTGCTGTTATCTATAAATCCTACATTCGGCCTCTTCTCGAATATAACTCCCTCGTTTGGGGCGGCGCCCCAATAACCACCTTGGCATGGTTAAATAAGGTGCAAAAAAGGGCGCTCAAATTAATTGATGACGACACCGCCTGCTCCACCATCGACCCCTTGAGCCACCGTAGGAATGTAGCAGCACTGACAAAATTTTATCGCTATTATCATAGTGACTGTTCCTCCGAGTTAAACGCTCTCCTGCCTCCACGGCAATCTTATACCCGCAACACCAGATTAGCCCACTCGTCTCATTCCCTTCACCTGCAACTACCCCTTTCACGCACTCAACAAGATATGAATTCGTTTGTTAATAGAACAACTCGACTGTGGAATAACCTCTCGCAGTCAGTATTTCCGAACTCCTACAACGTCCAAGAATTCAAACGCAGGGTTCATCACCACCTTCTTCAATACCCCCCGTACCTTTTAATCCTTAACCTATACCCCCCCCCTCATCCCTCCCCCGAACTAAGCTTACTGCTAGACATTGCACCATGACGTGACAAATGACATGACGGACTAGTAGTACAAAGGGTGACTCCTAAGCTTAGCACTGCCACATAAAAAAAATCAAAAAAAAAGTAATACATGACGTATAACCAAGGTCAATTAATACTCGAAATATAACCAATGTTAATTAAAACAGGAGATATAACCAATTTTTAAGTATATTTGAATTAATACAAGAAATATAACCAATTTTAATACAACCTCACTTAATACATGAATTATAACCAAAATTTAAAATATGAATTATTATATAACAGTACGTTTTTCTGTATGATGATCAGGTATAGCCAAATATACACGATAAGGTATATCAGTATACATTTCTGAGGAAAAACAAATAAGCAAATAAGTTAATAAAATAAAATAAAATAAAGGAACTATAAACATTTAACACAAATAAGCAAATAAGTTAATAAAATAAACTAAAATAAAGGAACTATAAACATTTAACACAAATAATCAAATAAGTTAATAAAATAAACTAAAATAAAGGAACTATAAACATTTAACACAAATAATCAAATAAATTAATAAAGCAAACCAAAATAAATGGAAGGGAATAAATGGAATTTTGAAGGTTTAAATCATTGATAAAATGACCGAATAAAAGCCCCCACGTGAGGCCCTCGGGAATAATGATGCCTCCGCGAAGGGCGAGTTCCTTCCGCTGGATTCCACCGGGCACCTAGCCTCCTCGAGGATGACCGTTTCTCGCTGACCGAACCACCCCTTCCGACCCTTTTGATTAGCCCCCTCTCGTTGACCTCGGTAGGCTCGTTTCTCTCCGCCGCCGCCTCTTTTCACAATTTCGTATTAGGCACGAGTTTCTAAAGTTATAAACTGTCACACTTCCGCATCCCTGTACCGCGAACCCCACCCCATTCGGCGAGCTAGTTTGTGCACCGCACGTCGTGCCGACGATCGGTGCAGCGGATGCATACCTTTTCGGCGATAATCCTTGGCGGTCGAGCCTCTCCAGCCACCCTCTGGTCTGCCCCTTTAGGGAGTTTCCCTAGCACCAGCAGAACGCCCAGATCGACATCAGTGTCAGGCCCTGAAGACAGCTTTGAGCTTCTCGAAAAAAAGCTCTTACTAAGCCTCAGTCGCATGCTTAATGATCAATTTGCGAGCTTCGAAGAACGTCTGATCTCGCTTGAGACTCGCCTTTTTGCTCGCATTGATGAGGTATGTGAAACCTTAAATAATAAATACGCAGGGCTGAGAGACGATGTGGAAACTGCTCAACATGACATCGCTGTAGTTTCCAACGAACTTGAGGAACTGCGCCGGCAGTTACGACTTCAAGATCTAGTCATTCGCGGCGTTCCGATGTGTGATAACGAAAACCCGAGGCACATCCTAGATTCACTTGCCTCCACCATCGGGCACGCATTGTCACCGTTCGTCAACGTGTTCCGGCCGCATCTACGAAAACGCATGAACTCCCCGACTGGCAGCGCGGTGACTCCTAGCTCGTTACTGATTGTTAAATTTCCTTCGGGTAATGAGCAGCAGGAGTTCCTAAGAAAAGCCCGGCAGCACGGCACTCTCACCCTAAACAAATTAAATCTGGGATTCTCATCGGACAGCGTTGTTCGCTTGAGCGAAAGCCTGACGCCAAAAAATGACATTATCGCACAGCAAGAAAACTGCAGATGAAGAATCTTGTCACCGCAGTGTTTTCTCGTCAAGGCCGGGTTTTTGTTCAGTTGGACAAAGATCAACGACCCCAAATATTCAGATCAGCCATTGACCTGAACGATGCCGTTTCTGCCAGGCCTTAGCTCAGGAGAAGCATCTGGATTTTGGAGCATCCCTTTCAACACCGGGAATATTACAATAGAGCACGCGGCAAATTTGTTGTTAGCCTTTTTCTTCTTGTAATGATGGAATATTCCTCACTGATGTTATCGTGTTTTAAATTTCTAGTTTTTTTTTATTTTTGTTTTTATTTTTATTTTAATTTTAATTTCAATTTTAATTTTTGTTTTTATTTTTATTTTAATTTTTTATTTTTATTTTTATTTTTATTTTTATTTTTATTTTTATTTTTATTTTTATTTTTATTTTTATTTTTATTTTTATTTTTATTTTTATTTTTATTTTTATTTTTATTTTTATTTTTATTTTTATTTTTATTTTTATTTTTATTTTTATTTTTATTTTTATTTTTATTTTTATTTTTATTTTTATTTTTATTTTTATTTTTATTTTTATTTTTATTTTTATTTTTATTTTTATTTTTATTTTTATTTTTATTTTTATTTTTATTTTTATTTTTATTTTTATTTTTATTTTTGTTTTTGTTTTTATTTTTATTTTTATTTTTGTTTTTATTTTTGTTTTGTTTTAATTTTTATTTTTATTCTTATTTTTATTCTATTTATTTATTTATTTATTCGTGTATAGGGTATGACATGTGTAACATATTGAATTATTTTGTATTGCATGACATGCGTAGCGTATTGATTATGAAGTGCGCTCGTGTTGATAGAGCACTTTGCTGGGCCCCGGTATTGATTGCTTTTGCGGATGGCTGCGGATAGTTTATCGCCCCTGGACAGGGTAAGAGTGCTGTGTAATATTTTCACATCGTTTAGGTCGGGACTAAATGTAATATATTTGAATGCTAGAAGTGTAAGAAATAAGATTGATCAAATTCATGATATGTTCTCTGGGACGAATATCCACATTATATGTATGTGTGAAACGTGGTTAGATGAAAATGTTAACTCGACTCTTGTTGCAATTCCAGATTTCAACTTGTTTAGAAATGATCGTCGTGGGCGTGTTGGAGGAGGTGTATCTATCTACGTACATAATACCTTAAAAACAACTCCTCTTAAAATTTCGTCACCTGGTGAAATTGTTGAATTCATTGGTGTTGAAGTGGCATCTGATTGTGAAAGTTTAGCCGTATTTAGTGTTTACTCTCCTCCAGGCACCTTCAATCCGTGTAACTTTGTTGAACTTACCGAATCACTCAATCCTGTCGTTCAGAAGTATCGCGACGTTATTGTTTGTGGTGATTTTAATGTAAACGCTCTGAAAGCAGGCTCTGCAGCGGATGAATTGTCCTATCTCCTACTAACATTAGATCTAAAGGCTCTCAATAATCAACCGACCTATTACAATGCGTCCTCCCCCTCCCAGTTAGATTATATGTTGACTACAAACATTCTTAAGGTACTATTTCATAACCAGATTTCGCCTCCAAGCAACTTTGATCATGATTTTCTCTTTATGACGTATAGGATGAGATTGGCGGCTATTCCTAAAGTTATTTCCTTCGTTTATCGTGACTTTAAGAATATTGAGAAAGATCTCTTGAAGACTGAGTGTAGTTGTATGACTTGGGATAATGTATATCGAGAGGAGACTCTAGATGGAAAGGTGCAAAATTTAACATATAGTTTATTAAATCTATTTGATCGTTATGTCCCTCTAAAGATGTGTCGTGTACGTCGGCGGAGGTGTCCTTGGATTACTGATAACATCCATCGGGCAATGGCTGAGAGAGATTACCTCATTAAACAGTACCGGAGAAACAAGGAAGCATTGATATACAGCAGGTATAAAGCTGTGCGTAATAGGGTAACAGCTATGATTCGCTCTGCAAAAAGAACATATTTTGCCTCTAAATTGGACACCAATCAGCCTTTGAAAAAGTTATGGAGGAATATTCGCAGTTTGGGAATACATGGCAGTGATGATTACAAAACTGCTATGGACCCAAATGTACTAAACAATTTCTTTGTGAATAGAAGTGTTCAATATTCTGACATTTTGTGTCGCAATTCAAATGGTCAGGCTGATGTGGGGTTTAGTTTTAGATGCACTGAGGCCTCTGAAGTACTTACAGCTATACACTCTATTAAGTCGAATGCCACAGGATTCGACTCTTTAACACCCGTATTCTTGAAATTGTTAGTACCTTTTATTGTGAGTCCTCTAGTCCATATTTTCAACTTTTGTTTGACTACCTCCCAATTCCCGACTGAGTGGAAAAAGGCATTGGTGGTTCCTGTACCCAAGAAATCGTCCCCATCGGAGCCTGGTGATTTTCGTCCTATCAGTCTACTGTGTTTCTTTGCGAAAGTTTTTGAAAAAGTCGTGCACAGCCAAATAATGCAATATGTCAAACAATACAATCTCTTATCCAAACGGCAGTCTGGTTTTCGACCGAATTATAGCTGCGAGACAGCCTTATTAAAAGTTACTTCGGACATCCACGAGGCGCTCGATAAGGATCACTTAGCTGTTTTAGTTTTGCTTGACTTTAGCAAAGCCTTTGACTCGGTAAATCACCAAAAGCTTCTTAGTAAGCTTAAAAGGGATTTTAACTTTTCATCTTCGGCTGTGAAGTTGATATGTAATTTTCTGGCTGGCAGGTCCCAAGTTGTTAAAGTGGGAAATGACTACTCGTCCGCTGCGTCTCTTTATTTGGGTGTGCCTCAAGGCTCAATTCTTGGCCCACTTTTATTCAGCCTGTACATAAATGACCTACCAAGAGTAGTACGAAATTGTGCTATCCACTTATATGCTGATGATGTCCAATTGTATCTCACTCGTCCGGTTGGGCTAATCGAGGACTGTATTGTGCGAATAAACGAAGACCTGCAATGTGTTCATGAATGGTCTCAGACCAATAGCCTGTTGCTTAATCCATCTAAATCAATCTGCTTAGCTGTTTATAGAGACATCATAGACACAAGAGTATTACCACCGGTCGTATTAAATAATGCCGTTATTGACTATGTGCATTCTGCGAAAAGTCTGGGTATTCAACTGAACTCCAGTTTTAGTTGCTGCAGTCATGTTCGTTCGACTCTGGGTAAAATTTATAGTAGCCTAAGGCAGCTGTGGATTAGCTCGGTTAGCGTACCTCCTGGGTTACGAATGAAGTTAGCTAAAGCTGTCGTGTTACCTCACTTTATGTATGGTAGCCTTATCTTTCCCAAGTTGGATTCTGTATGTGCGAGGAAAATAACGGTGGCATTTAATGATGTCATTAGGTATATCTACAACCTCACCAGAGGAAGTCACATTTCCAGATACGTCAATTCGTTTGTTGGTACATCCATTGAGACTTATTGTGCAAGGCGTGCTCTTGCCTTTCTTCATAAATTAATACTTACTAAGAGCCCAGATTACCTACATGAAAAGTTAGTGTTTTTGAGATCTAACAGAGGTCTCCAGCTCCTTATACCAAGGTGTAATTCTCGCTTTGGGGAGCGTTCTTTCTTTGTCCAGGCTGTTCGTAGGTGGAATTCTCTTCCGAGTCATGTGCAAACTGAGGGATCCAGCGGGGTGTTCTGCAAGTTGATTAAGAACGCAGAATTGTAGTCAAGTTTATGGATGCTACACATGTCATTCTCTAAATTGTCTTTCCCTAAATTGTTCTTGAAATTATTTGTAATTTTAGTTCTTAGCTTAAAATTGTTCATTATTGTAATTTTATTTCAATTGTTACTATTACTATTATTATTATTATCATCGTTCTGTCACGCCTGAATTGTATTTTCTATTGTGTAGTGCTATATAAGATGTTGTAATCTTCAGCGCTTTTTATAATAAATTATTTGAATATTTGAATTTGAATTTATTTGGATAGTCGTTTATCTAACTTGTTTAGATTTGCTTTCTTTTATTTCGTGCTATGGCACACCCACTCCCGACAGTTACAAATGGCGCCCAACGATTGGCAAACCCAAATGCCAGGATATTTCCGGCGCCCATTTTACAAATGGCGCCCAACGCTCGGGCTAAGGAACCTAATTTGCTTTGAGCTCCTTGGTCTAGCGGTCCGATGACATGGACATGACTGATTGTCACTTGGTGACACTTTAATTTTCCCCTCGGCATTTATTTTTCTCCTAGTTTGTTTTCCCTCCCATGTCATCGGTTTTAAATATCTTTTTCTTGAAATTTCAGCCGAGTTTCTTTTGAAACTTTTCTTTGTGGCTCAGGCCAGCGAGAGGAGCCAGGAGTGGACTTCCTTCATACGTACAAGTTCCAATTCTCAGCCCAAGTCCCCCGGGCTATTGGGTATTGGGCGAAGGTACTTACCGCGGTACCCTAGCCCTCATAACTTCTTCCGCTTCCTCTTCCCTATCTTTCTTCTCCTTCAACCACTTCAACTTTTACTATCTTACTGCGGTAGCCTCTCTAGTTTTTTTGTTCCTGCCACGTGGGCTCGGAGTCTGGTTAACAGGCGTATACCACCTGACTCTGCGCGAGTCCACACCTGACAGGGAACACAGCATTTTGGATCTTTTTTTTTCTTTCTTGCCCATAGTATGGACGGGTGCATTTCGTATTGTCGGACCTGCACCGTCTGGGCTACCAGGCGTCCTATCGCCTGGCCTTGCGACAGGGTCGATATTCCGGAATACACCCGCCCCCGTCCAATGGCCGTCTGTCAATCCGCCTTCCTGGAACTCAGCAGAGTTGCTGACCAGTCGTGGTAGATTGACAGAACGGTCTACCTAGTTCATCAGGGAGACTTCTATCTCTTCTGCTTCTATCCCCTTCTACCACCTTCTATCACTCTCTTATCTTGTGTTGTTGGGTCATCGGGATCCGGTCACCGTAGAGGTCGTTGATGTCCGATGGTAGGGACGTCGATGTTGGGAGTGTTGCTAGGCAGTGGTCTATCGGCAATCCTTATATTGGTCTCACCAGTGGAAGCACTGTGTTTGCTGGCGACGAGAATGCCACTCAGCGCCGAAGGCAATCTGACTGACATTGCCGCCGCCAGTCGCCGCCGCCTTTTTGGGGGTGTCCTTTTTCCGGAGGGCCCCTTTATAAGCATTACTAGCACCTTTTGTTCATAGAAATTTTCGCGTATATTTTCTTGATGCTCATATTTTATATGACAATATTTTTTTTTGTACAAAACATTCTTTTTTTTCAGGATAACATATTTTTATACATTCGTATAAGTTTTGATATTTCATATATTCTTTGAGAATAACATACTCTTCCTGAATTTTTTTTCGATATTTCATATATTCCTTTAGGATAACACATACTCTTACACATTGAATTTTTTTTGATATTTCATATATTCTTTTAGGATAACTTACTTTTATACATTGAATTTTTTGATATTTCATATATTCTTTTAGGATAACATACTTTTACACATTGAATTTTTTTGATATTCCATATTTGCTCTAAGATAACATATTCTCTTTTCTCATAAAAGTTTTGATATTTCACATATTTTGATATTTATGTTTTCTATGATAACACTTCCACATATTACTTTTTCCCTCACACCCATCTCGAAAGCAAAAGGAATTTCGGTCTTTAGTCTTATTCCCTAAATTTTCACCTTGGTTTGGTCAAAGTAGTCTCCTCAACTTTTTCCACCACGGGTGGTAGACAGCAAACATACTTAAGCATAAAAATAAAAATTACAATTAAAATGGAAATTAAAATACTAAAATAGAATTAAAGAATTGAAAATTAAAAATTGAGATAGAAATGGGAGAGGAAACAGAGGTAGAGAAAACTAGTGAGAAAAGGAGGAAGAAGATAGAAAGAGATATGCATGTTTTCTAAAAGTCGTGGCTGTGCTCATTCGCTGTATATGAATTGGAAGACTATTCCAGATTCTCAGGGCATACACGAAGAAGGAACGGCTACCAATTAGGGAAATATGAGCAGGAATCAGAAATGTGATGGATCTCAGGGATTGCAAAGGAAAGAGGAAATCAGAAAGATAGCAGGGACTTTTGGTATAAAAAACTTTATGCAAGAGAAGCAAGGCCATGAGATCAAGGAACTGAAAAAGGTCACAACCCAGTAAGGAATTTTGGACACCCGACACATGTTCAGATCTGCTCATATGAAAAATAAACCTGAGGCAATCATTAAATGCTACTTTGAGACGACAACGGCAGGATGAATCGAAAGAAATATACACCAGCGATCCGTAAAGGAAATGAGGAACAACAAGAGATTTTATAAGTTTGGCTCGAATAGGTGAGGATAACAGGTTGCCATGTAGCCACAGTTTACGAAGAGTACCATAGATCTTATAGAGCATCAATGAGACATGATGGCAGCAGGAGAGTTTGGAATTCACTACAATACCCAGGTTTTTGGCAGAGTCTACTATTGGAAGCGGAACATTACTAAGTAACAAAGGTGTTTTCCCAATATTCTTTAATTTCCGGGATGAAATAAATCCCCAAAGCTGGTATCCGAAGCATCACTGCCATCCACCCACCCCGGCCATCAACCTGTGCAAGCAAATCAACGGACGATGGAAAGGAATCTTTTAAAATAACACCCCGACCACCGCGAGACGCAAAATGGTCTTTGCTAGAGATGCGCATCAAATCAACAAAAATAAAAACAAGTGAGAGTGACGAAAATGTACAATCGGAGAAATTTATTTTATCTCAAGAAATATAAATAGTTTCTTTCTTAATTTAAAAAAAAATCTCTTTTTTCTTTGTTATCCGCTGATTTTATAAAGAAATGAGATAATTATTGCCCACCTCTGTTTAAAGCGAGGCCTCGAGCAGATTTACAGTTTAGTCGCACACCATGCACCCCAGGCCACATTAAAATTTACAACCCCATTCACAGTCAATTGCAAAAGCAAGGTGATGGTGGCTGAGAGCGAAGGAGCCAACCACCAACCGCGGTAAAATTTTCAATTTTTTGGTTTGAGTCTTCAAAATAATTATCCTTTAATTGCCAGGTAATCAATTCAAGGATGAAGTGCCCCTCCAAGCAGGTATCCTCCTGAGCATCGAGCGACGACTAAGGAAAAGTACTTGCGACTTAGATGGATTTAATTTTAGAAAATTTCTAGAACTCCATTCGTTTATTTGAGACAAAGTGCTATTGAGTTCAGAGACACAGAGTTCAATTTGGTCAGGAGGACAAGAGATATATAGCTGGAGATCATCAGCATATAGATGAAAGGAGCAGCGACGGATAACAGAGGGAAGATCATTGATATAGAGGGAAAAAAGCAAAGGACCGAGGACCGAACCCTGAGGCACACCTGTAGGCACACTTAGGAAAGAGGATGTAACATTATTATGACGAACACACTGAGCTCTATTTGAGAGAAGAGAGGAGAAAAGCCGAACAGAAGAAGATGAAAAGCGATATAGTTGACTAAGTTTATGGAGCAACAGCGAGTGATCTACCGAGTCAAATGCTTTAGAGAAGTCAAGAAGAACTAGTATTCCAGTATCACCATGGTCAAGGGCGGAACGGAGATCAGTTGTTACCTTCAATATAGTAGTTTCGCAACTGTGGGATTTACGGAAGCCAGACTGGAATTTAGAAAGGAAGTTACAAGAATCAAGATACCGCGATATTTGGGTAAATAAGATTTTCTCAAAGGCTTTGGCGAGGAAAGGAAGAATTCTTATAGGGCGAAAGTCTGATAAATCGGCAGGGGAGGACTTTTTAGGAATGGGAGTCACAATGGCTTTTTTCCAGAGTGAAGGAACTTGGGAGGTTGTCAAGCAATAGTTAAGAATATGTGTGATGGTTTCAATGATTAGAGGGGAGAGAATCTTAAGAAAGCGAGGAGAGATTCCATCATATCCAACGCTATTGGACGAAATGGAAAGCAATATTCGAAGAACTTCAAGTGCGTCCACACAACGGAAATTAAAACCATCAGAGTAAGTGAAGTGGGAGAAGAGGGATCGGAAGGGAAAGACAAAGAGGAATACTGAGGAGATTGAATGAAAGATGCATTGAGTGAGTTAACATCAACATCAAATGAATTAATCTCAGAGGTATGGATGCCTAAAGATCGAAGGTTAGACCAAAGTTGCTTAGTGGACAAAGCAGGATCAAGTTTACGGGAGTAAAATGCACGTTTGGCGGATTTGACTTTGCTGTTGATTAAGTTACGAATATTTTTGTACTCACTGAGGTAGCTGAGGATCCTTGTTCTGCGATAGCGTCTGTACAAGTACTCACGCTCAACAATCAATTTGCGGATTTCATTAGAAAACCAGGGGCAAGTTGGAGATTTACAACGTCTTCTTGTAGTTAAAGGGACACATTGATTATATGGTGATTGTATGAAAGTATTCAAGAGATCAACCTTAGTATCAACGCAGGTTGCATTATGGATATCAGCCCAAGGTAAAGTGGAAGTAATTTCAAAAAGGCGAACAGAATTGATATTGTTGAAGTCCCGGTACGAATAAAAATTAGTCAGAGGGGGGAGGAGAAAATTAAAACGAAGGGAGAGGAAGAGAAGGTCATGGTCAAGATAGCTGGGAGGAGAAATTTGGCTATGTTTAAACACTAAATTTGTGAAAGTAGCAGGATTATTGCAATTTAAAAATGTTGGCAGTTGATTTAGTATATGCAAATCCAATGACCCCAGAAAGTATTTGAGAGTGTTCGCACGTTCATTGGCCTTCAGCAGATCAACATTAAAATCGCCATCAGCAATTATGTTATAGTAATGACGGGAGAGACTCGATACAAGATCAAAGAAGTTACTAGCAACATCAGGAGTAAACACATTAGGAGGACAATAGACCACTAACAACAACACACTTGTCATATGACGACTTTACTTCCACAGCAACAAATTCAAATTGTGAGCCAATGGAATGGCCTACTACCTTTGAGCAGAGAGAGGAGGTGACATATATTGCAACACCGCCCCCAGTACGAACCATACGATCATTCCGGTGCATGCGAAAGGTAGGTAAGGCAGCATAGGAAGATGGGATTTCAGGTTTCAGCCACGTCTCATTGACTACAATAACATGTAATTTAGTGTTATCGAACAAGTATCTCAATTCATCAATTTTACTTCTTAGGCTTCTTGCATTCATTATACATACATTCAGCCCTGAGGAGGAGGAGCAGAGGATATTCAGTAGCCTTCCTTCATTGTGTACTCTATCAGAGGAATACATCAATATTTAATGAGCAACAAAGCCACATCACTAAAATCAACATGCAGAAAGAGAATAGAGACAGTGAAGGAAAAGGTGAAGCAATTAGAAGAAAGAAGAATAGAAGAAAGAAGAATAGAAGAAGAAGATTTGAGGAAATTCTTAAAGCTAACATAACAAAAACATTATTTTTTAAATTATTAATTAAATTAAATTATTAAAAAAAACATTAATTAAATTATTTATATAAAAAAAAAGCAATTTACTTTACGCTACACTCAGCTCCACGAAGAAAGCGGGAAGTTCCATATATTCTATGAGAATTTGAGCTCATAGGGAAGAGCCGGCAACATCATTCAAGTCGAGGGCAGAGGTGATTCTGCGTGGCTTCTGGTTACAGTCTAGCTGAACATAAACATATCCCCGCCTGGTAAAAACAGCTGTCACGAGCTTCCTCAACAAAAGTTTTCGTGCCGTTTGAAATATATCATTATTTTTGGACGTCAAACTTTCAGTCACTCGAATAATGCTGTCAGAGGCGAACCCTAAGTTGAGCCTCTTCAGTGTTAAAGTTCCATGCTGATGGCTTTTCTTCAAAAACTCCAGCTGCTCATTGACAGACGGAAATTTAATGATCAGTAATGAACTCGCGTTTTTGGCAGTCCCCGGCTGCTGGGGAGTGGCATGTCTCTTTTGCGGACGAAAAACATTTACGTATAGGGAGAGATCATGCCCGATAGTGGAGGCAACGGCGCTCAAAATCTGTTTAGGATTTTCATCATCACTCGACGGGATACTCCGCACGACTAGGTCCTGGAGCCTAGACTGGCGACGTAGATCCTCCAGTTCCTGCGAGACTGTGGCTAGGTCATGTTGCGGAGAAATTAATTGAAAAGTGGAGCTTCGCGAAAACACGACTAGTAAGTTGTCATGAGAACTGAGAACTGTATAGGAAGCAGAAGAATATGATTTTAACCCAAAGATAGTTGAAATCTGAAGTCGTGTTTGAAAGCCACGTCATCCCTAACAAATATGGCAATACCCCTATGGGGGAGAGATTGTGCACTAAAGTGTACCCCGACACCTGGTAATGACCTAAGTCAGTATCGGGTGATATTTGGGTTTCACTAAGTGCGAGGATTGGGGGTTTATAAGTCAATAAGTGGCACTTAACAAAAGAAAAATTCGCATGAAGTCCACGAATGTTACAAAAATCAATAGCAAAATTTGACTTGTAACGGGACTTCGGTTGCGGGGGCTCAATCACCACGTTTTCGGGGATATTTCCCGGCATTACATTTGCCGCAACCATCAGAGTCAATAAAATTTGTCCGCGTCAAAGTGTTATGCCTTTTGAGACGGGGCAAATTTTATCGACCGACAGATTTTAGCCGCGACACTTGCAGGACCGAGATGCGAGAGAGGGTAGGGAACAAGGGCCGTTCGTCGGTCCGGTCGTGTCTAGTGAAGGGTGATGGGCCTTCGCGTTAGACTGCGCTCGTTTTTTATGACACTGTTTTTTGTGCACGTTTTTAGATTTTATTGTTTCCACATTTTTTTTTTCTTTTTCAGCGTTCACAATTTTTTTGCTTTTTGTTTTTTTTTTTCTTCGGCGCGTTCTTCAGGGACCGGAACAGCACACGTCCGCACACTTTGCTGTCCTAGCCAAACTCGATGAATGTAACTTAATTTCGATGAATAAATTGATTTGAAGTTATTTTCGATGTCCTCGATGAATGTAACTTAATTTCGACGAATAAAGTGAATTTAAGTTATTTTCGATGTACTCGATGAATGTAACTTAATTTCGAAGAATAAATTGATTTGAAGTTATTTTCGATAAACTCGATGAATGTAACTAAATTTCGATGAATAAAGTGAATTTAAGTCATTTTCGATGTACTCGGTGAATGTAACTTAATTTCGATGAATAAAGTGAATTAAAGTTATTTTCGATGTACTCGATGAATGTAACTTAATCTCGATGAATAAAGTGAGTTTAAGTTATTTTCCATATACTCGATGAATGTAACTTAATTTCGATGAATAAAGTGAATTTAATTTATTTTCGATGTACTCGATGAATGTATCTTAGTTTCGATAAATAAAGTGAATTTAAGTTATTTTCGATGTACTTGATGAATGTAACTTAATTTCGATGAATAAAGTGAATTTAAGTTATTTTCGATGTACTCGATAAATGTAACTTAATTTCGATAAATAAAGTGAATTGATGTTAGTTTCGATGTACTCGAAAGTGAATGCAACTTAATTTCGATGTATAAAGTAAATTTAAGTTATTTTCGATGTACTTGATGAAAGTAGCTTAATTTCAATGAATAAAGTGTATTTAAGTTATTTTCGATGTACTCGATGAATGTAACTTAATTTCGATGAATAAAGTGAATTTAAGTTGTTTCCGATGTACTCGATGAATGTAACTTAACTTCGATGAATAAAGTGAACTTAAGTTATTTTCGATGTACTCGATGAATGTAACTAAATTTCGATGAATAAAGTGAATTTAAGTTATTTTTGATGTACTCGATGAATGTAACTTAATTTCGATGAATTACCTGAATTTAAGTTATTTTCGATGTACTCGATGAATGTAACTTAATTTCGATGAATAAAGTGAATTTAAGTTATTTTCGATGTACTCGGTGAATGTAACTTAATTTCGATGAATAAAGTGAATTTAGGTTATTTTCGATGTACTCGATGAATGTAACTTAATTTCGATGAATAAAGTGAATTTAAGTTATTTTCGATGTACTCGATGAAAGTAACTTAATTTCAATGAATAAAGTGAATTGAAGTTATTTTCGATGTACTCGATAAATGTAATTTAATTTCGAAGAATTAACTGAATTTAAGTTGTATTCGATGTACTCGATGAATGTAACTAAATTTCGATGAATAAAGTGAACTTAAGTTATTTTCGATGTACTCGATGAATGTAACTAAATTTCGATGAATAAAGTGAATTTATGTTATTTTCGATGTACTCGATGAATGTAACATAATTTCGATGAATAAAGGGAATTTAAGTTATTTTCGATGTACTCGATGAATGTAACTTAATTTCGATGAATAAAGTGAGTTTAAGTTATTTTCGATATACTCGATGAATGTAACTTAATTTCGATGAATAAAGTGAATTTAAGTTATTTTTGATGTACTCGATGAATGTAACTTAATTTCGATGAATTACCTGAATTTAAGTTATTTTCGATGTACTCGATGAATGTAACTTAATTTCGATGAATAAAGTGAATTTAAGTTATTTTCGATGTACTCGGTGAATGTAACTTAATTTCGATGAATAAAGTGAATTTAGGTTATTTTCGATGTACTCGATGAATGTAACTTAATTTCGATGAATAAAGTGAACTTAAGTTATTTTCGATGTACTCGATGAAAGTAACTTAATTTCAATGAATAAAGTGAATTGAAGTTATTTTCGATGTACTCGATAAATGTAATTTAATTTCGATGAATTAACTGAATTTAAGTTGTATTCGATGTACTCGATGAATGTAACTAAATTTCGATGAATAAAGTGAATTTAAGTTATTTTCCATGTACTCGATGAATGCAACTTCATTTCGATGAATTAAGTGAATTTAAGTTATTTTCGATGTACTCGATGAATGTAACTTAATTTCGATGAATAAAGTGAATTTAGGTTATTTACGATGTACTCGATGAATGTAACTTAATTTCGATGAATAAAGTGAATTTAAGTTATTCTCGACGTACCTGATGAATGTAACTTAATTTCGATGAATAAATTGAGTTTAAGCTATTTTCGATGTACTCGATGAATGTAACTTAATTTCGATGAATAAAGTGAGTTTAAGTTATTTTCCATATACTCGATGAATATAACTTCTTCTTCTTCTTCGATGGCTCTACGGCCCAATTCGAGCCTTGGCCTCCTTCAGCTTCTTCCTCCAGACGTCTCTCTGCTCCGCAGCTTGTCTCCAGTTTCTCGTGTTGAGCAGTTTCGCTGCATCGGTCTTAACATTATCTTCCCATCTTGACCGTGGTTTGCCAACTGGTCTTTTGCCATCTGGTAGTAGATACAGGGATTTTTTTGGTATCCTTGAGTCATCCATTCTTTGGACATGACCGGCCCAACGTAAACGCAGTAGCTTGGCATGGGTCGAAAGTTTACATTCTTTGTATAAGTCGTACAATTCGTGATTGTAGCGTATTCTCCATGCATTGTCTTCATTAATTGGGCCGAATATCCTTCGGAGAACCTTCCTCTCAAATATATCCAACTTGTCGGCGGACTTTTGGGAGATGCTCCATGCTTCACAACCATACGTAGCTACTGTACGTATGATGGTTTTGTAGACTCTTATTTTTGTTTTTCTGTGGATGTCTCTGGATTTCATTACTGGCAGTAGTGAGAAGTATGTTCTGTTTGCGGCGTTTATTCTTCTTTGTACGTCTATCGTTTCATCGTTGGCTTCACTGACTGTGGACCCCAGGTAGTTAAATTGGCTTACCCGTTCGAAGTTATATTCCCCCCAGGTGGTGTTGTGGTTTCTTCTTCTTCTTTCCACCCTTGACTGAATTAGAATCTTGCTCTTGTCTGCATTTATTTGCAGCCCTATATGTTTAGCTCCATCTTCTAATTCTGTGAATACTTCTCTAAGGTATGACAGTGATCTGGCAAGGCAGTTTATGTCGTCGGCATATCCTGCCAACTGTTTTGATTTGTTAAGCAGGGTTTTTTTTTTTTTTTTTTTTATGTGACAGACTAGAGGCTTAGGGAAAGTCCCTTTGTACTGTTCGACAATCTATTTTTTCGTATAGACAGAGTGAATGTCGAACAGCAGCTCTAGCCGGAAGATAGAGAGAAGAGAAGGAAGTAACTGTCACAACCTAGCCGCGATATTTTATTCCACCTACTCACAACCATTTCGCGACTCTGACATCGGGGCGTCGAGAACAACTCGCTGGAGTGTTATGCCTCCTGAAACGAGTTGAATCTCATCAACCAACCGATGGCATGCGCTTGGTGGAGCGGGGGAGGACTAGGGAAGGCTATGACAGGGTTGCGTTCGCATCAATGTTTACTTTGCGAATTACTCCTTCAAGGCAGAGATTAAATAGCATGGGTGCCAGCCCATCGCCCTGCTTTAAGCCTTGCTTGACTGGGAAGGACTCCGTCAATTCTCCTTGTATTCTGACTGCACACCTTGTATTTTCCATTGTCATTTTAGTCAGTTTCACTATCTTTAGGGGTATGTTTAGGTCCAGCATTGTCGCATACATTTTTTCCCTGTCGATGCTGTCGTATGCTTGTTTAAAGTCGATGAAAAGTTGATACACGTCGATGTTGTATTCCCAGCATTTTCGGAGGATTTGCCTTATTGAAAAAAGTTGATCCATCGTTGACCTATTTCTTCTGAATCCAGCTTGGTATTCACTTATTACGGCTTCTGCATAAGGTTCCAGTCTGGCCTTAATAATATTGGTCATTATTTTATACACTGTGCTTAAAAGAGATATGCCTCTGTAATTTGCACAGTTGAATCTATCTCCTTTCTTGTGTATTGGGCAGATAATGCTTTGCTCCCAATCTTCAGGCATTTTTTCGTTCCTCCATATGCAGCATAGTAATTCATGTATAGCTGCTGAGAGCGGTTCGCCTCCTTGCTTGATCAGCTCTGCTGGGATGTTATCAATTCCTGGAGATTTGTTATTTCTTAAGAGTCGTAGGGCACTTTGTACTTCCTCCAGAGTGGGTTCGTTTGTTTCTCTGGTGTCATCGTTATGTTGTGGACGGGGTTCTGGTACGTGTCGGATGCTCTCGTTTGCGTTCAGCAGCTCGCTAAAAAATTCCTTCCATCTTTTCTTTACATCTTCGCTGCCTGTAACTATAGTGCCTTCTTTCGTTCTACATATACCGGAGGAGGGTTTGAAGCCTTTCTTGAAGAAGTTTACTTCCTTATATGCTTTCCTGGTTTTGTTTCGGGCAAAGTTTTCCTCTGCTCTCAGGATGTAGTTGTTGAGGAATTGCCTTTTCTTCTTCCTGCAGATGTTTTTTGCGGTTCTTCTTGTTTCCTCATATTTCAGTTTCTTGCTCCTCGTCGGTCTCTCTATGTAAATTTTCCTATTTCTATTTCTGGCCTCTATAGCTGTTTTACATTCCTCGTCGTACCAATCAGTGGCTCTGGCAGTGCGTTTGTAGCCTACAGTTTCCTTCGTGACACCTGTCAGTATCGTCCTCAGTCTTGTCCATTTTCCCTCAATTGTGTCTTCATTATTTATGTTTAGGCTTGGACCTATCCTCTCTGCTAACGTTGCCTGGTATCTCTCCAATACGGTCTGTTCCTGGAGGCGGTCAACGTCGAATTTCTTTACTTTGTTGCTTCTTTGTTCTTGAGTGGACAGCCGACATCTGAATCTAGCTTTAACTAGGAAGTGGTCCGATTCACAATTCGCACCTCTGTAGGATCTTACTTGAAGGATACTGGAAGCTGCCCTTCTGTCTATAAGTATATGGTCTATTTGATTGCAGTACCTTTCGCTGGGAGATTGCCATGTGTATTTGTGAATGTCCTTTCTTGGAAAATATGTTGAGCTGACGAGCTTAATTTCGATAAATAAAGTGAATTTAATTTATTTTCGATGTACTCGATGAATGTAACTTAGTTTCGATAAATAAAGTGAATTTAAGTTATTTTCGATGTACTTGATGAATGTAACTTAATTTCGATGAATAAAGTGAATTTAAGTTATTTTCGATGTACTCGATGAATGTAACTTAATTTCGATAAATAAAGTGAATTGATGTTAGTTTCGATGTACTCGATGAATGCAACTTAATTTCGATGTATAAAGTAAATTAAAGTTATTTTCGATGTACTTGATGAAAGTAACTTAATTTCAATGAATAAAGTGTATTTAAGTTGTTTTCGATGTACTCGATGAATGTTCTTTTAACTGGTTTCGATGAATAAAGTGAATTTCAGTTATTTTCGATGAACTTGATGAATGTAACTTAATTTCGATGAATAAAGCGAATTTAAGTTATTTTTGATGTACTCGATGAATGTAACTTAATTTCGATAAATAAAGTGAATTTAAGTTATTTTCGATGTACTCGATGAAAGTAACTTAATTTCAATGAATAAAGTAAATTTAAGTTATTTTCGATGTACTCGATAAATGTAACTTAATTTCGATGAATTAACTGAATTTAAGTTATTTTCGATGTACTCGATGAATGTAACTTAATTTCGAAGAATTAACTGAATTTAAGTTATTTTCGATGTACTGGATGAATCTTACTTAATTTCGATGAATAAAGTGAATTTAAGTTATTTTCGATGTACTCGATGAATGTAACTAAATTTCGATGAATTAAGTGAATTTAAGTTATTTTCGATGTACTGGATGAATGTTACTTAATTTCGATGAATAAAGTGAATTTAAGTTATTTTCGATGTACTCGATGAATGTAACTAAATTTCGATGAATAAAGTGAATTTAATTTATTTTCGACGTACTCGATGAATATAATTTAATTTCGATGAATAAAGTGAATTTAACTTATTTTTTATGTACTCGATGAATGTAACTAAATTTCGATGAATAAAGTGAATTTAAGTTATTTTCGATGTATTCGATGAATGTAACTTAATTTCGATGAATAAAATGAATTTAAGCTATTTTCGATGTACTCGATGAATGTAAATTAATTTCGATGAATAAAGTGAGTTTAAGTTATTTTCGATATACTCAATGAATGTAACTTAATTTCGATGAATAAAGTGAATTTAAGTAATTTTCGATGTACTCGATGAATGTAACTTAATTTCGATGAATTAACTGAATTTAAGTTATTTTCGATGTACTCGATGAATGTAACTTAATTTTGATGAATAAAGTGAATTTAGGTTATTTTAGATGTACTCGATGAATGTAACTTAACTTCGATGAATAAAGTGAATTTAAGTTATTTTCGATGTACTCGATGAATGTAATACCCTTGATACACGGGCTTCATCGGATGATCATTCTTTCAAGAATGTTCATTCGTGGCCCGTGTATCACCTTAAATTAAGTTTGAATGAGCATTCGAAGCTTCATTCGTCATTCGAAAGAATGAAGTGAAATCTATTTCATTTAATGAGAAATGAAGCTGGAAGTGGGGAAATTTCCATCAAGTTTCCATGAAATTTCCAATCTCTCATAAAATTTTAAAAATCGAACTGTCAACTTTCAACGTTAAAGTTTAAGTTTTTGGCTGTGAGGGAAAAATATCAAAAATAAAATAAGTAGAATCAATGAATTGAAAATGAAGTACCGTGTGTCACTTCGAATTTTAATGTTCATTCAAGGCCAATGAGACTGGAAGAATGTTCATTCGATGAAGCCCGTGTATCAAGGGTACAACTTAGTTTCGATGAATAAAGTGAATTTAAGTTATTTTCGATGTACTTGATGAATGTAACTTAATTTCGATGCATAAAGTGAATTTAAGTTATTTTTGATGTACTCGATGAATGTAACTTAATTTCGATAAATAAATTGAATTGAAGTTATTTTCGATGTACTCGATGAATGCAACTTAATTTCGATGAATAAAGTGAATTTAAGTTATTTTCGATGTACTCGATAAAAGTAACTTAATTTCAATGAATAATGTGAATTTAAGTCATTTTCGATGTACTCGATGAAGGTAACTTAATTTCGAAGAATAAAGTGAGTTTAAGCTATTTTCGATATACTCGATGAATGTAACTAAATTTCGATGAATAAAGTGAATTTAAGTTATTTTCGATGTACTCGATGAATGCAACTTCATTTCGACGAATTAAGTGAATTTAAGTTATTTTCGATGTACTCGATGAATGCAACTTAATTTCGATGAATAAAGTGAATTTAGGTTACTTTCGATGTACTCGTTGAATGTAACTTAATTTCGATGAATAAAGTGAATTTAAGTTATTTTCGATGTACTCGATGAATGTAACTTAATTACGATGAATAAAGTGAATTTAAGTTACTTTCGATGTACTCGATGAAAGTAACTTAGTTTCGATGAATAAAGTGAATTGAAGTTATTTTCAATGTACTCAATGAATGTAACTTAATTTCGATGAATAAAGTGAATTTAAGTTATTTTCGATGAATGTAACTTAATTTCGACGAATAAAGTGAATTTAAGTTATTTTCGATGTACTCGATAAATAAAGTGAATTTAAGTTATTTACGATGTACTCGATGAATGTAACTTAATTTCAATGAATAAAGTGAATTTAAGTTATTTTCGATATACTCGATGAATGTGACTTAATTTCGATGAATAAAGTGAATTTAAGTTATTTTCGATGTACTCGATGAATGTCACTTAATTTCGATAAATAAAGTGAATTGATGTTATTTTCGATGTACTCGATGAACGCAACTTAATTTCGATGAATAAAGAGAATTTAAGTTATTTTCGATGTACTCGATAAATGTAGCTTAATTTCGATGAATTAACTGAATTTAAAATATTTTCGATGTACACGATGAATGTAACTTAATTTAGAAGAATTAACTGAATTTAAGTTATTTTCGATGTACTCGATGAATGTTACTTAATTTCGATGAATAAAGTGAATTTAAGTTATTTTCGATGTACTCGATGAATGTAACTTAATTTCGATGAATAAAGTGAATTTAAGTTATTTTCGATGCACTCAATGAATGTAACTTAATTTCGATGAATAAAGTGAACTTAAGTTATTTTCGATGTAATCGATGAATGTAACTAAATTTCGATGAATAAAGTGAATTTATGTTATTTTCGATGTACTCGATGAATGTAACTTAATTTCGATGAATAAAGGGAATTTAAGTTATTTTCGATGTACTCGAAGAATGTACCTTAATTTCGATGAATAAAGTGAGTTTAAGTTATTTTCGATATACTCGATGAATGTAACTTAATTTCGATGAATAAAGTGAGTTTAAGTTATTTTTGATGTACTCGATGAATGTACCTTAATTTCGATGAATTACCTGAATTTAAGTTATTTTCGATGTACTCGATGAATGTAACTTAATTTCGATGAATAAAGTGAATTTAAGTTATTTTCGATGTACTCGGTGAATGTAACTTAATTTCGATGAATAAAGTGAATTTAGGTTAGTTTCGATGTACTCGATGAATGTAACTTAATTTCGATGAATAAAGTGAATTTAAGTTATTTTCGATGTACTCGATGAAAGTAACTTAATTTCAATGAATAAAGTGAATTGAAGTTATTTTCGATGTACTCGATAAATGTAATTTAATTTCGATGATTTAACTGAATTTAAGTTGTATTCGATGTACTCGATGAATGTAACTAAATTTCGATGAATAAAGTGAATTTAAGTTATTTTCCATGTACTCGATTAATGCAACTTCATTTCGATGAATTAAGTGAATTTAAGTTATTTTCGATGTACTCGATGAATGTAACTTAATTTCGATGAATAAAGTGAATTTAGGTTATTTACGATGTACTCGATGAATGTAACTTAATTTCGATGAATAAAGTGAATTTAAGTTATTCTCGATGTACTCGAAGAATGTAACTTAATTTCGATGAATAAAGTGAGTTTAAGTTATTTTCGATGTACTCGATGAATGTAACTTAATTTCGATGAATAAAGTGAGTTTAAGTTATTTTCCATATACTCGATGAATGTAACTTAATTTCGATAAATAAATTGAATTTAATTTATTTTCGATGTACTCGATGAATGTAACTTAGTTTCGATAAATAAAGTGAATTTAAGTTATTTTCGATGTACTTGATGAATGTAACTTAATTTCGATGAATAAAGTGAATTTAAGTTATTTTCGATGTACTCGATGAATGTAACTTAATTTCGATAAATAAAGTGAATTGATGTTAGTTTCGATGTACTCGATGAATGCAACTTAATTTCGATGTATAAAAAAAATTTCAGTTATTTTCGATTTACTTGATGAAAGTAACTTAATTTCAATGAATAAAGTGAATTTAAGTTATTTTCGATGTACTCGATGAATGTAACTTAATTTCGATGAATAAAGTGAATTTAAGTTGTTTTCGATGTACTCGATGAATGTTCTTTTAACTGGTTTCGATGAATAAAGTGAATTTAAGTTATTTTCGATGTACTTGATGAATGTAACTTAATTTCTTTGAATAAAGCGAATTTAAGTTATTTTTGATGTACTCGATGAATGTAACTTAATTTCGATAAATAAAGTGAATTTAAGTTATTTTCGATGTACTCGATGAATGCAACTTAATTTCGATGAATAAAGTGAATTTAAGTTATTTTCGATGTACTCGATGAAAGTAGCTTAATTTCAATGAATAAAGTAAATTTAAGTTATTTTCGATGTACTCGATAAATGTAACTTAATTTCGATGAATTAACTGAATTTAAGTTATTTTCGATGTACTCGATGAATGTAACTTAATTTCGAAGAATTAACTGAATTTAAGTTATTTTCGATGTACTGGATGAATGTTACTTAATTTCGATGAATAAAGTGAATTTAATTTATTTTCGACGTACTCGATGAATGTAATTTAATTTCGATGAATAAAGTGAATTTAACTTATTTTTGATGTACTCGATGAATGTAACTAAATTTCGATGAATAAAGTGAATTTAAGTTATTTTCCATGTACTCGATGAATGCAACTTCATTTCGATGAATTAAGTGAATTTAAGTTATTTTCGATGTACTCGATGAATGTAACTTAATTTCGATGAATAAAGTGAATTTAGGTTATTTACGATGTACTCGATGGATGTAACTTAATTTCGATGAATAAAGTGAATTTAGGTTATTCTCGATGTACTCGATGAATGTAACTTAATTTCGATGAATAAAGTGAGTTTAAGCTATTTTCGATGTACTCGATGAATGTAACTTAATTTCGATGAATAAAGTGAGTTTAAGTTATTTTCCATATACTCGATGAATGTAACTTAATTTCGATAAATAAAGTGAATTTAATTTATTTTCGATGTACTCGATGAATGTAACTTAGTTTCGATAAATAAAGTGAATTTAAGTTATTTTCGATGTACTTGATGAATGTAACTTAATTTCGATGAATAAAGTGAATTTAAGTTATTTTCGATGTACTCGATGAATGTAACTTAATTTCGATAAATAAAGTGAATTTAATTTATTTTCGATGTACTCGATGAATGTAACTTAGTTTCGATAAATAAAGTGAATTTAAGTTATTTTCGATGTACTCGATGAATGTAACTTAATTTCGATAAATAAAGTGAATTTAAGTTATTTTCGATGTACTCGATGAATGTAACTAAATTGCGATGAATAAAGTGAATTTAATTTATTTTCGACGTACTCGATGAATGTAATTTAATTTCGATGAATAAAGTGAATTTAACTTATTTTTGATGTACTCGATGAATGTAACTAAATTTCGATGAATAAAGTGAATTTAAGTTATTTTCCATGTACTCGATGAATGCAACTTCATTTCGATGAATTAAGTGAATTTAAGTTATTTTCGATGTACTCGATGAATGTAACTTAATTTCGATGAATAAAGTGAATTTAGGTTATTTACGATGTACTCGATGAATGTAACTTAATTTCGATGAATAAAGTGAATTTAAGTTATTCTCGATGTACTCGATGAATGTAACTTAATTTCGATGAATAAAGAGAGTTTAAGCTATTTTCGATGTACTCGATGAATGTAACTTAATTTCGATGAATAAAGTGAGTTTAAGTTATTTTCCATATACTCGATGAATGTAACTTAATTTCGATAAATAAAGTGAATTTAATTTATTTTCGATGTACTCGATGAATGTAACTTAGTTTCGATAAATAAAGTGAATTGATGTTAGTTTCGATGTACTCGATGAATGCAACTTAATTTCGATGTATAAAGTAAATTTAAGTTATTTTCGATGTACTTGATGAAAGTAACTTAATTTCAATGAATAAAGTGTATTTAAGTTATTTTCGATGTACTCGATGAATGTAACTTAATTTCGATGAACAAAGTGAATTTAAGTTATTTTCGATGAACTTGATGAATGTAACTTAATTTCGATGAATAAAGCGAATTTAAGTTATTTTTGATGTACTCGATGAATGTAACTTAATTTCGATAAATAAAGTGAATTTAAGTTATTTTCGATGTACTCGATGAATGTAACTTAGTTTCGATAAATAAAGTGAATTTAAGTTATTTTCGATGTACTCGATGAATGTAACTTAATTTCGATAAATAAAGTGAATTTAAATTGTTTTCGATGTACTCGATGAATGTTCTTTTAACTGGTTTCGATGAATAAAGTGAATTTAAGTTATTTTCGATGAACTTGATGAATGTAACTTAATTTCGATGAATAAAGCGAATTTAAGTTATTTTTGATGTACTCGATGAATGTAACTTAATTTCGATAAATAAAGTGAATTTAAGTTATTTTCGATGTACTCGATGAATGTAACTTAGTTTCGATAAATAAAGTGAATTTAAGTTATTTTCGATGTACTCGATGAAAGTAACTTAATTTCAATGAATAAAGTAAATTTAAGTTATTTTCGATGTACTCGATAAATGTAGCTTAATTTCGATGAATTAACTGAATTTAAGTTATTTTCGATGTACTCGATGAATGTAACTTAATTTCGAAGAATTAACTGAATTTAAGTTATTTTCGATGTACTGGATGAATGTTACTTAATTTCGATGAATAAAGTGAATTTAAGTTATTTTCGATGTACTCGATGAATGTAACTAAATTGCGATGAATAAAGTGAATTTAATTTATTTTCGACGTACTCGATGAATGTAATTTAATTTCGATGAATAAAGTGAATTTAACTTATTTTTGATGTACTCGATGAATGTAACTAAATTTCGATGAATAAAGTGAATTTAAGTTATTTTCGATGTATTCGATGAATGTAACTTAATTTCGATGCATAAAATGAATTTAAGCTATTTTCGATGTACTCGATGGATGTAAATTAATTTCGATGAATAAAGTGAGTTTAAGTTATTTTCGATATACTCAATGAATGTAACTTAATTTCGATGAATAAAGTGAATTTAAGTTATTTTCGATGTACTCGATGAATGTAACTTAATTTCGATGAATTAACTGAATTTAAGTTATTTTCGATGTACTCGATGAATGTAACTTAATTTCGATGAATAAAGTGAATTTAAGTTGTTTTCGATGTACTCGATGAATGTTCTTTTAACTGGTTTCGATGAATAAAGTGAATTTAAGTTATTTTCGATGTACTTGATGAATGTAACTTTATTTCGATGAATAAAGCGAATTTAAGTTATTTTTGATGTACTCGATGAATGTAACTTAATTTCGATAAATAAAGTGAATTTAAGTTATTTTCGATGTACTCGATGAATGCAACTTAATTTCGATGAATAAAGTGAATTTAAGTTATTTTCGATGTACTCGATGAAAGTAACTTAATTTCAATGATAAAGTAAATTTAAGTTATTTTCGATGTACTCGATAAATGTAGCTTAATTTCGATGAATTAACTGAATTTAAGTTATTTTCGATGTACTCGATGAATGTAACTTAATTTCGAAGAATTAACTGAATTTCAGTTATTTTCGATGTACTGGATGAATGTTACTTAATTTCGATGAATAAAGTGAATTTAAGTTATTTTCGATGTACTCGATGAATGTAACTAAATTGCGATGAATAAAGTGAATTTAATTTATTTTCGACGTACTCGATGAATGTAATTTAATTTCGATGAATAAAGTGAATTTAACTTATTTTTGATGTACTCGATAAATGTAACTAAATTTCGATGAATAAAGTGAATTTAAGTTATTTTCGATGTATTCGATGAATGTAACTTAATTTCGATGCATAAAATGAATTTAAGCTATTTTCGATGTACTCGATGAATGTAAATTAATTTCGATGAATAAAGTGAGTTTAAGTTATTTTCGATATACTCAATGAATGTAACTTAATTTCGATGAATAAAGTGAATTTAGGTTATTTTAGATGTACTCGATGAATGTAACTTAACTTCGATGAATAAAGTGAATTTAAGTTATTTTCGATGTACTCGATGAATGTAATACCCTTGATACACGGGCTTCATCGGATGATCATTCTTTCAAGAATGTTCATTCGTGGCCCGTGTATCACCTTAAATTAAGTTTGAATGAGCATTCGAAGCTTCATTCGTCATTCGAAAGAATGAAGTTAAATCTATTTCATTTAATGAGAAATGAAGCTGGAAGTGGGGAAATTTCCATCAAGTTTCCATGAAATTTCCAATCTCTCATAAAATTTTAAAAATCGAACTGTCAACTGTCCACGTTAAAGTTTAAGTTTGTTGCTGTGAGGGAAAAATATCAAAAATAACATAAGTAGAATGAATGAATTGAAAATGAAGTACCGTGTGTCACTTCGAATTTTAATGTTCATTCAAGGCCAATGAGACTGGAAGAATGTTCATTCGATGAAGTCCGTGTATCAAGGGTATAACTTAGTTTCGATGAATAAAGTGAATTTAAGTTATTTTCGATGTACTTGATGAATGTAACTTAATTTCGATGCATAAAGTGAATTTAAGTTATTTTTGATGTACTCGATGAATGTTACTTAATTTCGATAAATAAATTGAATTGAAGTTATTTTCGATGTACTCGATAAAAGTAACTTAATTTCAATGAATAAAGTGAATTTAAGTCATTTTCGATGTACTCGATGAAGGTAACTTAATTTCGAAGAATAAAGTGAGTTTAAGCTATTTTCGATATACTCGATGAATGTAACTAAATTTCGATGAATAAAGTGAATTTAAGTTATTTTCGATGTACTCGATGAATGCAACTTCATTTCGACGAATTAAGTGGATTTAAGTTTTATTTCGATGTACTCGATGAATGCAACTTAATTTCGATGAATAAAGTGAATTTAGGTTACTTTCGATGTACTCGTTGAATGTAACTTAATTTCGATGAATAAAGTGAATTTTAGTTATTTTCGATGTACTCGATGAATGTAACTTAATTACGATGAATAAAGTGAATTTAAGTTACTTTCGATGTACTCGATGAAAGTAACTTAGTTTCTATGAATAAAGTGAATTGAAGTTATTTTCAATGTACTCAATGAATGTAACTTAATTTCGATGAATAAAGTGAATTTAAGTTATTTTCGATGAATGTAACTTAATTTCGACGAATAAAGTGAATTTAAGTTATTTTCGATGTACTCGATGAATAAAGTGAATTTAAGTTATTTACGATGTACTCGATGAATGTAACTTAATTTCAATGAATAAAGTGAATTTAAGTTATTTTCGATATACTCGATGAATGTAACTTAATTTCGATTAATAAAGTGAATTTAAGTTATTTTCGAAGTACTCGATGAATGTAACTTAATTTCGATGAATTAACTGAATTTAAGTTATTTTTTATGTACTCGATGAAAGTAACTTAATTTCGGTGAATAAATTGATTTTAAGTTATTTTCGATGAACTCGATGAATGTTACTAAATTTCGATGAATAAAGTGAATCTAAGTTTTTTTCGATGTACTCGATGAATGTAACTTAATTTCGATGAATAAAGTGAATTTAAGTTATTTTCGATGTACTCGATGAAGAAACTTAATTTCGATGAATAAAGTGAGTTTAAGTTATTTTCGATATACTCGATGAATGTAACTTAATTTCGATAAATAAATTGAATTGAAGTTATTTTCGATGTACTCGATGAATGCAACTTAATTTCGATGAATAAAGTGAATTTAAGTTATTTTCGATGTACTCGATAAAAGTAACTTAATTTCAATGAATAAAATGAATTTAAGTCATTTTCGATGTGCTCGATGAAGGTAACTTAATTTCGAAGAATAAAGTGAGTTTAAGCTATTTTCGATATACTCGATGAATGTAACTAAATTTCGATGAATAAAGTGAATTTAAGTTATTTTCGATGTACTCGATGAATGCAACTTCATTTCGACGAATTAAGTGAATTTAAGTTATTTTCGATGTACTCGATGAATGCAACTTAATTTCGATGAATAAAGTGAATTTAGGTTACTTTCGATGTACTCGTTGAATGTAACTTAATTTCGATGAATAAAGTGAATTTAAGATATTTTCGATGTACTCGATGAATGTAACTTAATTACGATGAATAAAGTGAATTTAAGTTACTTTCGATGTACTCGATGAAAGTAACTTAGTTTCGATGAATAAAGTGAATTGAAGTTATTTTCAATGTACTCAATGAATGTAACTTAATTTCGATGAATAAAGTGAATTTAAGTTATTTTCGATGAATGTGACTTAATTTCGACGTATAAAGTGAATTTAAGTTATTTTCGATGTACTCGATGAATAAAGTGAATTTAAGTTATTTACGATGTACTCGATGAATGTAACTTAATTTCAATGAATAAAGTGAATTTAAGTTATTTTCGATATACTCGATGAATGTAACTTAATTTCGATTAATAAAGTGAATTTAAGTTATTTTCGAAGTACTCGATGAATGTAACTTAATTTCGATGAATTAACTGAATTTAAGTTATTTTTTATGTACTCGATGAAAGTAACTTAATTTCGGTGAATAAATTGATTTTAAGTTATTTTCGATGAACTCGATGAATGTTACTAAATTTCGATGAATAAAGTGAATTTAAGTTTTTTTCGATGTACTCGATGAATGTAACTTAATTTCGATGAATAAAGTGAATTTAAGTTATTTTCGATGTACTCGATGAATGAAACTTAATTTCGATGAATAAAGTGAGTTTAAGTTATTTTCGATATACTCGATGAATGTACCTTAGTTTCGATGAATAAAGTGAATTTAAGTTATTTTCGATGTACTTGATGAATGTAACTTAATTTCGATGAATAGAGTGAATTGACGTTATTTTCGATGTACTCGATGAATGTAACTTAATTTCGACGAATAAAGTGAATTTAAGTTATTTTCGATGTACTCGATGAAAGTAACTTAATTTCAATGCATAAAGTGAATTTAAGTTATTTTCGATATACTCGATGAATGTAACTTAATTTCGACGAATAAAGTGAATTTAAGTTATTTTCGATGTACTCGATGAAAGTAACTTAATTTCAATGAATAAAGTGAATTTAAGTTATTTTCGATATACTCGATGAATGTGACTTAATTTCGATGAATAAAGTGAATTTAAGTTATTTTCGATGTACTCGATGAATGTAACTTAGTTTCAATGAATAAAGTGAATTTAAGTTATTTTCGATATACTTGATGAATGTAACTTAATTTCGATGAATAAAGTGAATTTAAGTTATTTTCGATGTACTCGATGAATGTAACTTAATTTCGATAAATAAAGTGAATTGATGTTATTTTCGATGTACTCGATGAATGCAACTTAATTTCGATGAATAAAGTGAATTTAAGTTATTTTCGATGTACTCGATGAATGTAACTTAATTTCAATGAATAAAGTGAATTTAAGTTATTTTCGATGTACTCGATAAATGTAAATTAATTTCGATGAATTAACTGAATTTAAAATATTTTCGATGTACACGATGAATGTAACTTAATTTAGAAGAATTAACTGAATTTAAGTTATTTTCGATGTACTCGATGAATGTTACTTAATTTCGATGAATAAAGTGAATTTAAGTTATTTTCGATGTACTCGATGAATGTAACTTAATTTCGATGAATAAAGTGAATTTAAGTTATTTTCGATGTACTCGATGAATGTAACTTAATTTCGATGAATTAACTGAATTTAAAATATTTTCGATGTACACGATGAATGTAACTTAATTTAGAAGAATTAACTGAATTTAAGTTATTTTCGATGTACTCGATGAATGTTACTTAATTTCGATGAATAAAGTGAATTTAAGTTATTTTCGATGTACTCGATGAATGTAACTTAATTTCGATGAATAAAGTGAATTTAAGTTATTTTCGATATAATCGATGAATGTGACTTAATTTCGATGAATAAAGTGAATTTAAGTTATTTTCGATGTACTCGATGAATGTAACTTAGTTTCAATGAATAAAGTGAATTTAAGTTATTTTCGATATACTTGATGAATGTAACTTAATTTCGATGAATAAAGTGAATTTAAGTTATTTTCGATGTACTCGATGAATGTAACTTAATTTCGATAAATAAAGTGAATTGATGTTATTTTCGATGTACTCGATGAATGCAACTTAATTTCAATGAATAAAGTGAATTTAAGTTATTTTCGATGTACTCGATGAATGTAACTTAATTTCAATGAATAAAGTGAATTTAAGTTATTTTCGATGTACTCGATAAATGTAACTTAATTTCGATGAATTAACTGAATTTAAAATATTTTCGATGTACACGATGAATGTAACTTAATTTAGAAGAATTAACTGAATTTAAGTTATTTTCGATGTACTCGATGAATGTTATTTAATTTCGATGAATAAAGTGAATTTAAGTTACTTTCGATGTACTCGGTGAATGTAACTTAATTTCGATGAATAAAGTGAATTTAGGCTATTTTCGATGTACTCGATGAATGCAACTTCATTTCGATGAATTAAGTGAATTTAAGTTATTTTCGATGTACTCGATGAATGTAATTTAATTTCGATGAATAAAGTGAATTTAGGTTATTTACGATGTACTCGATGAATGTAACTTAATTTCGATGCATAAAGTGAATTTAAGTTATTTTTGATGTACTCGATGAATGTAACTTAATTTCGATAAATAAATTGAATTGAAGTTATTTTCGATGTACTCGATGAATGCAACTTAATTTCGATGAATAAAGTGAATTTAAGTTATTTTCGATGTACTCGATAAAAGTAACTTAATTTCAATGAATAAAGTGAATTTAAGTCATTTTCGATGTACTCGATGAAGGTAACTTAATTTCGAAGAATAAAGTGAGTTTAAGCTATTTTCGATATACTCGATGAATGTAACTAAATTTCGATGAATAAAGTGAATTTAAGTTATTTTCGATGTACTCGATGAAAGCAACTTCATTTCGACGAATTAAGTGAATTTAAGTTATTTTCGATGTACTCGATGAATGCAACTTAATTTCGATGAATAAAGTGAATTTAGGTTACTTTCGATGTACTCGTTGAATGTAACTTAATTTCGATGAATAAAGTGAATTTAAGTTATTTTCGATGTACTCGATGAATGTAACTTAATTACGATGAATAAAGTGAATTTAAGTTACTTTCGATGTACTCGATGAAAGTAACTTAGTTTCGATGAATAAAGTGAATTGAAGTTATTTTCAATGTACTCAATGAATGTAACTTAATTTCGATGAATAAAGTGAATTTAAGTTATTTTCTATGAATGTAACTTAATTTCGACGAATAAGGTGAATTTAAGTTATTTTCGATGTACTCGATGAATAAAGTGAATTTAAGTTATTTACGATGTACTCGATGAATGTAACTTAATTTCAATGAATAAAGTGAATTTAAGTTATTTTCGATATACTCGATGAATGTAACTTAATTTCGATTAATAAAGTGAATTTAAGTTATTTTCGAAGTACTCGATGAATGTAACTTAATTTCGATGAATTAACTGAATTTAAGTTATTTTTTATGTACTCGATGAAAGTAACTTAATTTCGGTGAATAAGTTGATTTTAAGTTATTTTCGATGAACTCGATGAATGTTACTAAATTTCGATGAATAAAGTGAATTTAAGTTTTTTTCGATCTACTCGATGAATGCAACTTAATTTCGATGAATAAAGTGAATTTAGGTTACTTTCGATGTACTCGTTGAATGTAACTTAATTTCGATGAATAAAGTGAATTTAAGTTATTTTCGATGTACTCGATGAATGTAACTTAATTACGATGAATAAAGTGAATTTAAGTTACTTTCGATGTACTCGATGAAAGTAACTTAGTTTCGATGAATAAAGTGAATTTAAGTTATTTTCGATGTACTTGATGAATGTAACTTAATTTCGATGAATAGAGTGAATTGATGTTATTTTCGATGTACTCGATGAATGTAACTTAATTTCGACGAATAAAGTGAATTTAAGTTATTTTCGATGTACTCGATGAAAGTAACTTAATTTCAATGAATAAAGTGAATTTAAGTTATTTTCGATATACTCGATGAATGTAACTTAATTTCGACGAATAAAGTGAATTTAAGTTATTTTCGATGTACTCGATGAAAGTAACTTAATTTCAATGAATAAAGTGAATTTAAGTTATTTTCGATATACTCGATGAATGTGACTTAATTTCGATGAATAAAGTGAATTTAAATTATTTTCGATGTACTCGATGAATGTAACTTAGTTTCAATGAATAAAGTGAATTTAAGTTATTTTCGATATACTTGATGAATGTAACTTAATTTCGATGAATAAAGTGAATTTAAGTTATTTTCGATGTACTCGATGAATGTAACTTAATTTCAATGAATAAAGTGAATTTAAGTTATTTTCGATGTACTCGATAAATGTAACTTAATTTCGATGAATTAACTGAATTTAAAATATTTTCGATGTACACGATGAATGTAACTTAATTTAGAAGAATTAACTGAATTTAAGTTATTTTCGACGTACTCGATGAATGTTACTTAATTTCGATGAATAAAGTGAATTTAAGTTATTTTCGATGTACTCGATGAATGTAACTTAATTTCGATGAATAAAGTGAATTTAAGTTATTTTCGATGCACTCAATGAATGTAACTTAATTTCGATGAATAAAGTGAACTTAAGTTATTTTCGATGTAATCGATGAATGTAACTAAATTTCGATGAATAAAGTGAATTTATGTTATTTTCGATGTACTCGATGAATGTAACTTAATTTCGATGAATAAAGGGAATTTAAGTTATTTTCGATGTACTCGAAGAATGTACCTTAATTTCGATGAATAAAGTGAGTTTAAGTTATTCTCGATATACTCGATGAATGAAACTTAATTTCGATGAATAAAGTGAATTTAAGTTATTTTTGATGTACTCGATGAATGTAACTTAATTTCGATGAATTACCTGAATTTAAGTTATTTTCGATGTACTCGATGAATGTAACTTAATTTCGATGAATAAAGTGAATTTAAGTTATTTTCGATGTACTCGGTGAATGTAACTTAATTTCGAAGAATAAAGTGAATTTAGGTTATTTTCGATGTACTCGATGAATGTAACTTAATTTCGATGAATAAAGTGAATTTAAGTTATTTTCGATGTACTCGATGAAAGTAACTTAATTTCAATGAATAAAGTGAATTGAAGTTATTTTCGATGTACTCGATAAATGTAATTTAATTTCGATGAATTAACTGAATTTAAGTTGTATTCGATGTACTCGATGAATGTAACTAAATTTCGATGAATAAAGTGAATTTAAGTTATTTTCCATGTACTCGATGAATGCAACTTCATTTCGATGAATTAAGTGAATTTAAGTTATTTTCGATGTACTCGATGAATGTAACTTAATTTCGATGAATAAAGTGAATTTAGGTTATTTACGATGTACTCGATGAATGTAACTTAATTTCGATGAATAAAGTGAATTTAAGTTATTCTCGATGTACTCGATGAATGTAACTTAATTTCGATGAATAAAGTGAGTTTAAGTTATTTTCGATGTACTCGATGAATGTAACTTAATTTCGATGAATAAAGTGAGTTTAAATTATTTTCCATATACTCGATGAATGTAACTTAATTTCGATAAATAAAGTGAATTTAATTTATTTTCGATGTACTCGATGAATGTAACTTAGTTTCGATAAATAAAGTGAATTTAAGTTATTTTCGATGTACTTGATGAATGTAACTTAATTTCGATGAATAAAGTGAATTTAAGTTATTTTCGATGTACTCGATGAATGTAACTTAATTTCGATAAATAAAGTGAATTGATGTTAGTTTCGATGTACTCGATGAATGCAACTTAATTTCGATGTATAAAGTAAATTTAAGTTATTTTCGATGTACTTGATGAAAGTAACTTAATTTCAATGAATAAAGTGAATTTAAGTTATTTTCGATGTACTCGATGAATGTAACTTAATTTCGATGAATAAAGTGAATTTAAGTTTTTTTCGATGTACTCGATGAATGTTCTTTTAACTGGTTTCGATGAATAAAGTGAATTTAAGTTATTTTCGATGTACTTGATGAATGTAACTTAATTTCGATGAATAAAGCGAATTTAAGTTATTTTTGATGTACTCGATGAATGTAACTTAATTTCGATAAATAAAGTGAATTTAAGTTATTTTCGATGTACTCGATGAATGCAACTTAATTTTGATGAATAAAGTGAATTTAAGTTATTTTCGATGTACTCGATGAAAGTAACTTAATTTCAATGAATAAAGTAAATTTAAGTTATTTTCGATGTACTCGATAAATGAAACTTAATTTCGATGAATTAACTGAATTTAAGTTATTTTCGATGTACTCGATGAATGTAACTTAATTTCGAAGAATTAACTGAATGTAAGTTATTTTCGATGTACTGGATGAATGTTACTTAATTACGATGAATAAAGTGAATTTAAGTTATTTTCGATGTACTCGATGAATGTAACTAAATTTCGATGAATAAAGTGAATTTAATTTATTTTCGACGTATTCGATAAATGTAATTTAATTTCGATGAATAAAGTGAATTTAACTTATTTTTGATGTACTCGATGTATGTAACTAAATTTCGATGAATAAAGCGAATTTAAGTCATTTTCGATGTACTCGATGAAGGTAACTTAATTTCGAAGAATAAAGTGAGTTTAAGCTGTTTTCGATATACTCGATGAATGTAACTAAATTTCGATGAATATAGTGAATTTAAGTTATTTTCGATGTACGCGATGAATGCAACTTCATTTCGACGAATTAAGTGAATTTAAGTTATTTTCGATGTACTCGATGAATGTAACTAAATTTCGATGAATAAAGAGAATTTAAGTTACTTTCGATGTACTCGATGAATGTAACTTAGTTTCGATGAATAAAGTGAATTGAAGTTATTTTCAATGTACTCAATGAATGTAACTTAATTTCGATGAATAAAGTGAATTTAAGTTATTTTCGATGAATGTAACTTAATTTCGACGAATAAAGTGAATTTAAGTTATTTTCGATGTACTCGATGAATAAAGTGAATTTAAGTTATTTACGATGTACTCGATGAATGTAACTTAATTTCAATGAATAAAGTGAATTTAAGTTATTTTCGATATACTCGATGAATGTAACTTAATTTCGATTAATAAAGTGAATTTAAGTTATTTTCGAAGTACTCGATGAATGTAACTTAATTTCGATGAATTAACTGAATTTAAGTTATTTTTTATGTACTCGATGAAAGTAACTTAACTTCGGTGAATAAATTGATTTTAAGTTATTTTCGATGAACTCGATGAATGTAACTAAATTTCGATGAATAAAGTGAATTTAAGTTTTTTTCGATGTACTCGATGAATGTAACTTAATTTCGATGAATAAAGTGAATTTAAGTTATTTTCGATGTACTCGATGAATGAAACTTAATTTCGATGAATAAAGTGAATTTAAGTTATTTTCGATGTACTCGATGAATGTAACTAAACTTCGATGAATAAAGTGAATTTAAGTTTTTTTCGATGTACTCGATGAATGTAACTTAATTTTGATGAATAAAGTGAATTTAAGTTATTTTCGATGTACTCGATGAATGAAACTTAATTTCGATGAATAAAGTGAGTTTAAGTTATTTTCGATATACTCGATGAATGTACCTTAGTTTCGATGAATAAAGTGAATTTAAGTTATTTTCGATGTACTTGATGAATGTAACTTAATTTCGATGAATAGAGTGAATTGATGTTATTTTGGATGTACTCGATGAATGTAACTTAATTTCGACGAATAAAGTGAATTTAAGTTATTTTCGATGTACTCGATGAAAGTAACTTAATTTCAATGAATAAAGTGAATTTAAGTTATTTTCGATATACTCGATGAATGTAACTTAATTTCGACGAATAAAGTGAATTTAAGTTATTTTCGATGTACTCGATGAAAGTAACTTAATTTCAATGAATAAAGTGAATTTAAGTTATTTTCGATATACTCGATGAATGTAACTTAATTTCGATTAATAAAGTGAATTTAAGTTATTTTCGAAGTACTCGATGAATGTAACTTAATTTCGATGAATTAACTGAATTTAAGTTATTTTTTATGTACTCGATGAAAGTAACTTAATTTCGGTGAATAAATTGATTTTAAGTTATTTTCGATGAACTCGATGAATGTAACTAAATTTCGATGAATAAAGTGAATTTAAGTTTTTTTCGATGTACTCGATGAATGTAACTTAATTTCGATGAATAAAGTGAATTTAAGTTATTTTCGATGTACTCGATGAATGAAACTTAATTTCGATGAATAAAGTGAATTTAAGTTATTTTCGATGTACTCGATGAATGTAACTAAATTTCGATGAATAAAGTGAATTTAAGTTTTTTTCGATGTACTCGATGAATGTAACTTAATTTCGATGAATAAAGTGAATTTAAGTTATTTTCGATGTACTCGATGAATGAAACTTAATTTCGATGAATAAAGTGAGTTTAAGTTATTTTCGATATACTCGATGAATGTACCTTAGTTTCGATGAATAAAGTGAATTTAAGTTATTTTCGAAGTACTTGATGAATGTAACTTAATTTCGATGAATAGAGTGAATTGATGTTATTTTCGATGTACTCGATGAATGTAACTTAATTTCGACGAATAAAGTGAATTTAAGTTATTTTCGATGTACTCGATGAAAGTAACTTAATTTCAATGAATAAAGTGAATTTAAGTTATTTTCGATATACTCGATGAATGTAACTTAATTTCGATTAATAAAGTGAATTTAAGTTATTTTCGAAGTACTCGATGAATGTAACTTAATTTCGATGAATTAACTGAATTTAAGTTATTTTTTATGTACTCGATGAAAGTAACTTAATTTCGGTGAATAAATTGATTTTAGGTTATTTTCGATGAACTCGATGAATGTAACTAAATTTCGATGAATAAAGTGAATTTAAGTTTTTTTCGATGTACTCGATGAATGTAACTTAATTTCGAAGAATAAAGTGAATTTAAGTTATTTTCGATGTACTCGATGAATAAAGTGAATTGATGAATGAAACTTAATTTCGATGAATAAAGTGAATTTAAGTTATTTTCGATGTACTCGATGAATGTAACTAAATTTCGATGAATAAAGTGAATTTAAGTTTTTTTCGATGTACTCGATGAATGTAACTTAATTTCGATGAATAAAGTGAATTTAAGTTATTTTCGATGTACTCGATGAATGAAACTTAATTTCGATGAATAAAGTGAGTTTAAGTTATTTTCGATATACTCGATGAATGTACCTTAGTTTCGATGAATAAAGTGAATTTAAGTTATTTTCGATGTACTTGATGAATGTAACTTAATTTCGATGAATAGAGTGAATTGATGTTATTTTCGATGTACTCGATGAATGTAACTTAATTTCGACGAATAAAGTGAATTTAAGTTATTTTCGATGTACTCGATGAAAGTAACTTAATTTCAATGAATAAAGTGAATTTAAGTTATTTTCGATATACTCGATGAATGTAACTTAATTTCGACGAATAAAGTGAATTTAAGTTATTTTCGATGTACTCGATGAAAGTAACTTAATTTCAATGAATAAAGTGAATTTAAGTTATTTTCGATATACTCGATGAATGTGACTTAATTTCGATGAATAAAGTGAATTTAAGTTATTTTCGATGTACTCGATGAATGTAACTTAGTGTCAATGAATAAAGTGAATTTAAGTTATTTTCGATATACTTGATGAATGTAACTTAATTTCGATGAATAAAGTGAATTTAAGTTATTTTCGATGTACTCGATGAATGTAACTTAATTTCGATAAATAAAGTGAATTGATGTTATTTTCGATGTACTCGATGAATGCAACTTAATTTCGATGAATAAAGTGAATTTAAGTTATTTTCGATGTACTCGATGAATGTAACTTAATTTCGATTAATTAACTGAATTTAAAATATTTTCGATGTACACGATGAATGTAACTTAATTTAGAAGAATTAACTGAATTTAAGTTATTTTCGATGTACTCGATGAATGTTACTTAATTTCGATGAATAAAGTGAATTTAAGTTATTTTCGATGTACTCGATGAATGTAACTAAATTTCGATGAATAAAGTGAATTTATGTTATTTTCGATGTACTCGATGAATGTAACTTAATTTCGATGAATAAAGGGAATTTAAGTTATTTTCGATGTACTCGAAGAATATAACTTAATTTCGATGAATAAAGTGAGTTTAAGTTATTTTCGATATACTCGATGAATGTAACTTAATTTCGATGAATAAAGTGAATTTAAGTTATTTTTGATGTACTCGATGAATATAACTTAATTTCGATGAATTACCTGAATTTAAGTTATTTTCGATGTACTCGATGAATGTAACTTAATTTCGATGAATATAGTGAATTTAAGTTATTTTCGATGTACTCAGTGAATGTAACTTAATTTCGATGAATAAAGTGAATTTAGGTTATTTTCGATGTACTCGATGAATGTAACTTAATTTCGATGAATAAAGTGAATTTAGGTTATTTTCGATGTACTCGATGAAAGTAACTTAATTTCAATGAATAAAGTGAATTGAAGTTATTTTCGATGTACTCGATAAATGTAATTTAATTTCGATGAATTAACTGAATTTAAGTTGTATTCGATGTACTCGATGAATGTAACTAAATTTCGATGAATAAAGTGAATTTAAGTTATTTTCCATGTACTCGATGAATGCAACTTCATTTCGATGAATTAAGTGAATTTAAGTTATTTTCGATGTACTCGATGAATGTAATTTAATTTCGATGAATAAAGTGAATTTGGGTTATTTAAGATGTACTCGATGAATGTAACTTAATTTCGATGCATAAAGTGAATTTAAGTTATTTTTGATGTACTCGATGAATGTAACTTAATTTCGATAAATAAATTGAATTGAAGTTATTTTCGATGTACTCGATGAATGCAACTTAATTTCGATGAATAAAGTGAATTTAAGTTATTTTCGATGTACTCGATAAAAGTAACTTAATTTCAATGAATAAAGTGAATTTAAGTCATTTTCGATGTACTCGATGAAGTCAACTTAATTTCGAAGAATAAAGTGAGTTTAAGCTATTTTCGATATACTCGATGAATGTAACTAAATTGCGATGAATAAAGTGAATTTAAGTTATTTTCGATGAACTTGATGAATGCAACTTCATTTCGACGAATTAAGTGAATTTAAGTTATTTTCGATGTACTCGATGAATGCAACTTAATTTCGATGAATAAAGTGAATTTAGGTTACTTTCGATGTACTCGTTGAATGTAACTTAATTTCGATGAATAAAGTGAATTTAAGTTATTTTCGATGTACTGATGAATGTAACTTAATTACGATGAATAAAGGAATTTAAGTTACTTTCGATGTACTCGATGAAAGTAACTTAGTTTCGATGAATAAAGTGAATTGAAGTTATTTTCAATGTACTCAATGAATGTAACTTAATTTCGATGAATAAAGTGAATTTAAGTTATTTTCGATGAATGTAACTTAATTTCGACGAATAAAGTGAATTTAAGTTATTTTCGATGTACTCGATGAATTAAGTGAATTTAAGTTATTTAGGATGTACTCGATGAATGTAACTTAATTTCAATGAATAAAGTGAATTAAAGTTATTTTCGATATACTCGATGAATGTAACTTAATTTCGATGAATTAACTGAATTTAAGTTATTTTTTATGTACTCGATGAAAGTAACTTAATTTCGGTGAATAAATTGATTTTAAGTTATTTTCGATGAACTCGATGAATGTTACTAAATTTCGATGAATAAAGTGAATTTAAGTTTTTTTCGATGTACTCGATGAATGTAACTTAATTTCGATGAATAAAGTGAATTTAAGTTATTTTCGATGTACTCAATGAATGAAACTTAATTTCGATGAATAAAGTGAGTTTAAGTTATTTTCGATATACTCGATGAATGTACCTTAGTTTCGATGAATAAAGTGAATTTAAGTTATTTTCGATGTACTTGATGAATGTAACTTAATTTCGATGAATAGAGTGAATTGATGTTATTTTCGATGTACTCGATGAATGTAACTTAATTTCGACGAATAAAGTGAATTTAAGTTATTTTCGATGTACTCGATGAAAGTAACTTAATTTCAATGAATAAAGTGAATTTAAGTTATTTTCGATATACTCGATGAATGTAACTTAATTTCGACGAATAAAGTGAATTTAAGTTATTTTCGATGTACTCGATGAAAGTAACTTAATTTCAATGAATAAAGTGAATTTAAGTTATTTTCGATATACTCGATGAATGTGACTTAATTTCGATGAATAAAGTGAATTTAAGTTATTTTCGATGTACTCGATGAATGTAACTTAGTTTCAATGAATAAAGTGAATTTAAGTTATTTTCGATATACTTGATGAATGTAACTTAATTTCGATGAATAAAGTGAATTTAAGTTATTTTCGAAGTACTTGATGAATGTAACTTAATTTCGATGAATAGAGTGAATTGATGTTATTTTCGATGTACTCGATGAATGTAACTTAATTTCGACGAATAAAGTGAATTTAAGTTATTTTCGATGTACTCGATGAAAGTAACTTAATTTCAATGAATAAAGTGAATTTAAGTTATTTTCGATATACTCGATGAATGTAACTTAATTTCGATTAATAAAGTGAATTTAAGTTATTTTCGAGGTACTCGATGAATGTAAGTTAATTTCGATGAATTAACTGAATTTAAGTTATTTTTTATGTACTCGATGAAAGTAACTTAATTTCGGTGAATAAATTGATTTTAGGTTATTTTCGGTGAACTCGATGAATGTAACTAAATTTCGATGAATAAAGTGAATTTAAGTTTTTTTCGATGTACTCGATGAATGTAACTTAATTTCGAAGAATAAAGTGAATTTAAGTTATTTTCGATGTACTCGATGAATAAAGTGAATTGATGAATGAAACTTAATTTCGATGAATAAAGTGAATTTAAGTTATTTTCGATGTACTCGATGAATGTAACTAAATTTCGATGAATAAAGTGAATTTAAGTTTTTTTCGATGTACTCGATGAATGTAACTTAATTTCGATGAATAAAGTGAATTTAAGTTATTTTCGATGTACTCGATGAATGAAACTTAATTTCGATGAATAAAGTGAGTTTAAGTTATTTTCGATATACTCGATGAATGTACCTTAGTTTCGATGAATAAAGTGAATTTAAGTTATTTTCGATGTACTTGATGAATGTAACTTAATTTCGATGAATAGAGTGAATTGATGTTATTTTCGATGTACTCGATGAATGTAACTTAATTTCGACGAATAAAGTGAATTTAAGTTATTTTCGATGTACTCGATGAAAGTAACTTAATTTCAATGAATAAAGTGAATTTAAGTTATTTTCGATATACTCGATGAATGTAACTTAATTTCGACGAATAAAGTGAATTTAAGTTATTTTCGATGTACTCGATGAAAGTAACTTAATTTCAATGAATAAAGTGAATTTAAGTTATTTTCGATATACTCGATGAATGTGACTTAATTTCGATGAATAAAGTGAATTTAAGTTATTTTCGATGTACTCGATGAATGTAACTTAGTGTCAATGAATAAAGTGAATTTAAGTTATTTTCGATATACTTGATGAATGTAACTTAATTTCGATGAATAAAGTGAATTTAAGTTATTTTCGATGTACTCGATGAATGTAACTTAATTTCGATAAATAAAGTGAATTGATGTTATTTTCGATGTACTCGATGAATGCAACTTAATTTCGATGAATAAAGTGAATTTAAGTTATTTTCGATGTACTCGATGAATGTAACTTAATTTCGATTAATTAACTGAATTTAAAATATTTTCGATGTACACGATGAATGTAACTTAATTTAGAAGAATTAACTGAATTTAAGTTATTTTCGATGTACTCGATGAATGTTACTTAATTTCGATAAATAAATTGAATTGAAGTTATTTTCGATGTACTCGATGAATGCAACTTAATTTCGATGAATAAAGTGAATTTAAGTTATTTTCGATGTACTCGATAAAAGTAACTTAATTTCAATGAATAAAGTGAATTTAAGTCATTTTCGATGTACTCGATGAAGTCAACTTAATTTCGAAGAATAAAGTGAGTTTAAGCTATTTTCGATATACTCGATGAATGTAACTAAATTTCGATGAATAAAGTGAATTTAAGTTATTTTCGATGAACTCGATGAATGCAACTTCATTTCGACGAATTAAGTGAATTTAAGTTATTTTCGATGTACTCGATGAATGCAACTTAATTTCGATGAATAAAGTGAATTTAGGTTACTTTCGATGTACTCGTTGAATGTAACTTAATTTCGATGAATAAAGTGAATTTAAGTTATTTTCGATGTACTCGATGAATGTAACTTAATTACGATGAATAAAGGAATTTAAGTTACTTTCGATGTACTCGATGAAAGTAACTTAGTTTCGATGAATAAAGTGAATTTAAGTTATTTTCGATGAATGTAACTTAATTTCGACGAATAAAGTGAATTTAAGTTATTTTCGATGTACTCGATGAATAAAGTGAATTTAAGTTATTTAGGATGTACTCGATGAATGTAACTTAATTTCAATGAATAAAGTGAATTTAAGTTATTTTCGATATACTCGATGAATGTAACTTAATTTCGATTAATAAAGTGAATTTAAGTTATTTTCGAAGTACTCGATGAATGTAACTTAATTTCGATGAATTAACTGAATTTAAGTTATTTTTTATGTACTCGATGAAAGTAACTTAATTTCGGTGAATAAATTGATTTTAAGTTATTTTCGATGAACTCGATGAATGTTACTAAATTTCGATGAATAAAGTGAATTTAAGTTTTTTTCGATGTACTCGATGAATGTAACTTAATTTCGATGAATAAAGTGAATTTAAGTTATTTTCGATGTACTCAATGAATGAAACTTAATTTCGATGAATAAAGTGAGTTTAAGTTATTTTCTATATACTCGATGAATGTACCTTAGTTTCGATGAATAAAGTGAATTTAAGTTATTTTCGATGTACTTGATGAATGTAACTTAATTTCGATGAATAGAGTGAATTGATGTTATTTTCGATGTACTCGATGAATGTAACTTAATTTCGACGAATAAAGTGAATTTAAGTTATTTTCGATGTACTCGATGAAAGTAACTTAATTTCAATGAATAAAGTGAATTTAAGTTATTTTCGATATACTCGATGAATGTAACTTAATTTCGACGAATAAAGTGAATTTAAGTTATTTTCGATGTACTCGATGAAAGTAACTTAATTTCAATGAATAAAGTGAATTTAAGTTATTTTCGATATACTCGATGAATGTGACTTAATTTCGATGAATAAAGTGAATTTAAGTTATTTTCGATGTACTCGATGAATGTAACTTAGTTTCAATGAATAAAGTGAATTTAAGTTATTTTCGATATACTTGATGAATGTAACTTAATTTCGATGAATAAAGTGAATTTAAGTTATTTTCGATGTACTCGATGAATGTAACTTAATTTCGATAAATAAAGGGAATTGATGTTATTTTCGATGTACTCGATGAATGCAACTTAATTTCGATGAATAAAGTGAATTTAAGTTATTTTCGATGTACTCGATGAATGTAACTTAAGGGGAGGTTCCTTTGATCGGCGATGAAAAAATCGGTTTTTTTTTTACATATTATCAATCTATAATATGTTAAAAACATGATCCTAAAACCGTTTTGCATTTAAAGGGTAAGTTCAAAATTGTCGTCACAAACGCATTTCCAAAAGGCGAAATTGGTTATAGAACTTTAAACGCGCTTTTCGGAGACTTGATATTTTCAGTGCGCGGTACAATGTATCTCGAGAACCACTTATCGGATTCACTTGAAATTTTAAAGTCTTGTGTAAAATTCAATTTAGGGGGCCTTGGTCCATTACTAATAATATATTTTAATAATAAACAATTTTACGCTTGTCTTAAACAAACAAAACACGCTCCAAAACACGACCTTAATGTTCAAGTGGATAACTTTGTCTGTTCTTTTTATCAAAATTTCGGAAATTTTGGTTCAAGGGCCCCTAAATACGTTTATTTAACTAACTTAAAAAATGTTTATGTTTCAGTGACCCCTACGACCCTGGGGAACGTACCGCACAGACGCATGCATGGCGCGCAAGGCCTCACGGCGATTTGGCTGGAGCCGCCATTTTGAATTGAAAGAGGGGGGAAAAAATAAATTTAAGGACTCTTTTTATCAATAAACATTGTACAAAAAACCGTTTGTTCATATTACATTTCTTTATACCTCAAAAAAATTCATCAAAGTGACCAACTTTTCAGAGTCGATCAGAGGAACCTCCCCTTAATTTCAATGAATAAAGTGAATTGAAGTTATTTTCGATGTACTCGATAAATGTAACTTAATTTCGATGAATTAACTGAATTTAAAATATTTTCGATGTACACGATGAATGTAACTTAATTTAGAAGAATTAACTGAATTTAAGTTATTTTCGATGTACTCGATGAATGTTACTTAATTTCGATGAATAAAGTGAATTTAAGTTATTTTCGATGTACTCGATGAATGTAACTTAATTTCGATGAATAAAGTGAATTTAAGTTATTTTCGATGTACTCGATGAATGTTCTTTTAACTGGTTTCGATGAATAAAGTGAATTTAAGTTATTTTCGATGTACTTGATGAATGTAACTTAATTTCGATGAATAAAGTGAACTAAGTTATTTTCGATGTAATCGATGAATGTAACTAAATTTCGATGAATAAAGTGAATTTATGTTATTTTCGATGTACTCGATGAATGTAACTTAATTTCGATGAATAAAGGGAATTTAAGTTATTTTCGATGTACTCGAAGAATGTACCTTAATTTCGATGAATAAAGTGAGTTTAAGTTATTTTCGATATACTCGATGAATGTAACTTAATTTCGATGAATAAATTGAATTTAAGTTATTTTTGATGTACTCGATGAATGTAACTTAATTTCGATGAATTACCTGAATTTAGGTTATTTTCGATGTACTCGATGAATGTAGCTTAATTTCGATGAATAAAGTGAATTTAAGTTATTTTCGATGTACTCGGTGAATGTAACTTAATTTCGATGAATAAAGTGAATTTAGGTTATTTTCGATGTACTCGATGAATGTAACTTAATTTCGATGAATAAAGTGAATTTAAGTTATTTTCGATATACTCGATGAAAGTAACTTAATTTCAATGAATAAAGTGAATTGAAGTTATTTTCGATGTACTCGATAAATGTAATTTAATTTCGATGAATTAACTGAATTTAAGTTGTATTCGATGTACTCGATGAATGTAACTAAATTTCGACGAATAAAGTGAATTTAAGTTATTTTCCATGTACTCGATGAATGCAACTTCATTTCGATGAATTAAGTGAATTTAAGTTATTTTCGATGTACTCGATGAATGTAACTTAATTTCGATGAATAAAGTGAATTTAGGTTATTTACGATGAACTCGATGAATGTAACTTAATTTCGATGAATAAAGTGAATTTAAGTTATTCTCGATGTACTCGATGAATGTAACTTAATTTCGATGAATAAAGTGAGTTTAAGTTATTTTCGATGTACTCGATGAATGTAACTTAATTTCGATGAATAAAGTGAGTTTAAGTTATTTTCCATATACTCGATGAATGTAACTTAATTTCGATAAATAAAGTGAATTTAATTTATTTTCGATGTACTCGATGAATGTAACTTAGTTTCGATAAATAAAGTGAATTTAAGTTATTTTCGATGTACTTGATGAATGTAACTTAATTTCGATGAATAAAGTGAATTTAAGTTATTTTCGATGTACTCGATGAATGTAACTTAATTTCGATAAATAAAGTGAATTGATGTTAGTTTCGATGTACTCGATGAATGCAACTTAATTTCGATGTATAAAGTAAATTTAAGTTATTTTCGATGTACTTGATGAAAGTAACTTAATTTCAATGAATAAAGTGAATTTAAGTTATTTTCGATGTACTCGATGAATGTAACTTAATTTCGATGAATAAAGTGAATTTAAGTTTTTTTCGATGTACTCGATGAATGTTCTTTTAACTGGTTTCGATGAATAAAGTGAATTTAAGTTATTTTCGATGTACTTGATGAATGTAACTTAATTTCGATGAATAAAGCGAATTTAAGTTATTTTTGATGTACTCGATGAATGTAACTTAATTTTGATAAATAAAGTGAATTTAAGTTATTTTCGATGTACTCGATGAATGCAACTTAATTTCGATGAATAAAGTGAATTTAAGTTATTTTCGATATACTCGATGAAAGTAACTTAATTTCAATGAATAAAGTAAATTTAAGTTATTTTCGATGTACTCGATAAATGTAACTTAATTTCGATGAATTAACTGAATTTAAGTTATTTTCGATGTACTGGATGAATGTTACTTAATTTCGATGAATAAAGTGAATTTAAGTTATCTTCGATGTACTCGATGAATGTAACTAAATTTCGATGAATAAAGTGAATTTAATTTATTTTCGACGTACTCGATGAATGTAATTTAATTTCGATGAATAAAGTGAATTTAACTTATTTTTGATGTACTCGATGAATGTAACTAAATTTCGATGAATAAAGTGAATTTAAGTTATTTTCGATGTATTCGATGAATGTAACTTAATTTCGATGCATAAAATGAATTTAAGCTATTTTCGATGTACTCGATGAATGTAAATTAATTTCGATGAATAAAGTGAGTTTAAGTTATTTTCGATATACTCAATGAATGTAACTTAATTTCGATGAATAAAGTGAATTTAAGTTATTTTCGATGTACTCGATGAATGTAACTTTATTTTCGATATACTCAATGAATGTAACTTAATTTCGATGAATAAAGTGAATTTAAGTTATTTTCGATGTACGCGATGAATGTTAATTAATTTCGATGAATTAACTGAATTTAAGTTATTTTCGATGTACTTGATGAATGTAACTTAATTTCGATGAATAAAGTCAATTTAGGTTATTTTAGATGTACTCGATGAATGTAACTTAACTTCGATGAATAAAGTGAATTTAAGTTATTTTCGATGAACTCGATGAATGTAATACCCTTGATACACGGGCTTCATCGGATGATCATTCTTTCAAGAATGTTCATTCGTGGCCCGTGTATCACCTTAAATTAAGTTTGAATGAGCATTCGAAGCTTCATTCGTCATTCGAAAGAATGAAGTGAAATCTATTTCATTTAATGAGAAATGAAGCTGGAAGTGGGGAAATTTCCATCAAGTTTCCATGAAAGGACATCATTCATTTTAGACCAAAAACTGAAAGTGCCGGCCAGGATAAAAATGTGTAATATTCGGATAGAGCACCCAATTCCTATCATTTTTGACTACGGCACCAAATCTGTGCGCCCTTTGGTTACGGTGTTACATACTTTTAAAATACAATAAAAATGTTATTATGATGTTGTTATTTTCATACATTTGATATTTAATTATTCATACTGTGTATGTCCTTTTGATGTGCAATAAAGTGAATTCTATTCTGTATTAAGTATTTTCATCATTGATTCCTCTGGAAATAGTCAGAGAACTTGAAGGGGAAGACTTGTGGATTATAAGAGGACGAATACAATCCCGCCACATCCAAGCCAAGAAACACTATGTGTACATTGCAATAGATCGGGCAGAAAATGGTCGTCGAGCATTAGCTCATTATTACTGTACATGCAATATCGGCAAGAGGACCATTGGATGCTGCTCTCATACCATGACCATAGTCTGGTACATGGGTTATGCTAGACATGACCCATACCTCACACCACCTGCAATAGGATTAGTTGATGTATATGTTAGATTAGGACAAATATAAAAGAATTAATACAATTGAGTGTTGTTTCATTTTGCTCTTTTTTACCTAAATGAAAGGTAGGTACTGAATCTAAATGAGGCGCTGTTGGTATTGTTGCTTGTTTTTTCATATTTAATATATTTGTCCAATTGTATTAAAATAATACATCTTAATAACATTTTATTTCACATTGTATTTTAAAAGCATGTAACAACATAACCATGGCCATGTAGGACTGCGGTACCACCTCCACAACCTAGGACTGTCTCAAGAGACAGAATGCCGACTCTGCTAGGAAGGCGACGAAACTTCCACACATATTCTTTGTGAATGTCCTGTTCTGATCTGGCTTAGAAGAAGAACGTTTATCAGAGAGTTCTTGGGCTCTGCCCAAGTCCGGTCTTCATCAACTAAAGACCTTCTTGCCTTCATTCGGAAGGACGATAGTCTGCTCCGCTAGTGGGGTACGTACACAATAGGCCTAACTTGGCCGCAGTGTTCACCATATGGGTTGCCCTCTCATTCCTTATAATAATAATAACAACATAACCATAGGGCGCACAGGCTTGGTTTCATAGTAAAAAATAGTGGGAATTTTGTGATCTATCCGAATATTACGTTTTTTTTCTGGCCGGCACTTTCAGAATTGGCCCAAAAATGTATGGAACGTGAATGATGTCCTTTCCAATCTCTCATAAAATTTTAAAAATCGAACTGTCAACTGTTCGTTAAAGTTTAAGTTTGTTGCTGTGAGGGAAAAATATCAAAAATAAAATAAGTAGAATGAATGAATTGAAAATGAAGTACCGTGTGTCACTTCGAATTTTAATGTTCATTCAAGGCCAATGAGACTGGAAGAATGTTCATTCGATGAAGCCCGTGTATCAAGGGTATAACTTAGTTTCGATGAATAAAGTGAATTTAAGTTATTTTCGATGTACTTGATGAATGTAACTTAATTTCGATGCATAAAGTGAATTTAAGTTATTTTTGATGTACCTACTCGATGAATGTAACTTAATTTCGATAAATAAATTGAATTGAAGTTATTTTCGATGTACTCGATGAATGCAACTTAATTTCGATGAATAAAGTGAATTTAAGTTATTTTCGATGTACTCGATAAAAGTAACTTAATTTCAATGAATAAAGCGAATTTAAGTCATTTTCGATGTACTCGATGAAGGTAACTTAATTTCGAAGAATAAAGTGAGTTTAAGCTGTTTTCGATATACTCGATGAATGTAACTAAATTTCGATGAATATAGTGAATTTAAGTTATTTTCGATGTACTCGATGAATGCAACTTCATTTCGACGAATTAAGTGAATTTAAGTTATTTTCGATGTACTCGATGAATGTAACTAAATTTCGATGAATAAAGTGAATTTAAGTTACTTTCGATGTACTCGATGAATGTAACTTAGTTTCGATGAATAAAGTGAATTGAAGTTATTTTCAATGTACTCAATGAATGTAACTTAATTTCGATGAATAAAGTGAATTTCAGTTATTTTCGATGAATGTAACTTAATTTCGACGAATAAAGTGAATTTAAGTTATTTTCGATGTACTCGATGAATAAAGTGAATTTAAGTTATTTACGATGTACTCGATGAATGTAACTTAATTTCGATGAATAAAGTGAATTTGTGTTATTTTCGATCTACTCGATTAATGTAACTTGATTTCGATTAGTAAAGTGAATTTAAGTTATTTTCGATGTACTCGATGAATGTAACTTAATTTCGATGAATTAACTGAATTTAAGTTATTTTTGATGTACTCGATGAAAGTAACTTAATTTCGATGAATTACCTGAATTTAGGTTACTTTCGATGTACTCGTTGAATGTAACTTAATGTCGATGAATAAAGTGAATTTAAGTTATTTTCGATGTACTCGGTGAATGTAACTTAATTTCGATGAATAAAGTGAATTTAGGTTATTTTCGATGTACTCGATGAATGTAACTTAATTTCGATGAATAAAGTGAATTTAAGTTATTTTCGATATACTCGATGAATGTAACTTAATTTCGATGAATAAAGTGAATTTGTGTTATTTTCGATCTACTCGATTAATGTAACTTGATTTCGATTAGTAAAGTGAATTTAAGTTATTTTCGATGTACTCGATGAATGTAACTTAATTTCGATGAATTAACTGAATTTAAGTTATTTTTGATGTACTCGATGAAAGTAACTTAATTTCGATGAATTACCTGAATTTAGGTTACTTTCGATGTACTCGTTGAATGTAACTTAATGTCGATGAATAAAGTGAATTTAAGTTATTTTCGATGTACTCGGTGAATGTAACTTAATTTCGATGAATAAAGTGAATTTAGGTTATTTTCGATGTACTCGATGAATGTAACTTAATTTCGATGAATAAAATGAATTTAAGTTATTTTCGATGTACTCGATGAATGTTACTTTGTTTCGATGAATAAAGTGAATTAAAGTTATTTTCGATGTACTCGATGAATGTAATACCCTTGATACACGGGCTTCATCGGATGATCATTCTTTCAAGAATGTTCATTCGCGGTCCGTGTATCACCTTAAATTAAGTTTGAATGAGCATTCGAAGCTTCATTCGTTATTCGAAAGAATGAAGATAAATCTACTTCATTTAATGAGAAATGAAGCTGGAAGCGGGAAATTTTCCATCAAGTTTCCATGAAATTTCCAATCTCTCATAAAATTTTAAAAATCGAACTGTCAACATGTCAACTGTCTGTTCGTTAAAGTTTAAGTTTGTTGCTGTGAGGGAAAAATATCAAAAATAAAGTATGTAGAATTAATGAATTGAAAATGAAGTACCGTGTGTCACTTCGAATTTGAATGTTCATTCAAGGCCAATGAGACTGGACGAATGTTCATTCGATGAAGCCCGTGTATCAAGGGTATAACTTAGCTACGATGAATAAAGTGAATTTAAGTTATTTTCGATGTACTTGATGCATGTAACTTAATTTCGATGCATAAAGTGAATTTAAGTTATTTTTGATGTACTCGATGAATGCAACTTAATTTCGATGAATAAAGTGAATTTAAGTTATTTTCGATGTACTCGATGAAAGTAACTTAATTTCAATGAATAAAGTGAATTGAAGTTATTTTCGATGTACTCGATAAATGTAATTTAATTTCGATGAATTAACTGAATTTAAGTTGTATTCGATGTACTCGATGAATGTAACTAAATTTCGATGAATAAAGTGAATTTAAGTTATTTTCCATGTACTCGATGAATGCAACTTCATTTCGATGAATTAAGTAAATTTAAGTTATTTTCGATGTACTCGGTGAATGTAATTTAATTTCGATGAATAAAGTGAATTTAGGTTATTTACGATGTACTCGATGAATGTAACTTATTTTCGATGAATAAAGTGAATTTAAGTTATTCTCGATGAACTCGATGAATGTAACTTAATTTCGATGAATTAACTGAGTTTAAGTTATTTTCGATGTACTCGATGAAAGTAACTTAATTTCGATGAATAAATTGATTTGAAGTTATTTTCGATAAACTCGATGAATGTAACTAAATTTCGATGAATAAAGTGAATTTAAGTCATTTTCGATGTACTCGATGAATGTAACTTAATTTCGATGAATAAAGTGAATTTAAGTTATTTTCGATGTACTCGATGAATGTAACTTAATTTCGATGAATAAAGTGAGCTTAAGTTATTTTCGATATACTCGATGAATGTAACTTAATTTCGATGAATAGAGTGAATTTAATTTATTTTCGATGTACTCGATGAATGTAACTTAGTTTCGATGAATAAAGTGAATTTAAGTTATTTTCGATATACTCGATGAATATAACTTAATTTTGATGAATAAAGTGAATTTAAGTTATTTTCGATGTACTCGATGAATGTAACTTAATTTCGATAAATAAAGTGAATTGATGTTAGTTTCGATGTACTCGATGAATGCAACTTAATTTCGATGAATAAAGTGAATTTAAGTTATTTTCGATGTACTTGATGAAAGTAACTTAATTTCAATGAATAAAGTGAATTTAAGTTATTTTCGATGTACTCGATGAATGTAACTTAATTTCGATGAATAAAGTGAATTTAAGTTATTTTCGATGTACTCGATGAATGTAACTTAGTTTCGATGAATAAAGTGAATTTAAGTTATTTTTGATGTACTTGATGAATGTAACTTAATTTCGATGAATAAAGCGAAATTAAGTTATTTTCGATGTAGTCGATGAATGTAACTTAATTTCGATAAATAAAGTGAATTGATGTTATTTTCGATGTACTCGATGAATGCAACTTAATTTCGATGAATAAAGTGAATTTAAGTTATTTTCGATGTACTCTATGAAAGTAACTTAATTTCAATGAATAAAGTAAATTTAAGTTATTTTCGATGTACTCGATGAATGTAACTTAATTTCGATGAATTAACTGAATTTAAGTTATTTTCGATGTACACGATGAATGTAACTTAATTTCGAAGAATTAACTGAATTTAAGTTATTTTCGATATACTCGATGAATGTTACTTAATTTCGATGAATAAAGTGAATTTAAGTTATTTTCGATGTACTCGATGAATGTAACTAAATTTCGATGAATAAAGTGAATTTATGTTATTTTTGATGTACTCGATGAATGTAATTAAATTTCGATGAATAAAGTGAATTTAAGTTATTTTCGATGTACTCGATGAATGTAACTTAATTTCGATGAATATAGTGAATTTAAGTTATTTTCGATGTACTCAGTGAATGTAACTTAATTTCGATGAATAAAGTGAATTTAGGTTATTTTCGATGTACTCGATGAATGTAACTTAATTTCGATGAATAAAGTGAATTTAGGTTATTTTCGATGTACTCGATGAAAGTAACTTAATTTCAATGAATAAAGTGAATTGAAGTTATTTTCGATGTACTCGATAAATGTAATTTAATTTCGATGAATTAACTGAATTTAAGTTGTATTCGATGTACTCGATGAATGTAACTAAATTTCGATGAATAAAGTGAATTTAAGTTATTTTCCATGTACTCGATGAATGCAACTTCATTTCGATATTTTCGATGTACTCGATGAATGTAATACCCTTGATACACGGGCTTCATCGGATGATCATTCTTTCAAGAATGTTCATTCGCGGCCCGTGTATCACCTTAAATTAAGTTTGAATGAGCATTCGAAGCTTCATTCGTCATTCGAAAGAATGAAGTGAAATCTACTTCATTTAATGAGAAATGAAGCTGGAAGTGGGGAAATTTCCATCAAGTTTCCATGAAATTTCCAATCTCTCATAAAATTTTAAAAATCGAACTGTCAACATGTCAACTGTCTGTTCGTTAAAGTTTAAGTTTGTTGCTGTGAGGGAAAAATATCAAAAATAAAATAAGTAGAATGAATGAATTGAAAATGAAGTACCGTGTGTCACTTCGAATTTTAATGTTCATTCAAGGCCAATGAGACTGGAAGAATGTTCATCCGACGAAGCCCGTGTATCAAGGGTATAACTTAGTTTCGATGAATAAAGTGAATTTAAGTTATTTTCGATGTACTTGATGAATGTAACTTAATTTCGATGCATACAGTGAATTTAAGTTATTTTTGATGTACTCGATGAATGCAACTTAATTTCGATAAATAAAGTGAATTGAAGTTATTTTCGATGTACTCGATGAATGCAACTTAATTCCGATGAATAAAGTGAATTTAAGTTATTTTCGATGTACTCGATAAAAGTAACTTAATTTCAATGAATAAAGTGAATTTAAGTCATTTTCGATGTACTCGATGAAGGTAACTTAATTTCGAAGAATAAAGTAAGTTTAAGCTATTTTCGATATTCTCGATGAATGTAACTAAATTTCGATGAATAAAGTGAATTTAAGTTATTTTCGATGTACTCGATGAATGTAACTTAATTTGGATGAATAAAGTGAATTTAATTTATTTTCGATGTACTCGATGAATGTAGCTTAGTTTCTATGAATAAAGTGAATTTAAGTTATTTTCGATGTACTTGATGAATGTAACTTAATTTCGATGAATAAAGTGAATTTAAGTTATTTTCGATGTACTCGATGAATGTAACTTAATTTCGATAAATAAAGTGAATTGATGTTAGTTTCGATGTACTCGATGAATGCAACTTAATTTCGATGAATAAAGTGAATTTAAGATATTTTCGGGTGGTCAGTCATCAGCGGAATAGGGGGAATAACATGTAGCATAACATGCACGTGCCGTAACTATTTCGGACTGATGGAAGTGCGATCATAACCTCTTAGCGGTGGCCACTGGTAACTATTCTATGAGAGAGGATAGGCTGATATGATCGGGCTAGTCCCTTCCAAGTAAGGTTGGCGTGAGGCTAATAACCTCACCCGTAAAAAACAATTATTACGGAACGAGCAACATGCCTCGGATACTGGAATAAACGACGACGACCACGGCAACGAAAAAGGCAAAACGATTTACGAATTTTTTCATGGAACGCTCGAACTCTGTACAGAACTCGAGCTTCAAAACATCTAGCCGATACCCTGTCAAAGTATAAAGCTGACATTACCGCCATTCAGGAGATGAGGTGGACAGGGAATGGTGTTTTGCAAAAACCTGAGTATGACGTATATTACAGCTGTCATACAAAACACCATGTTCTAGGAGTAGGTTTTATGGTTAGCAAAAGAATGAAGCCTACCATTATCGGCTTTAACGCAATAAACGAAAGGCTATGCTCCCTTCGTGTGCGAGGTAAATTTAAGAACATCAGCCTCATAAACGTTCACGCACCTACAGAAGAGTCCCCGGATGATGATAAAGAAGGATTCTTCGAATTAGTTGAACGGGAACTTAATGCCTGCCCCAGGTATGATGTAAAAATCATACTGGGAGATCTGAACGCTAAAGTAGGCCGGGAGCCCATATACAGGCAATATGTCGGCAACCACAGCTTGCATGAAAACACTAATGACAATGGACAGCGAGTTGTAGAGATGGCAGCAAGTAAGAACTTGGTCGTTGCAAGTACTAGATTTGCGAGTAAAGATATCCATAAAGCCACCTGGGTATCTCCTAATGGAGCCACTCGCAACCAAATAGATCATGTGTTGATAGACCGCCGCCACCTTTCAGGTCTGATGACGGTACGAACGTACCGAGGTGCCAACTTCGACTCGGATCACTATCTTGTTGGTATGGTGCTCCGAGAGCGCATTACAACGCTGAAAAGCTTTGTATCCGCTGATCAGGCTCGAATCAACACAGCTGCACTACGCAATGAAATGGCCAGAAACAGCTACGGTCATGCATTAGAACTCGCCCTAAGCCCTGGGGGTGAGATGCCGGGCGTTGAAGAGAACTGGACCCGCCTTAAAAATACTGTCATTAGTACTGCTGATTCCATCTTAGGCAGAAGTCGTAAAGATCGGAACGACTGGTTCGATAATGAATGCAAGCTGGCAACTGAACGTAAGAATGCTGCGTACCGAGCCATGCAGCAGTCTCAGAGAACACGGGCACGCGAAGAGAACTATAAAGAGCTCAGAAAAGAAAAAAAGAGAATTCACAGACAGAAAAAGAAAGCCTGGGAAAAAAATCTCGTCTGTGAGCTAGAACAGTACAGAGAACGACGGCCGCACCAGGCGCGGGAGTTCTACCAAAGAGTCCGCAGTATGACGCAATTCACACCACGTTGCACATACTGCAAGGACAAAGAAGGTAATCTGATCACCGTTCCTAAAGGCATCTTGGAGCGATGGGAAGATCACTTTCATGAATTGCTAAATGGCGAGCTAACTGAGGATTCGGAGGCTCCACCAATATCTGATGACAATGCTATGCTGCCGCCACCAAGCATAGAAGAAGTTAGCAGAGCCATCAGCTGGCTCAAAAACAACAAGGCCTCGGGTGCAGACGGCATCGCAGCGGAGCTGGTTAAATATGGAGGGCCTACATTACACCAAGCGATTCATGAATTAATTGTGCAAGTATGGGAGCAGGAAGTGATGCCAGAAGACTGGAGAAAAGGCATCCTCTATCCGGTACACAAAAAAGGAGATATCACAGCGTGCACTAATTATCGCGGTATAACGTTGTTGAGTACCGTGTATAAGATATTCTCCGCTATCCTACAAAACAGGATGGCCCCATACGCCAGAAACATCATAGGCCATTACCAGTGTGGCTTCAGCCCAGGCAAATCAACGACTGATCAGATTTTCACCTTGAGGCAGGCTATGGAAAAATGTCTAGAGTTTCAAAACTCAATTCAACACCTCTTCATAGACTTTAAAGCCGCCTATGATAGCATAGCCAGGGTAGAACTCTACAAAGCCATGAGAGAATTCGGCATCCCCAACAAACTGACAAGACTATGTAGGTTGACCATGATCAATGTGTCAAGCCAAGTAAAGGTATCCGGAACACTGTCCAGACCAATCAACATCTATAATGGACTCCGACAAGGGGACGGTCTGGCCTGCCTCCTTTTCAACCTGGCGTTGGAGAAAGTGATCCGAGATTCGGGCGTGACATCAAGGGGTACAATCCTCCACAAGTCCACCCAATTACTGGCTTACGCAGACGACATTGACATCATTGGAAGAACAACAACAGCTGTACAAGAAGCTTTCACTCAGATTGAGCAAGCGGCAGGAAATCTGGGACTGCACATTAACGAAAGCAAAACAAAGTACATGGTGGCCTCGTCTGAAAGAACACCTAACATTGGTCCCACAATCAAGGTAGCGGAACACGAGTTTGACGTGGTAAAATCATTTCAATAGTAGCAGCCGACAATAGCATGAAACCCGAAATACGCGCACGACTGCTAAAAGCCAACAAAGCCTACTATAGTCTGTCAAGGCTCTTCAAATCCAAATATCTAACCATAACGTCTAAACTTTTACTATATAAGACGATGGTCTTACCCGTTCTCACATATGCATCCGAAACGTGGGTGCTTAGCAAAAAGCACTCAAACCTTTTGGGCGTGTTTGAGAGGAAAATACTTCGGAGGATTCTTGGCCTCGTATGTGAGGAAGGACGATTCCGGAGACTCTACAATGACGAGATCTACGAGCGCTATCGCGACATAGATGTTGTGAAGAAAATAAAGCTCGGTAGGCTCCGGTGGGCAGGGCATCTAGCTCGTATGAGTGAAGATGAGCCTGCTCGGAAAGTTCTCTGCGGTAAGACCTATGGGGTGCGACAGCGAGGGAGGCCCAACCTTCGCTGGAAGGATGGCGTGGACCAGGACGCTCAGAGTTTAGGGATGCCAAACTGGATGACATCGGCTCAGAATCCGGACCGGTGAAGAGAACAGTTGCGCGAGGCCAGGACCGGATCCCGGTTGTAGAGCTGTTAAAGAAGAAGAAGATTGTGGTAACATAACTCGCGCTGGGAAAGTGACTCTAGGGGCAGGTGGACAGCCTGCCTGATCGGCCACCTGATCACCTGGGTGAACAGGGAGTTCGGGGAGGTGGATTACTACCTTACCCAGTTTCTGACTGGGCACGGTCTTTTCCGTGTGTACTTGAAGAAAATGGGTAAGGTGGCGGATGCCCCTATACATTCTTTGAATGCACCAGGTGGGCGGACGACAGAAGCGCGATGGAAGAGGAGCTCGGAAGCGTGACCCCCGACAGAATTGTCGGGGTTATGCTTCGAGGCCCCGCGGAATGGAGGAGGGTGGGGTGTTTCGTCCAGACCATTTTGATTAATAAGAAATCGGAGACTGATTTCTGATCAGTCTCCGCGGAACCCTAGCATGCTTCTGCCAAATCGGAGGGACGCGAGTCTTGTGGGTGCCGCGCCGGTTGAGGGGACCAAGGGTCTTGTTGGTGACGCCCGCCTGAAGTAATACCTCACGGTGGTGCCGGGCGGGTAAAACGTCACCGAAAGGGGTGGTGAGTTTAGTCAGTAGGAATCTGACACTACCGTCTGAGTGCGGATCCTCAGCAGTGTCTATGTAAGATTCTCACCATCCCTCGTAAAAAAAATTATAACTATCAGCCTTATTGCGGTTGTCACCTCACCATGGTGAGAAATGTCACTGCCACTGTCACTGACCATATTGTGGCCGGCGAATTCAGTGAGGTGAGAAATTTAATTCCACCCTTATTGTGGTTGTCACTTTCGTTGACGGTTTATTCAAGAGACTTTTTTACAATTAGAAAGAATTTATTTACAGTGCTTATGTTATTTTATTTTATGTAAATTAAAGTGAGTACACCTTTTCGGAGTTCTAAGTTTTTAATTGAGGATAAAATAAAATAAATGGTTAAAAAAAAATTTTAAAAAAAATTCTTTTCATTAACTAAAAAATGTACTGAAAAGTAAAAAATAAAAAATATTTTAAAGAAAGCGTGAAATTTCAATTTTAATGAAAAAGTTAATTAAAAGAATGGCGCATTTTTCATCAAAAATTGAACATATAACTGTAAATCGCGTGAGATTTACAATAACCCTCAATTTTTTGCTTTGTTAATTTCAAATTCTAACAAAATTTTTTGATGAAAAATGCGCCATTCTTTTAATATACTTTTTCATTAAAATTGAAATTTCACGCTTTCATTAAAATATTTTTTATTTTTTACTTTTCAGTACATTTTTTAGTTAATGAAAAGAATTTTTTTTAAAAATTTTTTTTAACCATTTATTTTATTTTCTACTTTTTAGTTTATTATATGTATTCCGCCATTTTATGATGGCAATTCTATTAGATTTAAAATTACGTCACACAGTTTACGGTATTCATTTGATACCCATGTCGCGGGCTCGGTGGAACATAATTGCAAAAACGGCCGCCATCTCGGAACCGTCTTCTTGATTTTTTTACAAAAAGGTCAGATTGCATTTAGTACTTATACATGATGAGTTGAACTCAAGTTGAACCCAAGTCTAACTACATGTAAACGGGAGTCGAGTTGGGTTAAGGTTGACTGAACTCGACTCAGCTCTGCTACCTGGGTTTAGTTGAAATTATGCATACGGACATGAGTTCAGTATTTGAGTAGTTGAATTTAGTTGACAGCAGCATCTCTATGTTTGTTTGTGATTTTTTGTAACGTGTATTGCTTCTTTATTATCAACTCACCCTTAACTCAACTATTCATCTTATCATTCATACACATTAACCACCCGAACTACGAGTGTGTGCAAAATTGGAAGTTGATCGGTTATATTTTCTACTTTTTAGTCTATTATAAGCTTTCCGCAATTTAGTGTTGGCCGCCATTTTGAATTTGGAATGACGCCACATAGCTTATTGTGTTCTACCTGTCATATCCTTTCATTTGATACCCATGTCAGAGGGCCGCGGAACACAATTTCAAGAATCGGGCGCCATTTTGGAACCGCCATCTTGATATTTTTACAAAATGGCCAGATTGCATTGTCATCCAAACTAAACGTGTATGCAAAATTTCAGCTCTATCCGAAACCGGGAAGTGGGTCAAATTTAACTTCCAAGATTTGACGACAAACAGTGTAAGTGTTGGCCGCCATTTTGAATTTGGAATGACGCCACATAGCTTATTGTGTTCTACCTGTCATATCCTTTCATTTGATACCCATGTCAGAGGGCCGCGGAGCACAATTTCAAAAATCGGGCGCCATTTTGGAACCGCCATCTTGATATTTTTACAAAATGGCCAGATTGCATTGTTGTACAAACTAAACGTGTATGCAAAATTTCAGCTCTATCCGAAACCGGGAAGTGGGTCAAATTTAACTTCCAAGATTTGACGACAAACAGTGTAAGTGTTGGCCGCCATTTTGAATTTGGAATGACGCCACATAGCTTATTGTGTTCTACCTGTCATATCCTTTCATTTGATACCCATGTCAGAGGGCCGCGGAGCACAATTTCAAAAATCGGGCGCCATTTTGGAACCACCATCTTGATATTTTTACAAAATGGCCAGATTGCATTGTCACCCAAACTAAACGTGTATGCAAAATTTCAGCTCTATCCGAAACCGGGAAGTGGGTCAAATTTAACTTCCAAGATTTGACGACAAACAGTGTAAGTAAAATAAAAGCGGGCGCCATTTTGGAACCGCTATCTTTATATTTTTACAAAATGGCCAGATTGCATTGTCATCCAAACTAAACGTGTATGCAAAATTTCAGCTCTATCCGAAACCGGGAAGTGGGTCAAATTTAACTTCCAAGATTTGACGACAAACAGTGCAAGTTAAATAAAAGAATTTAAAAAAAGATTTACTTAAGGTATTTGAAATTTTTTACAATTCTCCTTAAGAGAAATATATTTTATAATATTTAATAGGATGAGTTCTTTTGACCTATGGTTTAGCGACTCAGAAGATGAGGATGAACAAATGGAAAGTTTAAGAGTTCAACGTTGTAAGATAAGAGATAGTGCAAATCCATTAGAGCTTCCAGAGACAATGTAAGTTTAATTAGTGGATGTTTTATTATTTTATGTTCTGTATTTATTGTAGATTTCGGGCATATTTTAGAGTGTCTAAAAGTGCATTTACATATTTAGTAAATATAATAGAAAATAAAAGCAAACCTCCTTTAAGAAGTTTTTGGTATCACCAGTAATAAAATTAGCAGCTTCGCTACGCTTTTTTGCTGAAGGAGGTTACCAGAAAGGCGTCGGGAACGATTTTAATGTTGGATTAGCACAATCAACATTTTCTATTATATTTAATGAAGTGTTAAATATATTAGAAAATGAGATTTGTCCAAATTTTATCAAGTTCCCTAATGATAACGAAAAAGGGGATATTAAAAGAGCATTTTTTGAGAAATTCGGTTTCCCTGGAATTATAGGCTGTGTTGATGGGACGCACGTAAAAATTATCTCCCCAGGACGGCATAATCAACACCTATTCTACAATAGAAAGGGATTCCATAGTTTAAATGTCATGCTGGTATGTTTCGTTTTTTTATTAAATAAATAATTTTAAGAGAATTTTTTTCAGGTATGCGATCACAAGCTGCGTATAAGATATGTATGTAGTTGCAAATAATCCAGGGTCATCGCATGATTCGTTCATCTGGAACCAAAGCGCACTAGATGCCAGGTTGTCATCTGACGCGGAAAGTTGCCGAAATACTTGGGTTTTAGGTGGGCATATGAATTTCATTTTTAATTAAACTGTGATTATAGTAAATAACAAATTTTGTAGGAGATGCAGGTTACCCCTTAAAAAGATATTTAATCACCCAGTAATGGGGAAAGATGAAGTAACAGCGATGAGACCAGATTTAACGAAATTCATTCCAAAGCTAGAAATACAGTGGAAAGAACGATAGATGTATTAAAGAACACTTTTCGTTGCCTATTAGAAGCGCGGGAACTTCATTATAAACCCGAAAAGGCTACCAAAATAATAAATGTATGTTGTGCAAAGCCTTCTATATTTACAAGCCATGCTGCATGTATGTGTTTGTGGTTGTATGAAGTCCCAACCAAAATTCGTGAAGTGTCAAAATCCCATTAGAATCAAAGGGAAAGAAGTTTTCGTGCCGCGGAAAGTGCTGTTGCGAGTGTGGTTTTGTGAAAAATAAAAGTTATTTCATCAAAATCAAAAACGTGAAACAGTGCAAAAATTAAAATAAAATGTGTGTCTTACGTTAATAATTTAAATATAAATGTTAAAAATAGGATTTGCGGGTTTTATGTTGGTTATGGTGGAACAACATGCCAAAATCCCGAGGAAAACAAGTGATTCGCGCCGCGGAAAGTCTTTTATTAATGAAAGCGCCGTGATTTTTTGTTAAAAATAAGTTTTTTTTATAAAAATAACACGTACATAATATCAGTTTGGCGCGATTTTTGTAGTTAAGCGAAATGTTACTTGAAATTGTTCTTTGGGGCCATGGTGTCACATGACGGATCAGCCAGTTTTCGTTGCAACCAGTTCCAGTTTTAGAGGAATATAAGCAAATGAAGATAAGTTGAAACGAATAGTTTGCTATATATTGCCAAATATTTATATAAATTTATTTTTAGCGGTAGTTTCCTCCACTTACGGCTTTTGCTTGGTGTGACGGCTTGACGGCATGATATTTGAAATAATATCCATTAAGGAAGAAAGTCAGGGATACAATTATACTTATTTTTTACATTATTAACGCAACTTTGTAATATGTAGTAAATAAATGTTGCAATTAATGACCATAATTTTTGTTTTTAATTGGTTAAAGAAGATTAATTGATTCCCAATAAACCAACATAACCGCACTTCACACAGTTTGACAGCTAAATTGAAGTCCTATTATACTTTCATTGTGAGTGTGAGATTTCTTTGTGCATGGCTTGTAAATATAGAAGGCTTTGATGTTGTGCCCTACACAACTTACGAATTCACCACAACATGGAAATAATGGATACAGTAGAGATAGCTGAAGCAGCACAAATTCAGATGTTCATCCAGAAGGAGAGGAAGATGATGCTGATGCAGCTATTGTGAGGAGAAATTTAATGACAGCCATTCTTTCTTAATATATTATGCATTCTATGTATGGATATGAAATAAATTATGAAAATGAACTGTTATATATTTAGTTTGACTTTATATAAACTTTATTTGACTTTATATTTATCATTGCTATCACAAATATTAATTCACTTTATACTTCATTGCTATCACAAATATCAATTCTTTTATAAAAAGTAAAAACCAAAATAAATTACATTCCTCTATTAAATTATGTTGTGAGTTTACTTCATTGCTCTCACAAATATCAATTCTTTTATAAAAAGTAAAATCAAAGTAATTACATTACTCTATTAAATTATGTTGTAAGTTTACTTAATTGCTATCACAAATATCAATTCTTTTATAAAAAGTAAAAACCAAATTAAATTACATTCCTCTATTAAATTATGTTGTGAGTTTACTTCATTGCTCTCACAAATATCAATTTATAAAAAAGTAAAAATCAAAATAAATTAATCCTCTTAAATTTAAAAATAGTTCATTATTATCACATTAAGTTTTGTTAAATGAGTTAAATGATTCCATTTGCAATCTCTGTTTTTTTAAATGCAATATTTCTGCTCTAAATTTGATTTCAGACTCTTTTATCTTTTGCATTTTTTCATAGATGTGCAATTTTTTCTCTTGTGCATCTGATAATCTTTTCAAATACTTTGCACAACTATCTAAATTTGTTTTTATACTTTTTAAAATGTTCGTCTGATCACTTAATACTTCCTTTCTATAATCCAAAAATTCTTCCCGGCGTCTTTTGTTTTTTTTTCTTGTTATTGGCTGCTGTTGTTCTTGTTGCTGCTGTGTTTCCTGTTGTTGCTGATGCGGTTCCTGTGGTTCCTTTTGTTGCTGCTGGGGTTCCTGTGGTTGCTGCTGTGGTTCCTGTTGTTGCTGCTGTGGTTCTTGATGTAGCTGCAGCTCTTGTTGCTGCTGTTGTATTTGTTGTTGCTGTGGTTCTTGTTGTTGCTGTTGTTGGTGTCGCTGTTGTTCTTGTTTTGGATGGCCCAGTCCAAAAACAATTGCATTTTGCGGCACTATTGTGTGCAAAGAAAGCAAATTAATGATTTGCTCTTCCGTTGAAGAGAAATGCATTAATTTGCAAGGCCCACCACCTGTGGCATTTAATTCCTTTTTGTTTAATGCAAGTCTTTTTTTAATTTCAATTTGTAGTCAGTCCAAACCTATAATTAAATTGAAAAGAAATAAATTGAATTTAAAACAAATTTCACTTCCTTACCTTTTGCCATTCCGTGCATTTTCTTAATGGCTGACCCAAACCGTTCAACTGGTGGGTTAAATTTTCCCACTTTTTTAGATAATTCTCACCGCATAGGTCATTTGCAAATTTTAATCCTTTTGCTACTGAAGGATTTTTCAACATGAAATCCAACATGACCTCAAATTGTTTTCTGGTCGTTATTTTTACACTAATAACATTAATATAATAAATTTAATTTAAAATATTTGCAAAACTTGAAAATGTTGCACTTACCTTTTTCCCGCTTCCATCATTTATGTTTAACAAACAAACATCAAGTGAGAAATCTCACTGACAAATGTCAAGTGAGAACGATTGTCACTGAATTCGCCGTGCCTCTATATCAGTGACAACCGCAATTCGCCTTACCTCACTGAAATAGACAAATGTCACTTTTTTTAAGACACCACAATAGCTTTTTTTTCTCACTTCGCCATTTCTCACTGACAGTGACAACCACAATAAGGCTGTATATTTAGTAGGAGTGTCGTAAGAGGGTACTGTGGGGGATTTGCGTGATGTATCGGGTGCAGTATTAGTCCTATAGTAAGGATTAGGGAATTTTACATAATTTTTGTTTACTTAACACTATTTTAGGTTTAGTTTTATTATTTCTAATACTTAATTACTCGAACGGCAGAGAGTCAGGTTCTTCCATTTGGCCCGACATTTGGTTGAAGAATAGCCACTAGTAGGCATGACTACTTTGAAGCACTTGTTAACTTCCCAGTATAGGAAGTTATTGACTTACTTGAAGTGCCGTTCGAAGCGTATTAGCGACAATATAATCTGAACAGATTTTTATAATATTCGGCCGAGCGGTTTTTCGGTTTAAGCGACATAAGCTATTTTTGTACCTGCGCGATATCGCGCGAACTATAAAAGATATCGACTTAGTTGAGGTGCCGTTCAAACAGTATTTACCAACATATGATCTGAAAAGATTTTCATAAAATTCGGTCGAACCGTTTTTTTTGTTTAAACGACGATGTTTGTACCTGCACGATACCGCGCGAACTAAAAACTATATCGACTTCATTGAGGTGCCGAAAAAAGAATATTAACGAAGAAATGATCTGAAAAATCTGATCTTTTTTGTTTAAATAGAAAAACTTCGGCTAATTGTCAGAAAGACCTTAAATTGACAAGTTTTGCTAATATCTAATAAACTCGATGAAATGAGACCCGTTCCAAACGAAGTGATTTTTTTGGGTTCTGCACAGCAATAGCCTTCGAACAAAACACCACTTCTCAAAATCCGACAACCTTTCAAAATCGTCCAAAGCTTTCGTTACCCTTTACAAACAGTGCAAATTTTTCAAACCTTGGATTAGCACTTTTTGACAGGGAATTGTTTTCTACGCGTGATACAGTTTCAGAAAATTGCGGTTTATCCCGGGATTTCCAGTAGTTACCGCAAAATTTGTTCTTTTTGTCAAATCTGACAAGTAAGTACTTAACAGTTACAGTTTTGCTAATATCTCCGGAAAGCTTTGGAATTTCCAAATGAAGCCATTCGCATCTCAGTTTGTCACTTCAGCCCGCTCAATACGAATTTGAACACAATTTGTTTATTTGCTTATTTATTAACTTCCCAGTATAGGAAGTTATTGTAATCGGTCCGAAAATCGAAATCGAAAATTTCAACGTATTTTCATCTTTCAAGGTCCCAGGAGCATTTTAAGCAAAAAATTGGGAGGAAGTATGTGTGTGTGTGTATGTGCGTACGGATGTGGTCATTTTTTCCTGCACGATATCGCGCGAACCAAAACTGATATCGACTTCGTTGAGGTGTTGTTCGAAGCGTATTAATCGAAATATGATCTGAAAAGAATTTCATGAAATTCGGTCCAGCCGTTTTTTTGTTTGAGCGACGCAAGTGATTTTTGTACCTGCACGATATCGCCCGAACCACAAAAGATATTGACTTACTTGAGGTGCCGTTCGAAGCGTATTAGCGACAATATTATCTGAAAAGGTTTTTATAATATTCGGTCCAGCGGTTTTTTGGTTTAAATGACTTAAGTGATTCTTGTACCTGCACGATATCGCGCGAACTATAAAAGATATCGACTTAGTTGACGTGCCGTTCGAAGAGTATTAACCAAAATATGATCTGAAAAGATTTTCATAAAATTCGGTCGAGCCGTTTTTTTGTTTAAGCGGCGTAAGTGATTTTTGTACATGCACGATATGGCCCGAACCACAAAAGATATTGACTTACTTAAGGTGCCGTTCGAAGCGTATTAGCGACAATATAATCTGAAAATATTTTTATAATATTCGGTCCAGCGGGTTTTTGCTTTAAATGACTTAAGTGATTTTTGTACCTGCACGATACCGCGCGAACTAAAAACTATATCGACTTCATTGAGGTGCCGAAAAATATTAATACATCAATTTTATATACATTTTCGTCATCCTAATCTTGTAAGTGCGCACATTTACGAGTAGTTTTACATTTTAGCGAAAATATTGATAAACAATTGTGACAAATTCTCGGTATTATGCATATATTCTATATTGCCTATTGTTCATTTATTATTAAAATATCCATTCATAATATTCAACATCCATCTTACTGGGAAGTTGATCGTGTGGACCGAAAGAGTCGAACCCACATCCCAACTAGTTTATTTATTTTTTTAGAGTAACCACTATTATATTGAACTAGGATTACTTTGTCCCCAGTTCTGATACTAGTCAATTTTCCACTAGTGCTAAACGTATAACTATTTTGTAAGAAGTCAGTTTATTCCATCTTCGTTCATCATACTGGGAAGTTAATTGTATGGACCGAAAGGGTCAAACCCACATCCCAACTAGTTTTTATTTTTTTTATCCGATGCTACCTCACAATGGAGTAATCCGATGGCGAAATCAGTTTTGAACACTTTGCATACCCATGAAGAATCTGCATGATCTGGCGCGCCTTTGAGGAAGTACGTTGAATTATTTTGTGAGGATGTACTGCTCGTGGTTTTGCGTGGTACTTTTTTGCTTTACGTTGTTTTTTGTTTATTGCCACTTTATACACTCCAGAGTTCAGCTTGTTCGCACCGCTTATCCTGTTTAGTCTGCTATTCCATTCCTCTAAAGACCATGTTGTTCCGAATTTAATGATTGTCTCTTCGGGTAGATGCAACGGTGTCAAAAAGAGACATGGGCTGGACGAGATCGCTAGCGTCTGCACGTAGAGATTAGGAGGGCCAAGAGTAAAGTTATCGCCGCAGTTGTTGCTTTGGTTGGTTGAAATCCACTCGTCGCGTAGTTGAGCTTTCTCTAACTCGTTTGCAAGTGATATCGGTAGATCTAGGACTGGATCAGGGGTTGAGTCGTTATTTGACTGGCCATCAACCACCGACGGAGACTTTACCTTAGCCAATTCTGCCTCCAGAAGACTAAAATGCGCCTTCAAATCTCTTTTTAGCTGGATGATTGATTCATCGAAAGTAGCGAATTTATCGAGACAGACGGAGACTTTTGCGAAAAGATTCGACATTTCGTTGATGCATTTGCCTGCCTTATCCATCTGTAGCTAATTTAATTTTAATTTTTTTAATCGCCGAGTTGATGTAATTCATCTCGAATTTTATTAACTTAGAAACCTCGTCGACTATTTCAGGATTATCCTTGTTGGATAACTTGTCGAGTTTAAAATTAATCGTTTCAAAATTTTTAGCATAATTTCTAGAATTATTGTCGATACCATCAACAACGCACGAAAGTTCATCGACGTTCTGTATTAAGAGCTGCGTGTTTTTCTCCGAGCTAAAAGCTTTCACGCTGCAAGCTTTGAAGTTGTTTTTAAACTGATTTAGAGACTCTGCCAGTTCCATTATGTTGTTGTTGTTTGATTTGATCGCCAGTAATATATGCGAGAGGTTTATCGCTTTGCAATCACGGCAGTAGAATTTGAAAAAAATTTTGGACTCGTTCACATACCTGAGTGAAGCGAGGGACAGACCGATGCGTGAAACATGGAAGAGTTGTTGCAAACACCACTACATGATATCCATTCCGCTCCGTGGATGGAAGAGCTGTTGTCGGCAGAGCATGTACTGTTTCTATATTTGTACATTTTGAAATTTTAAAGAGATTATTCAATTGATGAAAGAATAATGAGTGGCTACAATAATTATGTTGGCACCAGAATACAAAGTCCAAGTTAAGAATTTTTCTGTGGTGTTGAGAGAAATTTTCAGAATTTTCACGAAGCTTATTGTTTATTAGATAATGTTTATTAGATAAATCACCACCACTCACTCACGGCACTCTTATCACGTAATCAAGGAAAAGGGAGGGTTAAGAACCACTACTGTTAATATTATAAAATAAATCGGGAGCACGATCAACGGGCGTCAACGACGGTTCTGCACTTAAATGCTTAATTCATCGTAATAAAGTTACATTCATCGAATACATCGAAAATAACTTAAATTCACTTATCACATCACAATTAAGTTGTATTCATCGTATATATCGAAAATAACCTAAATTCATCGATCGATCGAAGTAACATTCATCGAATACAAAGAAAATTACTTAAACTCTTTTAATTCATCGAAATGAAGTTACAGTCATCGAATACATCGAAAATAACTTAAATTCACTTAATTCATCAAAATTAAGTTACTATTCATCGAATATATCGAAAATAACCTAAATTCACTTAATTCATCGAAATTAAGTTAAATTCACCTAATACATCGAAAATAGCTTAAATTCACTTAATTAATCGAATACTTCGAAAATAACTTAAATTCACTTAATTCATCGAAATTAAGTAACATTCATCGAATACATCGAAATTAACTTAAATTCACTTATTACATAGAAATTAAATTGTATTCATCGAATATATTGAAAATAACCTGAATTCACTTAATTCATCGAAATTAAATCATATTTATTTATTTGCCAAACAAGGCATACTTAAACTTACTACAGAATTATGCAATGCATTTATGACTGAGGTACAAAGTCAGCTTAAGTCTATGCTTATTTAAGGTAGTAGTTGTGATGCTAGAAGGGATATATTTTTTTTTGTTTAAAGGATGTTTTTTAATGTGGGGTGAGAAGTAACCACTGTGACTGTTAAAAGTCATACAACATCTGTTGACATGTTCGTTCTTGGCATCATTTTTCCGTTGAGGGTATTCTTTAAGCATTTTTGTATGCTTATTGTTAGTCCATTCAAAACGCGCGTTATGGTGTTCCAAAATAACACCGTTAAGAAAATCGAACCCTAAACGTTTTTGGGGTCGCTGATCACGAAAATCGAGGTCCCGCGGTCCTAAAATTAGGGCGTCACCCTTAAAAATGCAAAAAACACCCCTTTTTAGGGGGTTTTCGCGATTATTTCAGTAATAATGAAAACTAATGCGATGAAATGCACTTTTTTTAATATTTATTTGCGAAGGTGGTTGATTTATACTAAATTAAGGCGAACTTAATGGTAAGGGGTACTCGGAAAGGGTTGAAAGTACCCCTAAATTGGCGAAAAATGGCAAAAATTTCTTGGGGACATGAGGATTGCTTTCTGCCGTATGGCATAGACGTTGGATAACCTACGGTCTTTCGTTTTATGTTAACGAAATCGAAAAATATTCTAGGATTCTGAATGATGTTATCCCCGACAGAGTCAAGATATGTTGTATAGGCCTCACGCGACCTAAGAGCAAATTCTGAGGCTAACCTAGTGTATGCAAATTTCTGTTCCGCATCTACATTAGGGTTGTTCCTAATCAGTTTATATAATTTATTTCGCTGATTACGAAGTTTTCGAATATTTTTATCCAGCCATGGTTCAGATAATTTATCCCTTTTTTTGATTCTGGGCACATATTTGTCAATAATGTTGAAAATAATAGTGTAAAACGAAGACATTATCTCGTCAATATCATTACACAATAGCCTATTTTCCCAGTCAACTAGAGATAATTCGAAGCTGATGCTGTTAAAGTTTGCATTCTTAAAATCATAAATAATTGAATTATTGTATGAGGTGCTGTGTTTAGAGATCGTGAAATTAATCTCTAGGATCCATGCGGAGTGGTGGACAGAGTTGCTAAATAGGTTTTCCTCTGAAAATTAGGTCAAACCATTTTCCAGAAGAATGAGGAGTTCTGATAATTTGGTGTAGACCGTTGCCATAAAAAGTGTCGATAAGCTTTATATCGATAGAATTTATGACATTGATCGGAAGTAAATTATTACCTTCCACGTCAGGAATTAATGAGAGAATCTCCTAAAACGAAAATTCATCGCTTTCGCGTAGGGAATTATTAATATCATCTAAAATATGCAATAAATCGTCATATTCAGATTCGTCAGAGTTTGGAAGTATGTAGAACGTGCCGATAACGTCTATTGCCCGATTTGACTCGTATGAAAACATGATCAAATGAATGTACATGATCAGTGTTGATCAGTTCACTATTTAAAGATACTTTGACTGCAATAAGAACACCTTCCCCTCTTGAGAGACCGGTGGCGTTGTAGTCTCTATCGCATCTATATATTGTCCAATAAGAACACCTCCCCCTCTTGAGAGACCTATGGCATTGTAGTCTCTGTCACATCTATATATTGTCCAATTGCAGAAATGTATCGTTTAACCATGTTTCTGTGATTACAAGGACATTGAAATTACACGATTTCGAGTCAATAAAAAGATTGTTAATTTTCCCTCTCATACCACTACAATTGTGATAAAAGAGTGAGGTGAGGTGGCTATAATAAGCGCTTGCAGCTGTGATACATGTAGTGGTCTTACATGCGAAGCATAACTGGAGAGATAATTGTTTACTTGTTGGGACGTTACCTGATATTGCTCATGATACTTAGTATATAGTTTGAGCAAAGTGTTACGATCCGTAGAAAGACCTTCTTGCTGGATCGAAATTATGAGGCTCGTCCTGGTTTTACCATTAATGCATGTAGAGGCATAGGAACGACCGCCTACCAGTGTTGGGCATTAATCAATTAAATTTTCAATCAATTAATTAATTGATTAAAAAATTAATTGCGATTAATTTAATTGCAATTAAAATTAATTGCGATTGAACTATTAATTGCACCCCACAATTAATTTATTTGGATTAATCAGTATTAATTGTATATTAGAACTAAATCAATTGCAATTAATTAATCAATTGCAATTAATTTTGTCAATTGTTCTAAAAAACAATTAAAACTAACAATTATTCCACTTCAATATAGATATAGACACTCCAATTTTATATGATCCTGCTATTTTTTTGGAGAATCATTCATATAAAGAGCATAATATGAAAAAAAAAATAAGGGGAGTATGGCGGCCAAAATGGCAGAAAGAAGAAAAATTCAAAATGGGGGACTAGTTTTGGCAATTGTGTTCCGATTGTGGTGAAAATTAGTGTCGGGGGGTTTTGAGGGATCCAAATGACAAATTTGGGGTTAAAATTTTAAAATTCAAAATGGCGGACTAGTTTTGGCAGTTGTGTTCCGATTGTACTGAAAATTAGAGTCAGGGGGTTTTGAGGGATCCAAATGACAAATTTGTGGTTAAAATTTTAAAATTCGAAATGACGGACTAATTTTGGCAATTGTGTTCCGATTGTAATGAAAATTAGTGTCGAGGGGTTTTGAGGGATCCAAATAAAAAATTTGGGGTTAAAATTTTAAAATTCAAAATGGCGGACTAGTTTTGGCAGTTGTGTTCCGATTGTACTGAAAATTAGAGTCAGGGGGTTTTGAGGGATCCAAATGACAAATTTGTGGTTAAAATTTTAAAATTCAAAATGACGGACTAATTTTGGCAATTGTGTTCCGATTGTAATGAAAATTAGTGTCGAGGGGTTTTGAGGGATCCAAATGACAAATTTGGGGTTAAAATTTTAAAATTCAAAATGGCGGACTAATTTTGGAAATTGTGCTCCGATTGTGCTGAAAATTAGTGTCGGGGGGTTTTGAGGGATCCAAATGACAAATTTGTGGTTAAAATTTTAAAATTCTAAATGGCGGACTAATTTTGGAAATTGTGCTCCGATTGTGCTGAAAATTAGTGTCGGGGGGTTTTGAGGGATCCAAATGACAAATTTGTGGTTAAAATTTTAAAATTCTAAATGGCGGACTAGTTTTGGCAATTGTGTTCCGATTGTACTGAAAATTAGTGTCGGGAGGTTTTGAGGGATCCAAATGACAAATTTGTGGTTAAAATTTTAAAATTCTAAATGGCGGACTAGTTTTGGCAATTGTGCACCGATTGTGCTGAAAATTAGTGTCGAGGGGTTTTGAGGGATCCAAATGACAAATTTGTGGTTAAAATTTTAAAATTCAAAATGGCGGACTAGTTTTGGCAATTGTGTTCCGTTTGTACTGAAAATTAGTGTCAGGGAGTAGCACATAAAACATAGTTGACAGTATATAGTAGGTAGTACATAGTCCAAAATAAATAGTATATAATACATAATAAATAGTACAAAGTACCAAATATATAGTTCATAGTACATAATTCATAGTAAATAGCACATAGTCCGTAATGCAAAGTACATAATACCTAGTACATAGAAGATTATACATAGTACATAATACCTTGTGCATAGTACATAGCACATAAAACATAGTTGACAGTATATAGTAGGTAGTATATAGTCCAAAATAAATAGTATATAATACATAATACATAGTACAAAGTACATAATATATAGTTCATAGTACATAATTCATAGTAAATAGCACAAAATCCGTAATAAAGTACATAATACCTAGTACATAGCAGATTATACATAGTACATAATACCTTGTGCATAGGGGGCGTTCAAGTATTACGTAACGCAATTTTTGAAAATTTATGACCCCCCCTCCCCCCCTGTAACGCGCCGTAACGTTTTTCTGTACCCCCCCCCCTAAACGTTACGTAACACCCAACACTTTTACCTGAAAGTGACAATTATATGTCGCAAAGTAACAGAAAGCCGCTAAAATAGCTTATTTATTGTTTTAATCGCGATTACCCGTAACACATAAACGAAAAGGGTTGCTAAGTTGGGAGATTTGAATGCCCTATTTTTTTATTTAAATAAAAAAACAATGTTACGTAACGCGTTGTTCGAACCCCCCCCCCCCCCCCCGCCCCGCACGTAGTAGATATTGCTATATGTTACATAATAATATATAATACACTAGTCCCTCTTTAAACACAAAACGAAAAATAGCAAAAAAAATCAAACACAAAACGAAATTCTCTTCTGTAAAAAATTCTCTTCCGGTCAAACAAAAAAACATAAAATAAAAAAAATCTCTTCTAAAAAATTGCTCCATTGATTTCGATTTCGAAAAATGTTGAAAACGGCACAACTAGAATGTTATTATAGATACATAATTCATACAATACAAACTAAAATCCCCAAAGCCAAATTGTTCCCCCACGGCACGCAAAAAATTGACCGTGACGCAAAGGTGCGCAACGTGGCTAAAAAAGTTTTTACTTTAAAAACTAAAAACACGCTTTTTAAAATGAACTAATAAAAAATAACATACTACTACTCTTTCCATATAATAATAAATTTTAATTTTTAGTTTTTAATCAAATCCATAAAAATGATTGACAATTGATTAATCGTCTTTAATTGTGGAAACTCACGACTAACAATGAATTAATTGTTAATTGCGAATTTTCACAATTACAATTAATTAATTGTTAATTGCAATAGACGCGATTAACAATTAATTAATTGTTAATTGCGAGTTTTCACAATTACAATTAATTAATTGTTAATTGCAGTAGACGTGATTAACAATTAATTAATTGTCAATTTTTAATCGTCCAGAAATTTAGTTTTGCCCAACACTGCCGCCTACGATAATGTGGCTACGGGAAAAATTAGGATATGGACCTGGACTTCTATTCTTTATTGCTTTATTCTGAGTTGTTTTAGAGTTAGACTTAGTTTTAGTTTTTGTTAGTGTCTTATTTCTAAAAATCTTAGATTTGCTACTTGAGTTGGAGTTCCACAGACGAAGAGTTAAATCCTTCCATCTGAAAGAGTCCGATGTTGTATTGAAGAACGGCCATTCGTATCTATTGGGCATGAATACTTTAAAGTTTTTTATTGATATTTTACGGGACGGCACAACTTCACAACTGTATAGCTCAATAGAGAAACGGGTTTTGAAATGATTGTATACCCAAATGGAATCTGCTTGGAGTGGTGCTCCTCTGAGGAAACAGGCAGATACGCTATCGTCGCGTGGTATATTCGATTGTTTAAACATATCTCTCTTACTGCTTCGGGATACATCGTGGAGCTGTTTCCTATCCTTTCCTGTTCCCGTTTTCTTTTTTGCATTTGCTGCTCTAATTTTATAGAACTTAATTTTCCATTTATCAACAGACCAAGTTGTTCCAAATTGATGTATATAGTATTTTCGAGGAAGATGATTAGGTGAAAGATTCCGAGATATGGTTGATGGTATAGAGAGAGTTTGAGTATGTAGATTGGTTAAATTAGGAGGGCCAAGTGCAAAATTATCGTTGCAGCTACATAGTTCTTGTTCTGGGCTGTTGAACTCTTTATAGTTCATCTAGAAGAGAAGTTATTTCCTCTGCCCGATCAGGGTTCGCAATTGCTTCGTCTGTTTGGGTTTGGCTTTTTATTGTCGACATTATTGAGTGATCCAAGGTAGGACAGCTCAGTTTCCAAAAGAATAAAATGTTTTCTCAGATCATCCTTAAGTTCTCATATCTTGTCGTCAAGTAGAGAGAATTTTTCGAAACATTCGGTGGCTTTTGAAATTATATGAATCAGGTCGTTATTTTGGCAGCCACTATCCGAGGTGAACTTAATTTTTTTTAAGCTTGAATTGATGGTGTTAAGCTCAAACTTGATGAAATTGGATAATTCGTTGACAATATTATCGCTAGGCTTCGATAGATTGTCAAGTTTCGACTCGATTACCTCGTAATTTTTAATGTAGCTCTGGTAATTATATTCTGTGCGATCAACGGAGCCCGAAAGCTCATCAATATTTTGCAGCACGAGTTGTGTGCTCTTTTAGGAGCTATGAGCTTTGGCCTTACAAGTTTCTAAGTATTCCTTCATTTCATTAGCCGTCTCAGACAAGCTAATTAGATTATTATTATTAGTCTTTATTGCTAATAATACATGTCGAGGGTTTCCTGCCAGAAGGGCGTATCCACAAAATCGCGATTTTGAGCGTATAAACATTATTAAATGTTTTACGGTTTGTTTTGACAAAGTGAATAAAAGTATCCAAAACATACGCCTAAAAACATTTATTTTCGATGATAAGCAATATGAAAAAAAAAATTCACCGATTTTTGATATGTTTTTATTGAAGCCTCTAAATCCATGTTTTTGTTGATACGCCCTTCTGGCAGGAAACCCTCGATGTGTAAGGTTTATTGACTTGAATTTAAAAGATGTTTTAAATTCGTTTAAATATCTTGCAGCAGTAGGGAAAGCCAGTGCCGTCTTTAGGCATAAGCCGACAAAGCCCAGGCTTGGGGCCTCCGCCTTGAGGGGGGCCTCTTCATATTCGATTTTTTTTTTTCAACAAATTTAAACGCGAAATTCAAATTTTCTTATTAGTTATCCAATGATAAAATTAAAAAATCTCTTAGAATAAATAATAAGTTTTAATTTATTATGGGTTTTACGTTTTATAAAATATACAAAAATATTTTCATCCAATCATACTTAAAATAAAATATTTTATTAAGGTAAAAAAATTACAATAATTTACAATTTGTTTCTTGATTTTTTTAATGCAAAATCAGAGATAATGGTTTCAAAGTCGATGTTGTTACAAAGATCTGATTCAATAAACATTAGTGCCAAACTATTCAGTCTTGTATCTAGCATTGTATTTCTGGGTTCATCTTTTAAGAAATTTTAGAGCTGAAAAGATCTCTCTCCAGTGCAGTTTTTTACCATCATACATAAAAATATTCGGAAACATATTTCAATATTTGGGAAAGTAGAAACTAAGAATTCTAAAAATATTATCAAATTGAGTTAGTTTTTCGAATAAACTTGAAGACTCGAGTCTAGTCTCACTTGATTGTGTTGTATCACTGGAAAGTAGCAAAAGAGATTTTAAAATATTAGCATAACTTCCACGGAGAGCAGTGAGAGCATCACTTCTGGCTGACCATCTGGTATCGGATAATGGTTTTAGCAGCTTTTCTTTGTCACGTAGGACTGATACTAACTTTTGCCACCTGCATGTGGATGCCGAAAAAAAGTGTACAATTTCTGCACTAAATAGAAAACTTGCGTGACCACAGTACTACAGTCTACGCTTTTAACGCTAATCAAATTCAAAGGTTGGCCAGCGCAAAATACATACTCATACAATAGACGCGTAGTCTAGCTTGGAGGCCTGAATATTGCCCTGATATATTTGACGCATTGTCATATGACTGGCCACGACAGTTATTGATACTGATACCATTATCATTTAAAAATGTGAAGATGACTTTAGACAAATACTCAGCTCCATGACCTTCAATAGGAATAAATGCCAAAAATCTTTCACGTGGACTATCATTGGTGACATAGCGAATAGTAAAAGTCAATTGGTCCTGATGTGAAATGTCAGGAGTTGAATCTACACTTATAGAATAATACTTTGCTGCCTTGACTTCTTTTATTATTATAATCAAAAATTTGTTTTGCCATCAGTTCTAAAAGTTATTCACAAATTTTGGCGAATACCTAATATGAACGCTTGCTCACATTCACAGAATTTATAAAACATATTCTTTCAATTTTTTAATTACATGGTTTACAATAAAGTTTCAGCAAATTAGCATTTAACTTGTTTGGGTAACCTACAGTGTGCGCAATTTCTATAAGCGCAGCTATTTTTATTCTTGTTAAGGAAAACTACTTTTTTTTCAAGTACCAATTATATTGCATAACTTCGCCATTAGCACATACATATTAATTAAATAATATATAACATTCATTAAAGTAAGTAAATTCTGTATATATAAAAAAAATATAATTAAAAGTTCCTTTCGTCTGCGCAATTTCTATAAACTCACTTTATATTATAGGCTCTATTTTAAAAGTTTATTTGGAAGTAAATTTTTGTATGTATTCTTAATATTTTATTTTACCTCCTTTGTTACTTATAACTTGAAAAATCCTATTAGGCATGGAATTTATTAAATTTTTAAACAAATTTTCATCGATTTCATTCCAGCATTTCAAAACTTCGGCTTTAAGTTGAGATACCGAAGAAAATATTCGCCCATTCGCGTAGACTCTTCGTGCCATGATTCCCCAAGCGTTCTCCATTGGATTTAAATCAGGACTACGCGATGGCCATTGCATTACAGGAATATCCCTTTCATGTAACCATCCGCTTGTTACAACAGAAGAATGCACAGCGGCGTTATCCTGCTGAAAAATCAAATTTTTCTCCATGTTGTCTTCCAAATATGGAATAATAGATTCCTCCAACAGCTCTGTGTAAATGGTAGAGTTCATTCGGGTGGGAACAAAGCGTAAAGATAACTTTCCCTGATAAGAAAAGGCACCCCACAACATTAAACTTCCACCACCAAAATTTCTACTTAGACGAGGCGAATTGGGCTTCCTTAAATCATGCCAATATGCACTCAGTCCATCTGGGCCATCTAAATTAAATTTTTTTTCATCTGAAAAAATAACGTTTTGCCACTTTTCATCCCAGCTCATATGGCTTTTAGCAAAATCTAGGCGCGCAGTTTTATGGTGTTGTTGTAGATGAGGAGATTTGACCGGTTTTTTATATTTAATATAAGGAGTATCCTTCAAAATTTGTTGAACTCATCTTCTTTTAATTGGGAGTTCTAATTCGGCTACAATTTGAGCTGCACTTAACTTTTTTTTCGTAGCTAGTTCTCTTATCCTCCCAATATTTCGCTTTGGTGTTCCCTCTCGGATGCTCCCGTAATCCACAACTCTCGCCTTTTTTAATAAAATTTCGCACTACACAATCTGAACCTCCAATTCGCCTTGAAATTTCTCTTATACCAAGTCCAATTTCCCTAAATGCACGGATTCTGACGCGATCGTCTTTTTTGAGGACCTTTCCACGGGCCATTCAAAAAATCTTAAGAAATAACAGGAATTATATAGAATTAAGATACAGTTGAGCACTAAATATAAAACTAACTTGAATTTGTTCCTAAAAAGATAGAAAACTAATCTGGGTTTAACTAGTATCACTACAAACAGGAGCTGCGTTTATAGAAATTGCGCATCCTAAACACAATTCTGAAAGACTAATCTATTGCGTTCGCGCATTACCCGATATTTTTAATTGTTGAATTGCTGTTATGAATAGTTATAACTGTAACAGTATCATGAAAAGCGAACACGTGTCACCAGATTGCTTTTTTTTAGGAAATGTACATTTAACTTTAAAATCAGAAGTGCGCTTATAGAAATTGCGCTTGAGTGAGTTTGTACTTTTTCTTTGATTTAAGTGGGTTTTAGTATTTGTCAATTGACTTTTAAGCCTAATGCTTTATGAATATTTTAGGGGGGCCTCCATCTGTAGTGGCTTAGGGCCTCGCAATCTATAAAGACGGCACTGGGGAAAGCCCAATACAAGATGCATGGAAATAATTATCGCAGATTCCGTTGCATGCTATTAATTCGCCTTCGTCAGCACTTATACATGTCGAACGAATGAAATGATTACACAATTAATGTTATGTTATAATTATGATTACAGAATTAATGTTAAAATGAGTTAAAAATCCAAATGAAATTAATGGTTGTGGCAACCGATGAGAAATTAATGTTTTATTGATTTTTTAATTTACTTTTTCTTGATTTTAAAGATAATTTAGGACACACAAGAACTTTACACTGTCACTGTCACTAAACCGTTATATCAAAAAGGAGGTTCATATTAAAGGATTATGTCAGAGACGAAAAATGGTAGAGAATCCGGACAACACGACTATAACGGTAGACGGTTAAACTGAGACTTATGACGGTTAAACTTATACTAATCGAGTACATCGAAAATAACTTAAATTCACATAATTCAAATTCACTTATTACATAGTAATTAAATTGTATTCATCGAATATATCGACAATAAACTAAATTCAGTTAATTCATCGAAATTAAGTTACGCCATGAGTGTCGAAAATAACCTAAATTCACTTAATTCATTGAATTTAAGTTACTATTCATCGAATATATCGAAAACAACTTAATTGCACTTAATTCACCAACCTAATTTCACTTAATTCATCGAAATTAAGTTAAATTCACCTAATGGCTGGTTTACACGTATTAAGTAGTTAAGTGTTCAACTAAATTTTAACTTAATTTTAAGTGACTTAATTTCAAGTAATCGTTTACACGTATTCAACACTTAATTTTAGTGAAGCTCTTTAGTTCGCTACAGATGGGCGTCAAAGTTTTAAAAAATATAGTCATAAAATTTGTTTTAAATGAGATTTTCGACGAAGTAAAAGATGAAATAGCCAGAAAAGAGAGAATACCTAAAAGATTGTGGGTGAGAAATTGGATAAGCAGGAGAAATGAATACGGCGCTAGTGCAACTTTGTTCCATGAATTAGATGGAGAAGATAAACAAGAGTATTTCTCTGGGCTACGTATGTCAGAAGAATCCTTTAATTACTCTTGCTGTGTAAAGTTCAACATGAGATACAGAAAAGAGATACTGTAATGCGATGTGCATTAGAACCAAAATTAAAATTGCATATTGTACTATATTTTCTCGATTCTGGAAATAGTTTTCGCAGTCTATCTCAAGCCCTTGTTGTTTCGCTTGTTTGTTTCCTTCTTTATTATTTCTTACATTCCACAAACATTCATGCTTTAAATACTCTTCAACGAACTGCATCGTGTCTTCTGACCACTTCGACATTTGCAAAATAAAATATTCACTTACACGAACGCGACGCTATTCAAACAAATTTATGCATCTAACTAAAATGAATCACTAAACCCACCTACTAAACCGAAAAATAGAAAAAATTCTATTCTACTTGCTTACTTACCCCCTAAATTTTAACTTGCAACTTATTACTAAATTCAATGTTTACATGCATTAAGTCACTTAAAATTAAGTTGAAATTTAGTTAAATACTTGACTACTTAATACGTGTAAACCAGCCATTACACATCGAAAATAACTTAAATTCACTTAATTCATCGAAATTAAGTAACATTCATGGCATACATATATCGAAAATAACCTAAATTCATTTAATTCATTGAAATTAAGTTACATTCATCAATACATCGAAAATTACTTAAAGACACTTAAAACATCGAATTGAAGTTACATTCATCGAATACATCGAAAATAACTTAAACTCTTGTAATTCATCGAAATGAAATTACATTCATCAAACACATACATCGAAAATAACTTCAACTCACTTAATTCATCGAAATGAAGTTACATTCATCGAATACATCGAAAATAACTTAAATTCACTTAATTCAACGAAATTAAGTTACATTCATCGAATACATCAAAAATAACTTAAATTCACTTAATTTATCAAAATTAAGTTACATTCATCGAATACATCGAACATAACTTAAATTCACTTAATTTATCGAAATTAAGTTACATTCATCGAATACATCGAAAATAACTTAAATTCACATAATACATCGAAATTATGTTACATTCATCGAATACATCGAAAATAACTTATATTCAGTTGATTCATCGAAATTAAATTACATTCATCGAATACATCGAAAATAACTTAAACTCACTTAATACATCGAAATGAAGTTACATTCATCGAATACATCGAAAATAACTTAAATTCACTTATTTCATCGAAATGAAAAGTTACATTCATCGAATACATCGAAAATAACTTAAATTCAATTAATTCATTGAAATTAAGTAACATTCATTGAATACATCGAGAGTAACTTAAACTCACTTAATTCATCGAAATGAAGTTACATTCATCGAATACATCGAAAATAACTTAAATTCGCTTAATTCATCGAAATTATATTGCATTCAACGAAAATAACTTAAATTCACTGAATTCAACGAAATTAACTTACATCCATCGAATACGTCGTAAGTAACTTAAATTCACTTAATTCGTCGAAATTAACTTAGATTCATCGAATACATCGAAAATAACTTAAATTCACTTAATTCATCGAAATTAAGTTAGATTCATCGAATACATCGAAAATAACCTAAATTCACTTAATTCATCGAAATTAAGTTACATTCATCGAATACATCGAAAATAACTTAAGCTCACTTAATTCATCGAAATGAAGTTACATTCATCAGATACATGGAAAATAACAAACTCTTTTAATTCATCGAAATGAATTTACATTCATTAAACACATCGAAAATAACTTAAATTCACTTAATTCGTTGAAATTAAGTTACATCCTACGAATACATCGAAACTAACTTAAACTCACAATTCATCGAAATAAAATTACAATCATCGAGTACATCGAAAATAACTTAAATTCACTTAATTCATCGAAATTAAGTTACATTCATCGAATACATCGAAAGTAACTTTAATTCACTTAATTTATCGAAATTAAGTTACATTCATCGTATACATCGAAAATAACTTAAATTCACTTATTTCATCGAAATTAAATTACATTTATCGAATACCCGTTTTGCCCGTCTCTTCTAAAAAATCATTTTTACCGCATGGTGGAGCCATATGAAGAAAAATACTGTGATGATTCATATGCCAACTGCTACAAGTTTGAAACAACTCTTATTTGTATCAATTTAGTCAGAATTTGGATTAACGATCAATGGGGGGGGGGTGCTACACGGAGACTCGTCGGCCGAACTCAGATTTGAGTGTCGTTATTTAATGCTACACGAGGCTGACTTCACCTTAGATAATTCCTTATATATGAAAGCCTTGACTGTGTGTGTAGTAAGCGGCGTTTCTTTATTTTCAGTTGTCAGAAAGAGAAGAGAAAAAAATGTGCATTTGTGGTAGTTTTCATCCAGGGAATTTCTGGATGAAAATTCTTTCGTTAAAGAAACGTCAAGCGCGCCTTCTTTCCCTTCTCTTCCCTCGTTTATTGACTGTAAAACCGTTTTTTCGTACTTCTTGAGTCCCCGTGTAGCACCCCACAATGGGGTGGCATAAACGGTTCATAACGTCATGACTAAAAAACTGGAAAGAGAGAAAGTTGTTGCAACTTTTTGAACAGAAATTTTTGGCGTGAAAACTAACACATGCACAAATGTTTCTTCTTATCTTCTTCTGTTTGTCTGATATTAGCTTTGTTTATTGAGCTGCTCTAGGTTGAGCTAGCTTGAGATATCTCACGAAAAGGTGTTTCATGAGCAATTTGGTGCTCTTACTTACTTGAAGTTTCTCTGATTTGTGTTTCATGAGCTTGCTCTATTTTGAGCTAGAGCAAGGTTTTCTGCTCTACCTTTTTTGGTAGAGCAGCTTCAGGCAAGCAATCAGCTGTTTGTCAACTGTCACAATACCGACATCCGTTAATTGAATAGCTTTGTTCCAGAACTCGAATGTGGGATCCAGCGGGAGCAAGAATTCACCCAATTTGTGTTTCTTTACTTTCTCATGACAGAAAAAGTGGGGAAAGGTTTTCGGTCCTGCGATTTCTTGCAAGTTGTCAATTGAAATTTTTTTGTACGTGTGTGGGTATCTTAAAAAGCGGCGTACACATAGACAATCGACATTTATGTTATCTTCTTCTTTATTTGCAAGAAATTGCCCAAAAGTCGTTTCTTTAGCTTTGTGCCAGAACTCGAATGTGGGATCCCGCGGGACAAACATTTTCCCAATTTGTGTTTCTTTACTTTCTCATGCAAGAAAAAGCGCGGAAATTTTCACTTCCCCTCCTGCAGGAATTAGCCGGAGATTTTCGGTCCTGTAATTTCTTGCAAGTTGTCAATTGACAATTTTTTGTATGTGTGTGGGTGTCTTGAAAAGTGGCATACACATAGACAATCGACATTTATGTTTTCTTCTTCTTGATTTGCAGGAAACTGCCCAAAAAGTGTTTCTTTACTTTCTGAATTTTTGACAAAATTATCCCCACCATTTACTAAGTTTTTGCCCAACAAATTTTTGCAGGAAAAGTACTGGAACAAAGCTACCATTGCAGTAACTTTTTGCCCAACAAGTTTTTGCAGAAAAAGTACTGGAACAAAGCTGTTATTTTCTGGATTTATGACAAAATTATCCCCACCATTCAACTAAGTTTTTGCCCAACTAATTTTTGCAGAAAAAGTACTGGAACAGACCTAATATCTGAATTAGAGGAATCATCTAGCACTTCCATCAACTGATTTGATAAATATTTTTCCATTTTTTAATTTAATAGCGTATTTATCAAGTTTAAATAAATTTCACTTTAAAAACTGTCAGGTTGAAGTACTGACAACGCACTTTGAGAATTCTTGCCTGAAAAGTGTTTCATGAGATTTCTTGCTCTGAATTCGCCAACTTGCTTTATTTATTTTTGACAGCTGCTCTACTTTGAGTTACCTTGAGATGCTCTGCCATTTTTTCTGTCTCAATAAACACAGCTATTGACATATGTATCTCTTTGTTATGCCTAATCTCCAATGGCAAAACCAACCACGAACCAACCAACCAAAGTGCTGCTTCCTATTCCCTCTCATTGTAAATTGAATTATCTGTATCGCTCGTGTTTTGGTCGACATGGGTAACTTTCCGTATGTTAGTTAAACTATTTGAGTAGCCAGATGAAATTCAGCAACAATTTAGTACAAAAAATTTCAAAAATCAAGTCAAAAATGACAAATGACAAATAAATATGACAAATAAAATCGTGAAAATGTCAATTAATTGGAACTGACATTTCACATAAATGACGTTAATTGCATTTGCAATATCCCGCCAAAACATTTGTCAACAGAAAAGTCTAATCTAGTAATAATAATAACAAAACAGACATTTCTGACAATTCACATCTCCAGTGATAGAAATGTGTGTGAACACATTTTGTAAGCTAATTCAGCTAACTGGTACGCGGTTGGTTCGTGGTTGGTTTTCTCATTGGAGATTAGGCATTATTCGCGTTCGAGGTGTGAACACATCGTAGATTACAAAACTACAGGAAAGGCCCTCGCCGAATTTAACCATAGTGAAATTCGTTTTGTAAGAGGGCCCACGTTTTGGTAGTGTTGGAACACTACAAGCGTAATAACCGAGTGGAATATAGGAGGGGCAAGAGTGAGTTCAAATGATGAGTTATCTAAAATAATATCTTGTCTCCAAAAATTAACTTTTTACACGGCGCCACTCCGAAATCTAATCAGCTGATCCCCTTGAATTTTGCGTTGGGTCTCTTAATGTAAACAAGGAAATTCAAGCAAATAAAATTTACATTTTCTGGACTATTTATCACAGTGATTTACATATTTATTATTGTATATATCTAATATATGTGTTTAGGAACTATTTTATTTAGCACATTCACCTATTTTCCTATTTTTCTCGCGCTAATTTCCATTTATTCCTACCTTCACGAACTGCACACTTCATTGTTCTTTTTTCACAGAAAACGCACTCGCTAGAACTTTAATTAAACTTTAAACTATTCTTTATACTATCCTTCTTTTTTTAAGTTAGTTTTGATATGATTTCGGATAATTTGATAAAAAAAAAACTAGTCTTAAAAAAGTTTTCCTGCGAACGCGGGAACACAAGCAGCTAGCTAACCCAATTTGACAGTTGGAAGTCCTCCAGATTTCACTACGCTCGCATACAGAGATTATACACACGAGGGCCTTTCCTGTAGTCTCTATTCTAAGGCACACATATACCGGGTTTCCATGGGAGTCGAGTTGAGTTGAGGTTGAGTTGAAATGACACTTCAACTCAACGACTCAACTCTATGCGTTTCCATGGCTGACTTTTCTGCCTGTGTACAGACAGCTGAATGTGTACTTGTATTAAGCAAGCAGCTGTTTTTAAATTTGACGTAATATTTTTGTTATTATAAAATAGTGATCATGGACCGGCCGCGTTTCTAGTAGTTCGTCCCATGCTTGTTTAGAATTCCCACTTACGTTATTGGATTTTTTCGTTGCCGTAAATTGCTTTTTTAAGTTTTTCGATTTATGTTCAATTGATAACGCACTTTTATCCATAAACCTTTTTTCTGAAATTCATTTTCTATTAATTTAAATATTTCCGTCTTTTTCCACTTTTTTCCATCTATTAATTTTATAATAGATTTTTCTTTAAAAACATTTATTAAATATAAAGTTTCTTCAGACGTCCAAGCCAGGCGCGACATTTTGACTTTTTTAACATTTGACAATCCCGTTTGTAGTTGTGTGCGTGAACTCTGTTCAATCTACCTATTTTCGTTGAGTAGAGCAGAGTTTAAAATCTTTAACGAAAACTCTTGACTGCGACTGTTTCCATGGAGTTCAACTCGGGTTCAACTCTGGTTGAACTCTCATGGAAACTCAGTAATAGATATTCCGTGTAGGGATAATAAAGTTACCTTTGAATAGAGACAAGACCCTCTCAACTACAGGCCATGAAGGAGAATTTTTCGTGGGTCTGGTCTCGGTCCAAAAGGTCACGGAATAACATGGCAGAGAGGCAGTATGGGAAAATTTTTGTTATATTTTTGTAGTAAAAAGTGATAAAATATTGTATTTTAACACTTTTAACTGCACTTGGATTTACCAGTGAATAGTTTTTTAGTGATTTCATTGACAAAAATAAAAAAATTTGTTTGTTAAGTATGTTTTAAGTGTTCTAATTGTTAAGGCGATCAACTGTTTTGAAGAAAAACTTCTTTAGGGACGTTTGCTTAAAAAAATTTACATGAGAGTGAATCAATTTCATTCGCGTAACGCTCTCAGACATGAAAAATCGTCAGAACTTTCGTATAGCGATGGGAAATGGGACGGACGGGGTACAAGAGACGAAGAAACTCGGGCTGTGTGTGCAACAGTTAAAATACACTCTGCCTTACTGCATAGATTTTCTGGCATGTTAGCTACGTTGTCGCCCAGACTTTGCTTTATCTCATTATAGGAACACAAATTCAGCATTATGTAGAGGTGAATTATTTGAGATTTTTATTGTGGTTTGGTCACTGGCCGGGCTTATGCCGCGTACACTTTGGAGTTGACTGACATGTTGGAAGCGGCATATAACAAGAATTTTCGGCGCAGCCTGAACAAGTGGATCTGCTTTTTGGCGTGGCCAAACATGTAGCACTGCCGGGAAATTACGGTATAAACACTTGGGACTTTCTTAAAATGCCAAACGATGTAAACAAATATGAAACTAGTGGGATGTTATGCCTAGAGACTAGCCACTAATTACGCTTTTTCATGGTATTCTTTCTGTTGAATAACACTTCAGACTGGATGACAATATATTAAGTGGAGATTGATCCGCACTCACTTCCAACCCGCCGGATCTGGGAATCGAGGCCAATAATTCGAATGTGTCAAATTGAAAAAAAAGCACATCACACAGGTAAACACTATATAAAACGAATCTAAACATTTTTCTTTGGATTGGAGGCAAATCTAATGTAAAGCACTTTGCACAACAGAATTAGGTGTATTATTTTACTTAAACATACATGTATTATTGTTAAAAATTCGGCCTTCCGCACTTTTTGTATTAATTTACACTTCAATGTAACTTTTTTTTATTTTTAAAGAAAAAATCACACACGCACTTCACTTTTCTTTAAATGTAGAACATCTACTGAAAAACATAGGCATCTGTTTATCCATAGCATATATGCACGTGTACACACACAAGTGCCCCCACCTCGCAATGAGACCAACACCAATAATTACCCGCCAAGAATTTGAAAGAATTGATATATTTTAATTGCACCCCATCTATGACAAAGAATAGTGAACACCATCTATGGCAATATTACATTACTCTTCGTTTTACCTATGATTATCAATTTCCATAAAATATACAAAATACATTTCATAAATAATAGAAAATCTGTTGTCATAATTCAGTTGTTTACTTCCTTCGAAACTAACCTAACCTTTTTACATAAGCATAAATAAATACATATGTTTATTGCCCCACTCATACCTACAAGTTAGTGTTCGGAGTAATGGGAAGGCGCTAGATCGGGGTGCGAAGGACCAGGGTTCGATTCTTGATGAATTTGAGTACTTTTTTTTAGCTATGATGATTTATTCTAGTATAATAAACTAAGCCTGCGTTGATGGTAAAATCTCAAAGCGGCGACTAATTAAAACTTTTGGTACATATTCAATTGTAAGCTATAACTCAATCTATAATAAGCTAAATAAGCCAAATCCGTTCTTAACTAGAAATTTTATTTCACGTTGCATTGATTTAATTATTGTCATAATGCTGTATCCTAGTTTGGCCATGGAGATTCATAAGTATTACACTGACCAACGCTATACATAATTGAAGGGTTGTAAGTCTAAAGGGTCTAAGTGCCAATTTTATTATTTGAAGATATAACAAAAAACATAATAAAAAACACGTTGGCACTTACGGCCCGCCACAATTTTTTTTGTGTGTAAGTAAAATTTTAAAAGAAACAGGCACCTTGACCCATTTGGATAGACTTATTAGGCTTGCCACGTAGATTGTATTTTCGTAAAAGTATTGACTTTTGAATTTTTGGCACTTAGACCCTTTAGACTTACAATCCTTCAATTAATCTTGAAAAGTTTTTGTTAAAGGCTTATGTAGGTTATAAGTTGTAAGACCTTGCGTAATCTAAAACTTAACAAAGTATTTAACAAACACTACAATATAAGCTTTGTTTATTGAGCTGCTCTAGGTTGAGCTAGCTTGAGATATCTCACGAAAAGGTGTTTCATGAGCAATTTGGTTGCTCTTACTTGCCTGAAGTTTCTCTGATTTGTGTTTCATGAGCTTGCTCTAAGTTGAGCTAGCTCACGGTTTTCTGCTCTACCTTTTTTGGTGGAGCAACTTGAGGCAAGCAATCAGCTGTTTGTCAACTGTCAAAATACCGTCATCCGTTAATTGAATATCTGAATTAGAGGAATCATCTAGCGCTTCCATCAACTGACTTGATAAATATTATTCCATTTTTTAATTTAGTAGCGTATTTATCAAGTTTAAATAAATTTCACTTTAAAAACTGTCAGGTGAAGTTCTGACAATGCACTTTGAGAATTCTTGCCTGAAAAGTGCTTCATGAGATTTCTTGCTCTGAATTGCGCCAACTTGCTTTATTTATTTTTGACAGCTGCTCTACTGTGAGCTGCCTTGAGCTGCGCTGCCTTTTTTTCGGTCTCAATAAACACAGCTATAATCATCATAGCTTAAAAAAAAGGAAATCAAATGTAAACAATAAAATTCTTTGATTCTTCACCCACATCATGGTATATGTATTTCTTTATTCAATATACCTAAACAATAGTTTTTGAGCTGCAAATAAAAACTATATGCCATAATTTCGTTATCATCGGTTTTTGTTCTGGAAGCAAATTTAGAGACGTATTCATGTCAAAAACTTGTTTCATATGAAACAAATCCCCGAAGGAAATTAAAAAAAAGTTATTATTATGAAAAAAAAGCACCGCGAGCCTGAATCGAACTCGCAGCCCTACACAGTCCGCAGACGACGGTACTTCGCCTTAGACCTTCGGGCAAATGTCTGATACTATCGGTGGTTGACTAATATGTTAATAAATCATTTCAGAAAGAAGAAAAAGAAAAAAAAAACAACCTGCCCGACCAGGGCTTGAACCTGCAACGCTACGCGCCGCCGGATCGAGGATCCAACGAGCTACGCACTCTCCAACCGACCTTCTATCAGTTTTGCAGCAATAAAGTAATTTGTTCGGTGCCTATGAAATGTTTAGGTTGAACTAATTTTAACAGTTTTTATGCCTAATACATACAAATTTAGTTAATAAAAACTTAAAAATATGCTTTTAAACAAAGGGCTGCAAAATTTTTTAGATATGGGGCAAATCGTTTGTAAAATTTTTGTAAAATATTAAAAATTTTGAGAAAAATCACTTCGTTATATTGATGGACTATGAGGACGGTCTTAAATACATCGTTCGTGCAATTAAATTTATAAATTTTCATTCATTTCAGTAAGCGTTTATATGCCCTGGTAAAAATTAGATATCTACTTTTCGTTTTAAACCTACCAAATGTTTCGTTTAAATCATACATATTTTTTGTGACAAATCCACAGCGAAGTTCGATAAAATTGAATTTTTGTTTTGGTCTACAGCACCACCTACATGACTATAAACAATAATAAAATGAACAGCATATAAAATATGCATATAAACAAATAAATAATTTATATTATTTCCGCGAAATTTCTTAATGATTTATAAAGCCGCCGAAGAGCCATAAGACCTCAATAAAATGATTTTTTTGCACTTTTAATTAAATAAATGAACTTGGTTTGCCTGGGATAGGACTCCAGCGCCTTACCTCTAGGTATATATGGACTTTATTAGAAATCTCTTTTTTGTTGTTAAATATACTTCTGGTTGAAATTTCCAGACCATTTTCTCAGTTTTTGGTCTTTTGACCAAGAGCTACATTTTGAGATATTTCCCAAGACTGTAGCTGCAGTACTTTCAGAGATGAAAGTAGGCTTCAGACGGACAGACGGACAGAGCCTCTGTAAAAGCTTTTTTTTTTTGAAAAAGCTAAAAAATGAAAGAAGAAATGAACAATACATCTTTCTTACGTTTATACTTTTTGCACGCTTAAATTGATAAAACCAAAGCTGTTAAAACCGTATGTCCAGTTGTTTGGGTGCTTAGAATACCAAAAAGGAAGTGGTGAATTAGATGTGTGAGGTGCTCTTGTTTTAAATTGCTACCCACTTCCCCTTTGGTGAGATGTGCTGGAGCTGGACAATTTTTTTAACTTGCACAAATCGACGAATCGTTTATATCAAAACACTACACTGTTGTGAAAATCGTTCCTGATATGTTTTTTGGGTCGCTGATTACGGGGTCCCACAGTCTTAAAATATGCATGTCACTTTTAAATATGCTTAAAAACTCCCTTTTTTAAGTATTTTCGCGATAATTTTAATTATAATCAAAAACAATCCAATATAAAAAAAATTTTAAAAACCGACTTCGACCGAAAAACCGCACAAAATGCACAAAAAAGGATGAAATAATTGTTTGTAATTCTTAACAACATTAATCCAATCAGAATGGATCTAGAAAGAAGAATCACTTTTGAAGACGGTGCTAACACCTGTGGGTGATGTATTAAGGGCATAAGCCTAACAAAGAAATGAAAACAATTCCCGAAGCAAAGTTAGTGCAATCAAAGACAACTACTACCTGGCACCGTCTTCAAAAGTAATTCTTTCTAGATCCATTCTGATTGGATTAATGTTGTTAAGAATTACAAACAATTATTTCATGCTGTTCGGATTCAATGTAACATAATATAACGCGTAGATAAGTATAAATATAATGCGCAATAACTAATGGAGGTAATTTTCAGTCGTCATTTCCACTCAGTTTATTTACACAATTCGACTTGCGCCAGGCAATTTAAAAAACTAAATCGTTGCGTACGAGAAGTATAACACGCCGACGGGCCATCGAAAAAAGTCGAAGCAGTAGCTAAATATTTTTTATAGTAATGTACATATTTTCGGACGAATTTAAAAAAAAACTTATTTAATATGAAACAAAATTCTCCGGGGAAATTAAAAGAAATATTTATTGTGAAGTTGATAGGTTACTGTACTATACTCGTCATACACTTTCATTTGATACCCATACCAAAGACGTTGTAAAAAAAAGTAAGCCGCCATTTTGTGTTGGCCGCCATTTTGGGTTTTGAATGACGCCACATAGCAAAGGGTGTTCTACTTGTCACACCTTTCATATGATACTCATGTCGGTGGTCGAGGAGCCCAATTGCAAAATTCGACTGCCATCTTGGAACCACCATCTTGATTTTTTTACAAAATGATCAGATTGTATTGTCATGCGAACTATACATATGTGTAAAATTTGCAGTTGATCGGTTATACGGAAGTTGGTCAAAATCAAGTTCAACATTTGTTTACAGCACACACACATATACAAATCAAGGAAATATAACCATAATTGCCATTGATATTCTGGGAATCAAATGTAAACAAGAAAATTCTTTGAAAGACGACACATAGCGAAGTGTATTCTACTTGCCACACCTTTTCATTTGATACCCATGTCTGGGGTCGGGGAGAGAAATTGCAAAATTTAATTGCAGATTGTATTGTCATGCGAACTATACGTATGTACAAAATTTGCAGTTGATCGGTTATATGGAAGTGGGTCAAAATCAAGTTGCAAGCTTAGAACACAAAACGAGTGCCCACGCTTTGGTAGTTGTTTGTACACTACAAGCGTAAAAACCGAGTAAAATAGAGGAGGGGCAAGAGCGAGTTAAAATTATGAGGAATCTAAAATAAAATCTTGCCCCCACAAATGAACTTTTTACACGGCGTCACTCCGAAATCTAAACAGCTGATCCCCTTGAATTTTGCGTTGGGTCATTTAATGTAAACAAAGAAATTCAACCAAATAACATTTACATTATTTGGACAATTTATCACAGTGATTCACATATTTATTAATGTAAATATCTAATATGTGTGTTTAAGCACTATTTTATTTAGCACATTCATCTGAAGAACGATTTTTCTCGTGCATATTTCCATTTATTCCTGCATTAACAAACTGCACACTTCATTGTTCTTTTTTTCACAGAAAACTCACTCACTAGAACTTTAATTATGCTTTAAACTATTCTTTATACTTTCTTTCTGTTTTTAAGTTAGTTTTGATAATAAGATTTCGGATAGTTTTATAAAAAAAACTCGTCTTAAAAAAGTATTCCACCGAACGCGGGAACACAAGCAGCTAACTAACCCAATTTGACAGTTGACTAACCCTCAGATTTCACTACGCTCACATACAGGGATTATACACACGAAGGCCTTTCCTGTAGTTCTCTATTCCAAGGTTGCAAGATCTGTTTACACTACACACACATACAGATCAAGATAATATAAGGCATATAAAAAGTTAAGTTGCCATTGATATCGGGGAAATTAAATCTAAACAATAAAATTCTTTGATTCTTCATTCACGTCATGGTATATTTCTTTATTCGATACTAGCATAAAACCCGCGTGCCTTGCAACGCCTTTAAATAAAAACTGTTTATTATGTGCAATGTTTTCCTTCAAAAAAAAACAAACAAAAAAGTCAGCTGTTATTATCCCTAAAAGGGTTTATTATAGTGCATTTTTTTAATAAATATGTTAAAAAAATTGCTGCGTATATCACCTCTGCTCAACAAATCTGCAGATTGGCATGTTCATGTCATCAAGAGAAGTGACATTTTAGGTTTTGATGAACGTTCGTTAAGTTTGTTCGCCTATTTACGTGGGTGCAAGAAATTATGAAGCAATCACAAATGAATATTAAATAAAGTGAATTTCGAGTCATTCATTTCTACGAGATTATAAGGATGCACTCTCAAAATTTCAGCCCTTCAGCTTCAGAGGTTTGGGTTAACCCCATTTCACCCCCTTAGGGGATGAATTTCGAGTAATCGCCTCTTAGTGGATGTCCACGTCATTATAGGGATGCACTGTCGAAATTTCAGCCCTATAGCTGAATGAATTTCGAAAAATCGCTTCTTAGTGAATGTCCACGTCTTTATAGAGATGCACTGTCAAAATTAAAGCCCTTCAGCTTCAGCGGTGTGGGTTAACCCCATTTCACCCCCTTAGGGGATGAATTTCGAAAAATCGCTTTTTAGTGGATGTCCACGTCATTAAGGGGATGCACTGTCAAAATTTCAGCCCTATAGCTCGAGCGGTTTGGGTAAACCCACTGACATACTCGTATAGTAATGGACTGCTAAATGAGCAAAATCCCATACAAAAAAATGGCACCAAAAACTATTCCTGCCTCGCTCCCACGCAAGGGCGTTTCCAGCCAACTAGCTTAGGGGGGTAATTAAAAAAAAGAAAAAACTGAATTTTTTTTTTATTCCATAAAAACAATCGACATCAAAAAATATAATTTGTATAAAAAGGAATTTATAGAATAATAAAATAAAATTATATTCATCCTTACTCCATCATCCATCCATCATCCACTACGATACAGGGTGTTTACGAAAGAAAAAAATGTATTTTTTAAATATTTACTTAAAGTTGAATAACTCCTAGACGAATTATCGTAGAGCAATGTAATTAGGTTCATCTTTTAGGTAAATGTGTATTATTTTATATGATAATTAGAACAGGAACTTGAGTGACTCCGTTTACACGATATGGAATTAAAAAGTGGGATCTAAATCCCAATATTCTTCGTTTTTCCAGAAAAATTCCAATATTTTAGTAGTTTGGTCATATTTTGAACCTACATATCTTGTAGATATTAAAAAAATACATTTTTGAAGTAAAACTTCTTTAGGGACGTTTGCTTAAAAAAATTTACATGAGAGTGAATCAATTTCATTCGTGTAACGCTCTCACACATGAAAAATCGTCAGAACTTTCGTATAACGATGGGAAAGGGTACGAGAGACGAAAGAAAACCTCGGGGCTGTGTATGCAAACAGCTAAAATACACCATTGATTATATACTAAGTAGATATGGACAAACGCGAGTCAAATTAACTTCAGGTTACGGCACCACGAGCTGGGGGCGCTAATATCGCAAGGTTTTATGCTCCGCTATATACGGTTAGTTTCCGAAATAAACTTTTTTGTTTATGTGAAAGCCCTCTTGCGCATTTGAGAACAAAATCAGAAGCTGCGGCTTTGAGTTTAGTGGCGGTGGATCTAAAAATAGATTTCTATGCGCTTATTCCTATTGTTTTGTTCCGGAAGAGCAAAGAGGGTGATAAAATGATGAAGATTTCGTAGCCGATGGGTGAAATTTGACAATGAGGGAATAAATGAATGGACGAGATAACTTTAATGGGAAATTTGGCTACAAGCATGTTTTTATTATCTTTAGAAAAATGAAGGGATTATTTCCTTTTTTCTTAGCGAAAAGGTGACAAATTTTTAGATTTGTTCTCAGTGTATTTTATAAGTTCGTAGAAATTTGAAATTTTTACGGTTAATTTAATTACTGTTGAGATAAATAAAATAATTTTTGTTTTTGATTTTATTTATCGTTATTTATGTGGCATGGCCAAGTCCAACCCTTTGTACCGTTACCACGTTATGTCCTTCAAGTAAGGATGTACTAGTAAGTTTAGGTTAGTCTGGATGGTGCGTGCGTAGATGTCAATGAACCGTACGTTTGATCAGTTCTCTGTTAACAACTATGTGTTCTATTTATTAACAAAGGGGGGGTATGTAGTGGACCGCGGATGTCCTGAGTTGGCTAATCTTGGAAAAAGAGGTGCGTGTAGGTGAAAGCGGTTAAAATTAGGTGCTACATTCCTACCGGCTGGAAGGGTATATAGAGCACCAAACGGGTGCTACCGCCCGTCAATGTACCTTCTTCGTTTTGTACTGTTCTGGCTGCGTCCGCCCAGATATACGAGTTATATTCAAGGCGGAATGTATTACTTGTAGATTGTAGCCTGGACAGCTGGCTGAAGGAGGGATTTTAATCTCTGGATTAATCTCAAGCATTGATTAGCTTGTTTGACGATTTGGAATGTGATTACTCCATCACGTATCTATGTATCTCGGGCCTTAAAATTGTTATATTTTTTGACGAAACTGGCCGAAACCGTATTCTCTATTACAATATCGGAATTTATTTTACATGAAAGCTTAATAATATTAGCAAGATTTTACTGTTTTGTTTTCAGATTGGATTTAACAATATTGTAATAGAGAATAGGGCCCCTGAAGATAAAATTATGTCTAAAGGGACCAATGCACGAGCGCTCCATGCACGCCAAAACATCAATGGATGGAGTGCTCGTGTATTTTGTCCTTAAAGGTACGAATCCCCCAAGGCATTTGCACGCAGGCTTTTGACTGACGTTATAATGACGTTAAAAGGATATGTTTCAGATGTGCATAGCTGTGATATGCACTTTCTTGGTGACGTCATTTTGCCCGCGAGCAAATGTTCGTTTTCCTTTGGTGAACTCATACCTGTTACCGTAGACAGACTAGCATCCTTATTCCAGATTTTATGATGTCAAAATGACGTAGACCCATCAAGAGAAGAGTCAGCCATGAGATTCTTTTTCCCCACTGAGATAAAGAGAAGGATGGTGCAAGTTTTCGTAGAGATAAGAGCTCAGCTCTAGGAGACAAGGTCTGGCCCGTGCTTGCTTTATATTGACGAAGGCGTAGGAGTAACGCAGGGTGTCATTGCCAAAACTATGAAGTGGGTTGGAGGGGATTGAGAGCAAATCATTAATGAATATTAGAAAGAGATCAGGTGAAACTTTGATGTTTGAATGATATGGGCGGCAGGATGCCTGTGCGGACAAAGTCGACGGAATGTTTGTGCGCACATTTCCACCAGCATTCTTTGTTTCATGGATAAAAATCCATGGGAAAAGTGTTTGCGCGAACAAGGTTTGTGTTATGTACGCGGGCCATAAAGCTCACATGCCCAACTACCCAGTAGGATGAATATTGAATATCACGAAGACCTTTCAACTACCGGTTATTACTAGAGACATACTACAGTTTTCTATTCTTGATTTCTCTTCGTCTGTGCAGGTCGTCCCAAGCAAGAGCCTGTGATCTCTCATTATTCTTATAGCTACACAATATGTCTACATTTTTCTTCTTGAAATTTGGCTGTCGTTGCAACCTGAACAACAAGAGTTCTAACTTGCTTGCAATCTTTTTGCCACCACAAAACAAGTGAGTTTTTGTATCGACGGACCGGCCACTAATTATGGGTTTTCATGGCAGGCTTCCAGTTGAATAACGATTCCAGACTGGTTTGCTTTTTATAATTTTAAGTATTTTTATTTCCAATACCATAATTTTTATTAAATTTTACAATTTGATACTAACAGAAGTAAGCAAAAGGGTGGTTTTATTGAAGCTACCATTATTAAATGAACGGGTGGTGGAGTGGGATATTCATATACCTGTACATATATAAGTTTGATTATTTTTCAACCTCGAAATAAACAGGATTGCTTTTCTCTAAAATCAAGAGTTCTTTTATTATTTCATAACATTTTTAACAAAATCCTTACCTAAAATCAAGAGGAAACGACATTCAAGTCTATTCCTTGATTGAATTTTCTAATGACTTTTGATAATTAACACAATAAAAAAACAATTCAAAAAAACGGGTTACTAACAAAGATAATCGATCCACTTGTAGAGTGGAAAATTAAAGTAATACAGTTGCTTTACATCTCCCCCACCCCGGGTGAATTTTTTTTTATATATATATTAATTACTCAACTATGATTCAATTATTATTAACTATATTTTATATATTCTTGATCGTAGTAGTTGGAAAAAGTTTAGTTATATGAAAAAGGTTTGACTCCGATTTTCTGTGTCCGGTATCTATTTTGTATATTGATTTAGATATTCTTTCCAAAACTCTGTATGGTCCAATTCTTAATTCATCTAACTTCTTTCTATTTAGCTTGTGCCCATTTTCTACAAATACCAGGTCCCCGACCTTGAATTCAAAATCTCTCCTGTCTTTATCAAAAAGCTTTTTGTTGTAGTTATGTGATTTTATAGTATTTTCCAGAGCGATCTTTCTATCTATAAATAATTCGCATTGCGATTTTTCCTGCTTTAATTCGTCTGGTAAAATTGTAATATTTTTACCTTCCATTAAATATATAGGTGTAAAACCAGTAACTGTATGTTCAGTTTCATTATATTTTCTTGTACATTCTTGTGCTATTCTTGTCCATTTCACTACTGGTTTTTTTTCATTTATTTTACATCTTATTTTATTAACCAATGTTTGGTTTAGTCTTTCGTTTAGACCGTTTGAAAAAGGTGCATTTGTTGCAGTGAAAACAATGGGTATATTATTTTCATTTAAGAATTTCTTAAATTCTTTTGAATTTATTCCTGGATATTGATCTGTTAGTATCATACCGATTTCATTGTTTACAGAAACTTTTCTAATAAGTTTTATAAAATCATTTGAACTTTGTGTTTTCGATGTTAAAACATATGCGTATCTCGTGAAATGGTCAACTAGAAGGTGTAAGTATTTTTTTGTAGATCTTGAACTTCCAAAACCTCCAATCGTATCAATCGACATTATTTCGAAAGGATCTTTAGCAGGACCTAAGTAAGACAACAATCCAATTTTGTCTTGGCTTCTTGATTTATTTTTTATGCAAATATCACAGTTTTTGCAGACCTTTTTTATGTTTTCTGTTAAATTTATAGCTGTATAAAATGGTATAATTTTGTTCTGCATTTGTTTAATTCCTATATGGCAATAGTATTCATGAATGTTTTTGATAAACTTTATACTAAAGGTCTCTGATAAAATAATCTTTTCTTTTTTCCTAACTCTTTTATAGTATATTTTGTTTTTTAATATAAGTTTGTCTTTTCTTTCTTTTAAATTTTCATTTTTCTCTTGATCTATTAGAATATCCTTCAGTTTTATCAAATTCACAATTTTTAACTGTTCATCTTCATTTTCATGTGCTTCTAATACTGGATTTCTACTAAGACAGTCGGCTTCTAGATTATATTTTCCTGGAGAGTATTTGATTTCAAATTCATATTGTGATAGATAGTAAGTTAAATCTCCTAGTTCTTCATCTGTTCTTGCTTTTATATTTAACTTTTCCAATGGTTTATGATCCGAAAATACTGTAAATGATCGTCCTATAAGCCAGAATTGCCAGTATTTCACTGCTTCTTTTATTGCTAAGCATTCCAAGTAGATAGCTTTTTTCCTTTTCTGTGCTTCATTTAATTTTTTTGAAAAGTATGCCACTGGTTTTTCTTCTTTATTTGGTTGTTGTTGTTTTAATATAGCTCCTATGCCTTGTAAACTTGCATCTGTGTAAATATATATTGGCAGTTCTGGATCAAATATTTCCAAAACTGGTTTAGAACACAGTGTTTTCTTAATTTTTTCAAAGGATTCTTGACATTTTCCTGTCCAAGTAAATTTTTGTCCTTTTCTAAGTAGATTGTGTAGTGGATCTAATGTTATTGCAATATTTGGCACGTATTTATGATAGAAATTTATTTTCCCTAAAAACTGTCTAACATTTTTTTGTGTTTTTGGAACTGGAAAATTTTTTATCGAGATTAAATTATCTTTTACTGGACATATTGAATTATTTGTTATTACATGACCCAAATACTTTACCGAATCTGATGCAAATGTACATTTTGAAAATTTTAATCGAAAGCCTTCTTTCATTATCGCTTCTAGTAATTGTTTTAAGTGACTAATATGTTCAGGAAAAGATTTTGAAAAAAGTAAAATATCATCTATATAGTTTACCGTAAAATTCGTTAGTTCATGTTTTCTGATTATGTTACTTAATATTCTTTGAAATATTGCTGGAGCTGTTTTCAACCCAAATGGTAGACATGTCCATTGGAAATGTCCGTCTTGTGTTACAAATGCTGTTTTTTGTCTATCTTCAATTCGTAGTGGAATCGACCAAAACGCTGAATTTATATCAAAAGTTGAAAAAAACTTGCAATTTCTTGTTTTCACCATTAGGTCTTCAATTAACGGGAAAGGTTGTGCTTGAGGAACTACAATTTTATTTAAATCTCTAAAATCTATGCATAATCTCGATTTTCTGTCATCGTCTTTTTTGTATGCCAAGGTTACTGGAGCAGCAAATGGACTGTATGATTCTTCTATTAGATTCTTCTTCAGCAGTCTTGAAACCTGCTCCTCTATTTCTTTTTTATCCTCAATATTACATCTATAAGGTCTTTTATTGCAGTATTTGTCAATTAATAGATCAATTCGGGCTTCATAATCTTTAACTGTTCCTATATCATATTTATCTTTTGCAAAAATCGTATTATATTCATCTATCAATTTATGTATTTCAGCTTTTTGTTGATAATCCAAATGATTTACTGTAATCTCAAAATTTTTACAGTTTATATGTTCATTAAAATTCACTTTGTATTTCAAACTTTTTTTTCTTTTATTGTTTTTACTTTTTTCAGATATTATCTTTCTATTTATTTCTATATCAGGTTGCTTTTGTTTAATTTTTAATTCCTCATCTTGAATTAATTTAAATTCTTTAATCATATCTAACCCAATTAGAAAATCATATTTAAAGGTGTCTTTGTCGATTATAAATATATTATGTTCTTTTTCTACATCAAAAATTTTTATTTTCAATGTAACCATACCATTTGTTTTTCTCACGCCATTAATCGTCGTTAGACTTGCATTTTGTAAATTACTTGCTCTTTCAGTTTTCAATTTTAATAATTTTGAATTAATTAAGGAAACATTCGAACCCGAATCATATACCCCAAATATTTGCAAAGTGTCATTTAGCAGCAATCTAACTTTTATTAATGGCAGCACTATTAGTTTTTTTCATCTGTATTATTTAATTCAGCTTCTAATTCAGAGTTATTTGTATATTTAATATTGTTTTTTATCTTTTCTTCATTATCTCTAGTTTTGAACCAACACGATGCTTCAGAATGAAAACGTTCACCTTTATTTAGTGTTGCACATATTTTACATGGTTTTTTCTTGTCACTTGGATTTCTATTATCTGAGTTTGTATTATATTTTCTTTCAAAATTTTTTCTATCCACTAAATATTCATATTTACTGATTTCCGTATAAAGATCCTCAGTTTCATTTAATTCTTCTCTGTTAATTCTATTTAATACAAAGTTTGGTAGACCTAATGCAATTAGATCAATTAATGTCCCTGTGTCAATACATCTTCTCACTTCTAGCAGAAGTCTTTCTTTTTTTATAGCATAATCCAGTAAGGACCCAGTTTTGTATTTAAACGAAAATGCATATGTAATCGGATTCCACCCTTTGTTGGCAAACGTTTCACAAAATTTTTCTCTCCATTTATCCCATTTCGCATTCAAAGTTAATTTTATCATCATAGAACTATACCAATCCAAAGATGCCTTATCCAAAAACAATCTCAAAATTTCAATTTTCTTTTCGTCTTCCATTATGTCAAAGCGTTCACATTCCTTATCAAAAGTATTCATCCATTGATTGGGGTTTGAGTTTCTATTAGTGAATTTTTCTAATACAAACTTTTCTGAAATATTTTTTAGATTTTGATGTGCGGAGGATTGTTTATTTTCCACTAGTTTTTCTAGTATCTTTACTAAATGTTCCGAGTTACTTACTTCAGAAATGGGTGGTTTCTGTTCTTCTACTATTTCTTCCAAAAAGTTTTCCGAAAATTGTAAATTACCGTCTTCATCCATATATATGTTTTTCATTTCAGATGTTAGAGCAATCCAAACCCTTCTTGTTTGATGTCTTTTTTTTAATGTATTTTTCACCTTTTTATAGGCCTCTGTATTTATAATATACTCATGTAATCTTGCTGGCTGTAAATCCTCTGGTACACTAAAAGTCCGGTTTTCTTGTGTCGTAATTGAAGTGATGCAAATTATATTTGATTTTCCATCTGTTGATGATTTCATATTAAACTGGAACTGTAGTTTTTCCATTTCTTCTGAATATGACGAAAATGTCGTTTTATAAGTTTGATTATTTTTCAACCTCGAAATAAACAGGATTGCTTTTCTCTAAAATCAAGAGTTCTTTTATTATTTCATAACATTTTTAACAAAATCCTTACCTAAAATCAAGAGAAACGACATTCAAGTCTATTCCTTGATTGAATTTTCTAATGACTTTTGATAATTAACACAATAAAAAAACAATTCAAAAAAACGGGTTACTAACAAAGATAATCGATCCACTTGTAGAGTGGAAAATTAAAGTAATACAGTTGCTTTACACATATATACAAAAATTCTTAGAGTTTTGGATAGTTATTTACTTTATCACCGCACACCCGCAGGATTATAAGTGATTGACCATAGCGCGTTTCTTTTGGAATTAGCCCTTGGTCACCGGTTGGTTATTCAGGGTTGAAATTTTGTAAAAGTAAATTTTACAAAAAATAGCAGTTTAATTCTCCCACCCAAACTTCTACCGCAATTTTGGAGTATTGCGCGAACCTTTAACCGTTGCGACCAAAGCGGAGCGGGGGCTGCCTGATAAAGTAAACAATTACCCTTATTACATTTAAAAAAATCTTTCAAAATCGGAACTCTTCTTCCTTCATTGACGACTACCTACTCTTGAGAAATATGAAGTAGGGCTTTAAACGAAAATTCTAATATTTTTTATTGTTTTTTATTATGTTACGCAAATATGTAGGTATATATATTCATACTTTGAAATAGTTTACTCAATTTACTCTATAAGCAATAATAAAATCAATATAAATCAATAACTAGAATTTTGTTCAAAAAAAAACTTATTTAATTTCTCTCAAAATAAAAAAAACACGATGCTAAATTTCCCATTAAATCTCTCTTCCCATTCATTAATTTCTTCATTCATAAATTTCATCCACCGACCAAGAAATCATCGTAGTTTCAGCCCACCCACCCCCTTCCAAAACAAAACCAAAGGAATGCCCGCACAGGAATCTATTTATAGATCCGAAACTTTTGTTTTTTCTTCCAACATGCGTCAAGGGTTTTGAAATGCTTTTTTAAATTCAGGCGCAAACCTGCTTTTTTATGTTTTACTAAAAAATAGCAAAATTAAAAAAAATGTCTATTTTATGATCATTTTGCACTAATAAAAAATTAATATTATTAAACTAATTTTGTAAACCCATTCTCATTAATTTTAGAGGTTTACAACAGAAATTCGCAGCCCTAAAACTTAATTCAGTGTAACTAGCGCCATCTAACAAGACAACCTGAAAGATGTTTGTCCATATCTACTTACTCTATAATCAATGAATACACTCTGCCTTACTGCATAAATTTTCTGGCATGTCAGCTACGTTGTCGCCCAGACTTTGCTTTATCTCATTAGCTGCGTTCCATTGGGAGATTTTTTCTACTCCCGAGTACATGGCCAATGGAACGCGATTTTTGATATAAGAAGTAAACAAGGTTATAATAAAACAATTTTTTTTATCTTACTGTATTATATCTATCAATATTATCCATTTTATAATTTTTTAAATTCCACTGTTATTTATTTTATTCACTTTAAACTGTTACTTGTTTTGTTTACTTTAAAAATACCTCATATAATAATTAATCTGACAGTTTATTTTACTGAAAAAACAAAAAGCCATCTACTTTTAAGTAGCTAAAGCTTGAAAACCTGGCGGAAATTTTATGCGTTTCTACTAGGAGTGAAATCCCCCAAAACAAGAGCAGGGGTAGTTGGAGGTCCTCGGGTGTACTCCGGAGTAGCAAATATCGCCCAATGGAACGCACGTATTATAGGAATACAAATTCACCATTCTGTAGAGGTGAATTATTTCAGATTTTTCTTGTGGTTTGGTCACTGGCCGGGCTTATGCTGTGGACACTTTGGAGTTGCCTGACATGTTGGAAGCGGCATATACGAGAAGAATTTTCGGGGGTGGTTTGGGTGCTTAGAATACCAAAAGGGAGTGGTGAATTAAATGTGTGAGGTGCTGTGGTGCTTTCCCCTTTTTAAATTACAATTTTTTTAACTTGCATAAATCGACGAATCGTTTATTTCAAAACATTACACTGTTGTGAAAATCGTTCCTGATATGTTTTTTGGGTCGCTGATTACGAAAATCGGGGTCCCACAGTCTTAAAATATGCATGTCACCTTTAAATATGCTTAAAAACTCCCTTTTTTAAGGATTTTTGCGATAATTTTAATTAAAATCAAAAACAATCATAAAATACATTTTTTGCAAATATTTATATTCAAAAGTGGTTGATTTATAACAAAGCAAATTTTATGATAAGGGATAATAGTCAAGGGCTGAAACTATCCCTACATCGACTGAAAATATAAAAGTTTGTAAAAAATGTTTTTTCAACTTTATGCTTCGAATTCGGTTTAATCAGCCAAAATAAATTATTTTCAACTACGCATAGAAAGAAGAATTTGAAAAAAGGTTGATTGCATATCTTTTTGCTCCCTTTAAAATTAATTGGCTCCCTAAAAGATTGTATGGGACGAAGTAATCAGGTAATTGGCTAGGTGGCCGTAAAGGGTGCCACTCAAGTAGACTGGCTCCCGTTCGCGTAAGTAAAGCTTCATTGTATGTGGTAGGCGGACTGCTTGGTAAAACAATACCTGGGTTTAGAATAGTCTATGCCAATGCGGATGCAATTATTAATGATCATGAATGTAGCGGGAGCGGAGCATGCATACAGCTGGTGACATATCCAAGCGTACATGCGTTCATTTCGTTGATAAATAATATAGAAGTGTGTGTATTCAAATGCGACCTGACAGAATGTTCCATGAATGGAATGCATGCCACGCAAAGGTCGGACTACTTTTAACTCTTTCTATAATGCCGCATTCGAAATAGCACACACAAGTATGCACAACAAACACATGCACCTTGCATGCACTCGTTACTTAGATTTTCGGGCTATGTGTGAAAGCCGGGACGGAAAAAACCATACAATTTTATGAACCTCTGGATGCAATACATGTACGCTTGCATATGTCACCAGCTTACTTCCATGAGGCGAATGTTTAGATTTTCGTGCCTGTGGCGGTAGTATCCATGCCTGTGGCGGAAGCATGCATACCCGTGTGGGATGCGCACTTATATGCTATACGTACTAGGTGCACCGCGTGTATGCTTTTAAGAAAATTAGCCAATAAAAATTATTTTTACTCGGTTACTTTTAGGTTTTAATGTAAATAGGAATTCATAAATATTGATATTTTCAAATAGTATTTGTATCAAGTTCGTCAGTAGATTCGTCACTATTCTTCCTGCATCTGTCGTTGGCCTGAATTTTCTCAAGCGTACTATAGATCCGACAGACTTTCCACTATATCTATTGCATATTACTAGCCGTTGGGCACAAAAGTTTTACTTCTAAAGTGTGGTCTTAAGCACACTCATATTTTTTTTTATGTGGTAGTGCTAAGCTCAGGAGTCACCCTTTGTACTACTAGCCCGTCATGTCATTTGTCACGTCATGGTGCAATGTCTAGCAGTAATTTTAGTACGGGGGAGGGGTGGGGGAATAGGTTAGGGATTATAAAGGTACGGGAGGGTATTGATAAAGGTGGTGATGAACCCTGCGTTTGAACTCTTGGATGTTGTAGGAGCTCGGAAATACCGACTGCGAGAGATTATTCCACAGTCGAGTTGTTCTATTTACAAACGAATTCATATCTTGTTGAGTGCGTGAAAAGGGTAGTTGCAGGTGCAGGGAATGGGACGAGTGGGCTAATCTGGTGTTGCGGGTATAAGATTGCCGTGGAGGCAAAAGAGCGTTTAACTCGAAGGAACAGTCACTATGATAGTAGCGATAAAATTTTGTCAGTGCTGCTACATTCCTACGGTGGCTTAGGGCATCGATGGTGGAGCTAATACTATATCACAATTGAACTTTATTTCCTACCCCTTTTGTAATTTTAGGGTACTACATTCCGGCCACTAGGGGTTGCCAGAACTAGCTTTTATTGTTCAGCAGGTGTATAAGATTCAGTGTGGAAATTTTCATGACTAATGAAATGACAACCCAAAATACGTCGCTGGCTCTTGGTCTATGCGATTCGCGCTCTCTTAATGTAACACGATGTAACGATTAACAATTGCTGCGTTTTTTAATCTGTTCTGTTCTTTCCTGGAACAGCTTCCATACAAATTCTTATCCGCGACAATTACTGAGAACCGTATCCAGTCCAAAGAGAAATTAAAGAGACTAATAGTATCAACGTATGTCGCGTATATTTAGAAAAAGGAACCCGTGCAAAGGAAGAAGTTCATCACTTCTCTTTCGGCGCTTGAGCAGTTAACTTCGGTTGTTTACATAGCGTGCCATATTAGCTTAAGTCACGGATATCGGTCCCTTCCACGACTCTCCAGGAGAAAAAAATCACAGGCATAGATCGCCGACTAGATTCACCATACACTTAACTTGTTTGTTTGTAATATTGGTAATTTTTAAGAATAAAAATAAATAAGGGAACGCAAATCTTAGGGGCGGAGGGGGGGGGGGGGGTAATTACCCAATTACCCCCCTCTGAAACCGCCACTGCTCCCACGTTAAATCCCAATGAACTGTAACCGTCAGCGCATGTCAGCGATATAAACATAATTAGAAAAAAATAGGCAGGTATAGTTTTCGTTCTTCTCGTTAAACAGGGGAGTTCGTTAAACAGGGGAAATAACCGTCACGGTTTTAGAATAAATACATTTATTTAATGAAAAAACTGCTAATAAATAAAAATGAGTGATGGAAATTTGTTTCCGTTAATTATAACAACATCTTATCACTTATTTTCTCCTAAATTCGATGAAAATTTTTTTGGTTGCATAAAAAAGGTTTTCTATTTCTGGAGAAAAATGGAGCCATTCAGAATCGTCAATCAGCAGTCCACTACTATATGTCAGTGGGTAAACCCTATTTCACCCCCTTAGGGGATGAATTTCGAAAAATCGCTTTATAGTGGATGTCCACGCCATTACAGGGATACACTGTCAAAATTTCAGCCCTATAGCTCCAGCGATTTGGGTAAACCCCATTTCACTCCCTTAGGGGATGAATTTCGAAAAATCGCTTTAATAGTGGATGACCACGCCATTATATGGATGCTCTGTCAAAATTACATCCCTATAGCTTTAGCGGTTTGGAAAACCCCCATTTCACCCCCTTAGGGGATGAATTTCGAAAAATCGCTTTTTAGTGGATGTCCACGTCATTATAGGGATGCACGGTCAAAATTTCAGCCTTATAGCTCCAGCGGTTTTGAGTTGACCCTATTTCACCCCCTTAGGGGATGAATTTCGAAAAATCGCTAGGGATGCACTGTCAAAAATTTCAGCCCTTTAGCTCTAGCGGTTTAGATTGTGCGTTGTCTGTCAGTCAGTTACTTTTTATACAATACGCACATGTATTACAATAGTGACACAACTCAAAAATTTCAGTATTTGAGTTATACCCGTCAAATTATTTAGCAAAATCATTGGTATAAACCACGCAAACCGTTTGAATCTAGCTTTTTTTGCTTGCCGTCAGACATCACTTATGTCACTCTTGCCCTCTCAAACAAAATTGTGTTTCATTAGGTCCCCATCCACGGTCAAACAAGTTTTTGACAAACAGCGCACACATTTATGCTTTGACATTTGTTGGACATCGACGAGGAAAACTTTCTTCAAACATACCGCCCGACATTCCATATAATCGACTGTAAACTACTAAACTTCTTGCTTCGCCACGAAAAAGTTTTTTGTCTCTCCTGAAAAATCTACTTTTTTGAGTTGTGTCACTTTTGTAATACATGTGCGAATAGTAAAAAAGTAAAGAAAAAAAATTCCCTTACCACTTATTGAACCCCATTTCACCCCCTTCAACCCTTTTTTCTCCAAAAAAAAAGTAGCCTATGTCCGTCTCGAAGGTGTAAGCTATGTCTGTTGCAAATTTCATCAAAATCGGTCCAGCGGTTTAGGCCTGAAAGCGTAACATACAGGCAGACAGACAGACAGAGTTCCTTTCGCATTTATAATATTAGTAAGGATTAGTAAGGATAAACAATAGTTTTTTGAGCTGCAAATTTCGCCATAATTTCGTTCTCATCGGCTTTTGTTCTGGAAGCAAATTTACAGACGTATTCACGTCGAAAACTTGTTTAATATGGAACAAAATTCCCCGAAGGAAATTAAAAAATAATTATTTTGTCGATAGAAAAAAAGCACCGCGAGCCCAAGAATCGAACTCGCACCCAACAGATCTCACAGACAAGAATACTTCTCTCTAGCCCTTTGCGCTATGTGAAGTACTATCGGCCGCTGACCAATATGTTAATAAATCATTTCAGATAAAGAAAAAGAGAAAAAGAAAACAACTGGCCTGCCCGACCAGGGATCGAACCTGCAAACGCCACACTACGCTGAATCGAAGATCCGACGCTCTCTTTTTTTAAAGCATTTATTTCTCTTATTAACTATCTTAATATAAATTTAACTAAATGCTTAAAGTTAATTATTCTAGCCTATGCTAATCTATCTAACTTACTGGCCCTCAGCAGGCACTTTAAATTAATCTATGTCTTATATTAACTTACCTTTCGGCTAAAACTTATCTTTTTTAATTTTATTTTAAAATATCATTGTAATAATAATCTAAGAAAAATTAGAACAAAAAACTTAGACACTATGTTTATTTTATATATAAAAACTTAAATCTACTTAATCAATAACTTATTTCTAACTATCTGGGCGGGGGGCAGCGGAGACGATAAAATCGTCTCAGGTGATCCCCGTCCAGGCGACGAACTTCCACAGGCTCGAGTGATGCTAGAGCTCAAGTTCGTGAAAGCTCGCACCACTTACTTACAAGCTAATTAACTTAAACACTACGAACTATCCGGGCGCAGCACAGCGGAGGGCCAGCCTCGGGTGTACTCCGTCCAGGCGGCGAGCCTCCACAGGCTCGAGTTAGCAAAACTAACAAAAACTCGTGGTAGCTCGTACGTAGGCTTACTTAATACTACATCTATTACTTAGTAAAAACTAGAACTAATCCTATCTAAGCCCTAAGCTAATCATTAAAAACTAGATTAAAAGCTAAGCTAGTCTATATCTAAAGTTTTAAGGGCGAATACGCAATATTTAAGTATCCTCCAGCCACCAGTACAAAGTACTTGCAGTGGAGGCGTCTCGTCTATCTCTCCCCGAGATTCGAGTACTGGACCTCAGGAGCTCCTGAACTTCCATACATTCATTGCTAAATCTGTAGCGTTTATCTGTCGCGGAACGATGTAGGTGGTAAAAGAGGGGCACTCCCGAACCATCTTGGACCAATCTTTTTCTATCTAGAAAGACAAATGCCTCTGGAGGGATAAAGCCGCGGTCACAAGCAGCTCTGTGATATTCAGCGTTCGGGTAGAACGCTCCCCGAATAATGGTGTAAATACAATTGGGGCGATCGGCGAAACTAATTCCGCCGCGACTGTCAAACACGATAAGAATACACTGGTTCATATGAAGTTGCATATAATTCGGACCACAACCTTGGCTACGGCGCAAACCACAGCGGTGAAATCAATCTATTTTCTAATTTGTGGTCGCCGCTCCAAGTTGGCCAACTGAGAAAAACACATTTGACACTTTTTCTTGACTGTTGACTGTTGAAGTTTTAAATTTTGTTTACATTTTGTAATAAATTTTAAAATTGGTGTTTTTTTGGTTGTTTTTTTAAATTACATTTTTATTTATATATATAAATAAACCGGCGTTGTTGCATTTAAGTTTTTGTTTATTTTTTTACAAAGTAGCATATTAATATAGAAACATTTATTATTACTTTGTGTATGTTGCTATTTTTATAGAATAATGAGTTTTAATGAACAATTAATAGAGCTGGTGCGCGAAAAAAAAAACAATTGTATGATCTCCAAGATTTAGGCTACAAAAACCTCATAAATTAAATGCACCATGTACAAAATTGATAAAATTTTTGGAATACAAATTATTTTTGCACCGCCCTCATATTCTTAAAAAATTACTTTCAAGCAAAAGCAAATTAAAAACGTTTTATACCCGCTTAAAAAACAGAAAAATGTTGACAGGTAATAACATGAACAAAGTTGCTGCACCTGATATCATTTTGCTTCGCTCCAATTGTATTCATACGACGAATTTCGCCGCGAATATCGGTGTGGTTGGGTTCGTCGCTGTAGTTCTCGCCCCAATTGTATTTACACCATAAGAGGATTTTCGCTCTCCGTCGCTCTTGCAATGTGTCTTCGAATCAACTTGATTATGAAGTTGTCGATCCTATTAACAAAAGCCTTATCGTAAAGAACATTGTGAAGCCAGATTCGGGTGTTCGGTACAACCTTAAGTGAAATGGGGTCGGACTAATTTTTTGCCGTCATCATTTCATAGCAATAAAGAAGGGATATATATATATTGCCAATTAAAACTACTACTTCACATATTTTTATTTTATGTTATGCTTTTATTTAACATATTTATTTAATATTTATTTATTATTATATTTAATAGTTTAAAATTTTATATTTTTTTTATTATGTCACGTTAAATAATTACATAACGGTTTTTATTAGCTTATTATAGGAGACTTCCTTTTGAATAAGCTCCTAACTAATACTCCTACAAAAATTCAAAATAATTTTTAATATCACAATATTTGTGTGGCTATGTTTATAAAATTGATTCTGTGCACAGTGTATACATACGTGATATGACAATCCAAATTCCCCAAGTGTATTTCATAGTAGTAGTGAGAATCCAAATTGTGACGTAACCAAAAACACTGTACTTAAAATTATTAGAACAGAAACTGAATGGATACTTGAATAAAACTTACTACAACGAAAAACGTATATGCAAGTAGCGACTGCTACATAACTCCCCCTTCAGCGCGAGCGTCCATGAATGTACTATCATACTTTATTTTAATATTTAATTACTCAAATAAAACGAAAAAAATTTTTTAATTTTATAACCGAAATGAAACTTTTTTCTTTGAACTTCTTGTTACTGGTTTTTCAGTGTCTTCCTTTTTTTCAATAAAGGCGGGTTTTAATCTATCAATTGATACTACTGTCATCCCTCTTAGGACACGAGCTACGAAACCACAACAAAATAAAGAAATCCTCGATTTAAATTTTCATAACTTTATTTTTAATTCTTCGGTATATAAAAATTCAAAGGTACGTTTAAATTTTCGGAAAGAAATCTCTTTAAATTTTCCGTCGTAAGAGACTTTAATTTCGTGTCGTTCGGGTTATTTTTCCGCCACCATTAAACCTCTTCTTCTTCTCGAAAATTTCCTTTTTTTTAGCTTTGTGTTCCATTAGCGATGGATCATTGCCAGATCCATGACATTCGGCCGTTCTTGACCGAGAAGGCGTATCGCCTTCTTCTTCGTCGTCGCTTTCATCGTCCTGATCCAACTCCAGTACTAGCATGCACCATGGCTTCAATTTATCACTGGCGAACACAGTTGCATATTTCCTTCGAGACCCTAACGTGTCGATGCTTTCGACGACATACCTATCGTTCCGCAGGATTTTAGAAATACGATAAGGTCCCTTGTATCGAGCGTCCAGTTTATGCGATTCGCCCGTTGGAGATGGAACTGCTTCTACTACCACCAAGTCATCCTCATTATACATGGTGGGCCGTTTGTGTTTCGAGTCGTAACGTGCTTTCCATTTTTCTCGAGCAGCGTAAATTCTCTCTAGTACTTCGGTGCGTTTTGTAGCAATATCAACAGGTGTTTGTTCCAGTTCGTCATCATTAACTGCTTGCACAAGCTGATTCACTCCTAGGTTGCGTAAGTCGAAATTAAAAATTAATTCGTGAGGGCTAAACCCCGTCGTGGAATTCCTTTGAGAATTCATAGTCCATTGAAGGATCCTTAGGCTGACGTCCCAGTCTACTGTTTTAGCGTCGGTTGTCTTCAGAAAGTTGATGATAGACTGATGAATTCGCTCTACTTGTCCGTTGGATTTAGGTGAACGTACTGCTACCTTGACGTGTCTCAGATCATTTTGACGGCAATACGCGGCAAACTCCTTATATGTGTATGACGTTCCTCGGTCTGAGATTATGGTAGTCGGTAATCCGAAATACATTGTAAGATCGTTCAGGTAGCTAATCACTGGCCCTGTTTTGGTATTTTTCACTGCTTTGACTGCAACATATTTAGTAAAAGAATCGACGATGACGATTATGTGCATATTTCCACGGCGGCTCTTCGATATGTACGGTGCTAAACGGAACTGAAGAGATCACTGCGCCATATAATCGTCCTTCGGGTGCCCCTGATGGGTGCTTGTTGAAACAGCATTGGATACAGGCAGAGATGTATCCTTTTACGTAATTCCGCATTAGTGCTTCCATTTCCCGGCTATATTCAGCATCCCGGAAACGGGATATATATTGGTGCCTTCCCGGGATCCCGGGAAATTCCCGGGAATTTCGCAATACAAAACTGGAAATAATTTAAAATAAAAAAATGCAAGTTATAACATAACTGAAAATAAAATTTCTTTCTTTTACAAACTTAAATATTCATTTTAATATTAAATAATATCAGTAAAATAATAATAAGGTATCATAATATAAGTAAGATAGGTACATTTTTTATGTTTTTGTTTATTATTATTAAAAAAACTTTTAAGGAAAACTAAATTGTCTAATGAGCGATCACTTAGTGAAGAACGTGTCACGGTTGTTCAAATACTTTCACAGCGAAGAATTACCCTTGGTTATCCTTTTATTTTGGCGGCTCAAAGTCCAACCACCGAATCACCTTTAGGGCATTTAATTTCTTTTATTATTACAGATGAATAACATTAACGTATGAAGAACAGGTTTAATTACACACTTTCGGAACCACTGGATAAGGAAGCTTGGTCATTTGGCTACTAATGGACATCCATCAAAACATAAACATCATCATATTTGGCCAAGATCGCCAGATTAACCATCATCATATTACATCAACATTAAAATAATTTAAGTTTATTATAATTAATTTTGAACTTACGATATTCATTCAAAATTTACTCTGGTAACCCCATCACCTCAATACATGCGTACGTATAAAATCGCATTCCCACTTTTATTATCGAAGCAAAGATCACTTCAAACGTTCCGGTTTTCTTTTGTATCCCCACTTGAACTTGAAATTCAAGCAAACGATTAAATATTGTTGCGAACGAAACGCTCGCTCTCTCTGCACCGGAGCTTCACCGAGGTAAGTTGATCCTGGACTTGTTCCTTTTTTCCTCCTTTTTCTTTTTTTTCCCCATTACTAACTTTCCTCTGTTGTTGGGTTTCGACCAACAACAGATTTATTAATTTTCCTTGTTGTTGGGATTCGACCATCAACAAGGTTTACTAACCTTTTCCTGTTTTTGGGCTTCGACCATTAACAGGTTTACTAATTTTCCTTGTTGTTGGGATTCGACCATCAACAAGGCTTATTAATTTCGTTTGTTTTGGGTTTCGACCATAACAAACTATTAACCTTTCTTTGTTGTTGGGATTCGACCATCAACAAAGATATTAATCTTTACTGTGTTGTTGGGATTCGACCATCAACACAGTACTTCCTTTCCTTGTTGTTTTCATACAACAGTAATTTCCTTTTTTGTCATATAAGTTCAAGGTCAACTCTAGAAACCAGGTGAGTACCTCATTTTATATGCTGATAAAATTCTATATATATATTTTTTTCTTTTCTCTTTTATTTCTTTTGTGATTCGGTGATTGATTTTATTATTTCTTCGAAATTTTAAACTTCGCGATTTAGTGAACAACGTTGTAGAGGTGATTTTTGCAATTCGATAATTAATTCATAGCTTACATCGTTGACGAGGTGATGAGATTGAATTTATAGTTTTCAACATTGTCGAGGGTGATCCAAATAAATTTTGAGTGAGTCTTCACTTGAATTAATACTTTGTTAAACTTATGAATTGTCAAAAATTTTATCCCTTTTGTATCTTGAAGTTATTAAGAAATTGAATTATAGTTTCCAACATTGTTGAGGGTGAATTAAGTAAACTTTGATCAAATCGTCATTTGACTAAATAATTTGACAAATCTCTAATTTATCAGAAGTTTTGTCCTTTATTGAAATTTGAATTAATAAACTTACTAACTAAACTAATTAACTAAAACTAAATAACTAAATTTGAACTAATTTATATGAACTTGAATTTTATTGAATTACTGATATTTGAATTATCATGAATAAATTTGAACTGTTATAACTGAATCCTACTTCTTCTTCTTTTTATTTGGTTTTTTTGTTTCTTTACCTTTTTTACACAGGTGTACTGCAGTTAGAGGCGTCCGAGAAATTCCGCTATTCGTTTAAAGTTTTTGTATAAAAAAACATATGGTCCTTCGAGCCGGATGTGTTTCTAAGTGCAGTGCATAGTGTTTAAAAGGAGTCAAGTGAAATTAAAGTTTATCATTTTATAAGATGTTAGTATAAAACATTAATGTGAACCTAGTGCTCAAGACTTTCTATTATCAAGACAAGGTGTTTCATGTCAAGCAATCAAACTCAAGAGAATATTTTCAAACTGTTTACTCGAGCGTTTATTATTATTATTTTTTCGAGGCAAGTCCCTCACTTATAGCAAGGTCTTACACACCAAGCTATTTTTATTTCGAGCCTGGTCTTAAAATTTATAATTTTGTTGAGGCAAGCCCCTCACCCATAGCAAGAGGCTATTTTTACATGAGCCTAGTTTTTTTTTTTACATTTTATTATTGAAATGTTTCTTGAGTTTAGTTTCAAAAATTAATTTAATTTTATCGAGGCAAGCCCCCCACCCATAGCAGGGTCTTACAAACCAAGCTGTTTTTATTTGAACCTAGTTCTCGCATTTTATTACCGAACATTCGAGTCTAGTCCTCAAATATATTATTTTCCCGAGGCACAGCCCTCACTTCAATCAATTGTAAGGTTTTCATACCGAACAATTATTCAAGCTTAGTTCTCAAATATATTAATTTCCCGAAGCACAGCCCTCACTTCAATCAATTGTACGGTTCTAACACCGAACAATTATTCGAGCCTAGTCCTCATCTATATTATTCTCCCGAAGCAAAGCCCCTCTTTTCAATCAATTGCAAAGTTCCAAGTCCCTCACTCATAGCAAGGTCTTACACACCAAGCTAAATTTACATGAGCCTAGTCTTAAAATCAACTATGTTGTTTTCCGAGGCAATCCTCTCACTTCAATTCAAATCAATTGGAAGGTTTTCATACCAATCCAATTTATTATACTCTCGAGGCAAGTCCCTCACCTGTGCAAGGTCTTAAGCACCAAGCTACATTTACATGAGCCTAGTCCTCAACTATAGTATTTTCCGAGGAAAGTCCCTCATTTGAGATCAAATAAATTGGAAGGTTTTCATACCAACCCAATTTATTACACTCTCGAGGCAAGTCCCTCACCTGTTGCAAGGTCTTAAGCACCAAGCTTCATTTACATGAGCCTAGTCCTCAACTATAGTATTTTCCGAGGAAAGTCCCTCATTTGAGATCAAATAAATTGGAAGGTTTTCATACCAACCCAATTTAGTACACTCTCGAGGCAAGTCCCTCACCTGTTGCAAGGTCTTAAGCACCAAGCTACATTTACATGAGCCTAGTCCTCAACTATAGTATTTTCCGAGGAAAGTCCCTCATTTGAGATCAAATAAATTGGAAGGTTTTCATACCAACCTAATTTAGTACACTCTCGAGGCAAGTCCCTCACCTGTTGCAAGGTCTTAAGCACCAAGATAAATTTACATGAGCCTAGTCTCAATTATACCATTCTCCGAGGCAAGTCCTTCATTTGTAATCAAATCAATTGGAAGGTTTTCATACCAACCTAATTTATTACACTCTCGAGGCGAGTTCTCATCAATATCAACTTCTTCCACATCAAGTGTTTATAAGAGTTTAGTTCTTACATATATGCCCATCTATTGGATCAAATTCCAAATTTCTCACCCATTCTCTTCCACCGCAGAGACTACTTGTCCGTGTTGTAAAAATCTCATACATTGTCAACATGTTCTAAATTTTCAAATCTCTCCCATCAACAAAAGTATGGCATTGTAAAGTCAAACCAATTGTGTTTTAACTGTCTTTCAAAGTCCCACTCCACTTTAAATTGCTCCAGTAAGTTTAGATGCAGAAAATGCGGTAAGACTCATCATACTTTACTACACAAAAATTCTTTACAAAGTTCAACTCCCAAAAAACGCGTCAACCATATTTAAGTGGATCGCACTCATCACGATCAACAGCTCCTGTGTGCACACCTCGTCCATTGGCACACATTCCCAAGCTACTACCAGTTGTAACAGATTCTGAAAATATTTCAAATACTAGTCTTAACAAACCCTTATTTATACCTTTAACAAATGATAAGAAGACCATGGCGTCCTCGAAAATGTTACACGTACAAAATTCAGCAATAAAATGAACGGCAAAACCAAGTTATCAAATAAAACAAAGTTTCTTCGTATTTTATTTTTTCTCCAACAAAATCCTCATGTTTTATCTTTTTTAACAATATTCCACCCAGTCAATAAATGTCAGTGACTCAAACTATTCAACTTTAACTACCTCATCAAATAACTTTTCTCCCTTTCAAACTCAATAGTCCTCGAATTGCCGGTAAATTAATACAACCACCTACACAACCGCGCACTACGCAATATCAGGGGATGATTTCATATCCTCCTTTAAAATCAGAAAAACCATAATTAACCTACATAACAACTGGCTATAATTTATGCCTTGAAATACAGTGCCCACATGAAAGAATTCAACTTTCTTTATCGCCGAAACACAATCATATAAATCCCACACATATAAAATCTGAAAAAATATTTTTTTTTAACATAATTGATAATTTCAACAGGTATCAAACTAATTACACGCCCTGTACTAAGGATTACGCATTCCCAGTCTGAAAATTGAATTCGAAACCACTTCCTCATACATACATAACCTAATATCAGTTAAACAAATCGCATTTAATTTTCAGTCCATCCACTCTGCTTCATTTTCAAATTTAGTTGTACAACAAATCTCTTCATTAACAGCCTTAACCTTGAACTTGAAATTATGTCAGCTGTAACTAAATTCCTTGTAATAAAATTTCTAACAGTTGAATATTAACACTTTTGTTATCATAATAGGTTCGCTCTCTCAAATCCCTTTGTTATCAATTAATTATTTGTCACAGCTATCTTTGAACAACTCATACCGATCATTACATATATACGAAAACGTAGACAAATAATATGGTACAAAGTTCAACAGTCGAGTCATAGGATCATCGTCTCTTACAAAGACGTAACCGAGATCGATAATGACATAAAAATAAATTCAGGGAATTACCTTCATTGAGAGAGTTAAAATTTATATTTTGGGCCACTCGCTTGGTTTCTCAAGGTCTTAGTGAAAATTAGATGTACTGCATATTATATCGAAACCACCAATTTACTTGGAGATGATAAAATTCCAATTTGATGCGTTTCTTAAGGAAGATACATTTCTAGCGGGATGGATTAACAAAATTATTCATAATTAATTTGTATTATTTTGCTTCCCTTTAGCCAATCCCTTTGATCATTTACCTATTCAATTCTAGAATCATGGTTATTGTTGATATGCTACTAAGTTTGAAACGATGAAGATAATAACTATGAAGAAACAAAAAAATTTTTCATTTAAATATTTATTGCAAACGTCCCGACGTAAAATGCGTTTTCATTTTAGTAATGGGGACACTACTAAATTCAAGGTGTTGCAAAATAGATTAGTAAAAGTTACTCGATTCTAAAGTTATTGTTTATTTATTTATTTATTGCTTCTCTATTCCCTCTTCTCTTATTGTATTTATTTATTTATTTTTTTTTTCAATTCATCAAGGTCGACTTGGGCTAATAAAGGTTACTGAGTCTAGCGCCATTGTTTCAGTTCATCTATTGTTTCTCCCCTTCCTCTTCTCCCATTTAGTTTCAACACCTCAAGGTGATTTGTTAATTTACTGTTTTGAAACATACCAAAATGTTTCAACGGGGGGGAGTATGTTCAAATACTTTCACAGCGAAGAATTACCCTTGGTTATCCTTTTATTTTGGCGGCTCAAAGTCCAACCACCGAATCACCTTTAGGGCATTTAATTTCTTTTATTATTACAGATGAATAACATTAACGTATGAAGAACAGGTTTAATTACACACTTTCGGAACCACTGGATAAGGAAGCTTGGTCATTTGGCTACTAATGGACATCCATCAAAACATAAACATCATCATATTTGGCCAAGATCGCCAGATTAACCATCATCATATTACATCAACATTAAAATAATTTAAGTTTATTATAATTAATTTTGAACTTACGATATTCATTCAAAATTTACTCTGGTAACCCCATCACCTCAATACATGCGTACGTATAAAATCGCATTCCCACTTTTATTATCGAAGCAAAGATCACTTCAAACGTTCCGGTTTTCTTTTGTATCCCCACTTGAACTTGAAATTCAAGCAAACGATTAAATATTGTTGCGAACGAAACGCTCGCTCTCTCTGCACCGGAGCTTCACCGAGGTAAGTTGATCCTGGACTTGTTCCTTTTTTCCTCCTTTTTCTTTTTTTTCCCCATTACTAACTTTCCTCTGTTGTTGGGTTTCGACCAACAACAGATTTATTAATTTTCCTTGTTGTTGGGATTCGACCATCAACAAGGTTTACTAACCTTTTCCTGTTTTTGGGCTTCGACCATTAACAGGTTTACTAATTTTCCTTGTTGTTGGGATTCGACCATCAACAAGGCTTATTAATTTCGTTTGTTTTGGGTTTCGACCATAACAAACTATTAACCTTTCTTTGTTGTTGGGATTCGACCATCAACAAAGATATTAATCTTTACTGTGTTGTTGGGATTCGACCATCAACACAGTACTTCCTTTCCTTGTTGTTTTCATACAACAGTAATTTCCTTTTTTGTCATATAAGTTCAAGGTCAACTCTAGAAACCAGGTGAGTACCTCATTTTATATGCTGATAAAATTCTATATATATATTTTTTTCTTTTCTCTTTTATTTCTTTTGTGATTCGGTGATTGATTTTATTATTTCTTCGAAATTTTAAACTTCGCGATTTAGTGAACAACGTTGTAGAGGTGATTTTTGCAATTCGATAATTAATTCATAGCTTACATCGTTGACGAGGTGATGAGATTGAATTTATAGTTTTCAACATTTTCGAAGTGATCCAAATAAATTTTGAGTGAGTCTTCACTTGAATTAATACTTTGTTAAACTTATGAATTGTCAAAAATTTTATCCCTTTTGTATCTTGAAGTTATTAAGAAATTGAATTATAGTTTCCAACATTGTTGAGGGTGAATTAAGTAAACTTTGATCAAATCGTCATTTGACTAAATAATTTGACAAATCTCTAATTTATCAGAAGTTTTGTCCTTTATTGAAATTTGAATTAATAAACTTACTAACTAAACTAATTAACTAAAACTAAATAACTAAATTTGAACTAATTTATATGAACTTGAATTTTATTGAATTACTGATATTTGAATTATCATGAATAAATTTGAACTGTTATAACTGAATCCTACTTCTTCTTCTTTTTATTTGGTTTTTTTGTTTCTTTACCTTTTTTACACAGGTGTACTGCAGTTAGAGGCGTCCGAGAAATTCCGCTATTCGTTTAAAGTTTTTGTATAAAAAAACAACGGTGGAAAAAATTGATGCAATTGAGAAAACTCTCTCACTTTCAGGGGACTTTGGACGAATAGTTTTTAGGCTCTCTAGTAATTTTTTTAATTTTGTTGTTATATTACCAGTTATTTCATAGATATTAAATTCTTGTTTTAGAGTAGTTATATTTTCTTTCTCCCCTTTTAAACTAACAGACATTGAAACCTTGCTTTCTTTAACTGCTTGCTCTAGCTTACGTTTTAATTCTTTTTCAGGATTTATAGATACTACTTCCACTTGTTCATTGCTGTTCACAGAAGCATACTCCATCTCTACGGCAGTTTCAGCATCATCTTTTTCGCTTTCATCATTTGATGAAGAACAATTTAAATTATTCATAATTTGCTTGGCAAGTTTTAAAATCGAAGTTTTACTAGCTTTCTCAAAAATTCTATTATTAGAATTTTTATTAAACTGTTTCGGGTTTTGTAAGAATTGGATTAGGGATATTAAGTCCTTGTTCCTCCGTTCCATAATTCTATGTTGTAAAGCTTCGAGCATTTTATTTGCAAGAATAGTTTCTTGATCTTTCAAAGAATTAAACAAAAAATTTAATTCTCCCTCGCTGGTTAATAAATTAGAATCACGCTTTTGTAATGCCTCCACGGCTAATTTGATCGGTTTTAAAGTACTTAACAACTTTTCTAATAGTGGTAGTTTTTCTTGATCCATAGTAAGATAACTGGAAATCTTTTAGAGCCTTAATGATACTATTTTTAACCAAAAAAAATCTTTCTAACATAGGCTCTATGCTATTCCATCTAGTAACACAATCTAATAGTAAATTTAGTTCCTTTTCACATGCTTTTGTAGGATAGTATTTCGAACCGGGGATGTTTTGAAAAGTTTTGCAATTTTTCGTACCATTTCAAGGGCCATGAATATGTTTACGTCCATATTTTTATTTGCCTGTGAACTGTGTTCCAAAATTTCATGTCTCATCAGAATAGTCAGAATAATCATTTGTAAACGAATCGCTGTCAACATCGGTATCGGTTTCTACGCTTTCACTTTTATTGTAAATAACATCAATTACTGATAAATGGATCGCGTGATTATAACATAACTGATGGAGGAAAGGAGCAATTCTTCCAAATTTCACCATCACGGCGGCACCATCCGTAGTGGAACATACAATATCGGACAAAGTCAAGTTGAAAGTAGAGAGTTTTTCTTCAAGCAAACTTAAGCATTTTTCGGCAGGACAACTACCATCGATTCTAACAATGCCCAGGTTTTGAAATTTATTGTCTAGATAATGAATATTCACATTTAAGAATCGTTTGTTTTTCTTACTTGTACATTCATCTAGGGTTATACTAAATTTGCAGCCCTGTATTTTTAAATTAACTATGATGTTAATTATTTGTTGTTTTGCAATTTCGTAATAATTATATATTAGATTCATAATAGCTGTATTGCTTCGTGGCAATTCAAAATTTTGCAAAATTAATGCTTCTCTAATGAAGCTGCTGTTTCGGATTGAGTTAATTGCGAGACCATCGACTGCAGCCAGCTTTGCCACAATCTCACTCAATGTGCGTTTTTTATTTGATATTATAGTTGTAAATTTATCTAATGTCTGTAGTTTAGATCTTTTTTGCCTATTATTTATTTCATCCAAATCAGGGACTTTTCTTTTTGTAAGAGTAAGTGTCTACTTAGTCCACTAGTGGATGATCCTTTGCATTGTATTTCCTTATTGCATTTACTGCAAATAGCAGAATCACTTTTATTTTTAATAAAATATTTCCAAACGCCTGTTGGTTGCTTTATTAAAATTGAATTTTCCATATTTAAGTACTAAAAAACAAATGAATTTCAGTATGAATTTGATTTATTTTCATTTTATAAATTTTGCACTTACATATACACTTCAATTTCAAAACCGATTCGATCAAAGTTAGAGTTGCAGAGTATAAAACACTTACTTCTTAAATATTCAGTTTAAACTGACAAACCGACAACCAATTGACAACTGACATTTACGAAGAATTTTAATTTCACAAAGTTAGTGTGACCATTTCTGTGTTTTAGTCGAAGAGATTTCGAAATTTGTGAATTCCACAATACATAAATACTTATTATTTTTGTAAAAAAAAACTTCCCGGGAAATAAAAACATAATCCCGGGAATCGGGAAATGTAAAATGCATCAATTTCCCGGGAAATATATCCCGGGAAATCCCGGGAAGGAACCTCTATTCCGCATGCGACGAAACCATAAATGTTGACTGATCTTTTCGCAGGTTTTCTGCACGCCGAAGTGACCCATGTCATCGTGGAAGACTTTGACGACTCTCCATCGGACGGCTGCTGGCACTACTAATTTTAATCCATCGTTCGTTATGCGGTACAGGCGGTTGCCTTTCAAACTAAATTCCTTTCTTATTTGAGTCAGCTGATCTGATTTGCTTAATCCCTTGAGTACACGAAAAATTTCTGCTAACCTCAGGTCTTGCCATTGCATAGTGGCGACCCAATCTTGTGTTCCCATTTTTATGTTCAGGACAGTGTCGGCGACGGTCGGTATATTGGTAGACGGGTTTTCGTATGGCATTCGACTAAGTGCATCAACGTGCATCATTCTATTTCCTGGACGGTGAATGGTAGTAAAATCGAACTCCTGAAGGCGTAACCACCATCTTGCGATTCGTGGGACGAGTGGTGTTGTTGCTTTTAACGTACTAATCGCTGCGCAATCAGTCACAAGGTGAAAGTGTTTCCCTATGAGGTACATTCTAAAGCGTCCTAGTGTCTCGACGACAGCCAGTATTTCGAGCTCATGACTCGAATATTTCGCTTCGGCTTCGTTGCATAAACGACTGTAATACATAACGAGTCGCTTTTCTCCCTTTTCGTTCTTTTGGAGAAGAATTCCAGCGAGGCCTCGTGCACTCGCGTCTGTGTGCACTTTGTGCTCATTCTTAGGTTGATACACCTCAAGAACAGGTTGCTGGATTAACGCTAATTTTAGTTGAGCGAATGCTTGGTTCTGCTCGTTTCCCCAATTGAAGTTTTCTTTTTGATTTTTCTTCAGCATCGATGTTAGCGGCTTTGATAAAATGGCGTAGTTCGGTAAAAATTTCCGAAAGAATCTGGTCAATCCCAAAAATCTTCGAACTTCGGTGATAGTTGATGGCTTCGGAAAATTTTCGACGGCTCCGATTTTCTCTATACCGGGAGTTATACCTCGAGCACTCAGACGATGACCAAGAAAGGTGACTTCTTTAACGATAAATGTGCATTTGGTCATAGGAAGCGTCAAACCTGTTTTCCTAACGAGCTGTAGAAACTCTTCTAGTACTTCTATTCCTTCTTCTACTGAAGAACTCGGGATGAGGATTTCGTCCACGTAACTGAATACCTTGCCGTGCAATGGTCGGATAACGTCGGTGATGACTCTCTGAAACATGCTGGGAGCGTTTACCAGGCCGAAGGGCATCCTATTGAACTCAAAGTGTCCAATATGAGTAGTGAACGCTGTATACTGGCGAGATTGTTCGTGGACGGGAATTTGATGGTAGCCGGACATCAAATCCAACGTGGTGAAATATGTTTTGCCTGCAGTAACAGATAGGATTTCTTCTACTGTCGGCATTGGAAACGGCAACTTTTGCGTGATGGCGTTGAGGGCTCGAAAGTCTACACAGAGTCTATCTTCGCCATTACTTTTCTTGGCGATAACGATTGGTGACGCATATGCCGATGAACTTGGTCGATTAATGTTGCACTGAAGAAGCTCGCTTATCATGTTTTAAACAGATTCTCTTTTAGCAAACGGGCTTTTGGCTTTTTCATTATCGGTACTTTGCTTGTGAGTTTAATTTCCATTGCCATTGAGTTACATTCTCCTAACTGCCTAAGTGTTTCGGCAAAACAATCGCGATATCGATTTATCAGGTCGTACAGTTTTGTCTTCTGAGCTGGACGTAGGTCACCATCTGTAGCGATATCTTCCTTTTCGATCCTTTCGATCCGGCATGAATCGGGTTCGATAATCATACGGTGCTGATTCTTTATTAAGTCGTTTCCTAACAAAATTTCACATGAAATTGCTTTGTCTGGCACTACAATTAGTTCCCAATTTAACTAATATCCGTTTATCTCCATGGTAGTGCTCGTACATGGTTTTCGGTTTTGGTTTATCGGTTGCACTAGTGTACTACGACGATTTGTATGACTCGTGTTGGCATTCCATGGTGTCGGCCGATTTGATAAGTATCGTTCAATAGCGCGTCTCAGGTCATTCATACTATGAAACTCCTGACTCGACAAGGCTATTTGAATTTCGTTATGCTTGAGCCCGGTTCTCACATATTTAATGACCGCTGAGTCACTTAGTTTGTATTTGTGGCCCATCGCTCTCATACGGTTGAAGTATTCTAAGATCTTTTCATCCGGTTTCCTCCATGATTTGGACATTTTCAAATGTATGTCGGCCTCATTTTCACTACCGCCAAAATCTTGTAGTAGGCTCTCCTTGAATTCACTTCACGTTTGATATACGTTATTAGAGATTCGCCCCATTGCTTAGCTGGTCCCTTTAGCTTTGTGTTTATTGCTATTAATATTGCACGTTCACTCCAATTATGAATGTGGATTAGCTGGTTTATTCGGGAAACAAATTGCTCTGCTGTCGGTGATAATCACTAGAGGGGTCGAATTCCGGCAAAAGTGCGGTTAATTCTGAAATGGAAGGTGTTATTGAATCTCGTGATGGCGACAATAAACCTGTATTTGTAATTTGTGTGTAGCCGTTGGCGGCTGGTTGACGAATGTGTGCTGATAAGGTGTCTGATGGACTCGGTTGTGCGGATGCATGGACTGAGGACTGTTGTTGGCTGTTCAGCAATTCGCATGTTTTTTTGAGATTTGTCACTATCTCCCGGAGCGCTGTATTCATGTGACTCATTTCCAGCTTGAGTTCACGCAGATCATCCTGTTGCGTGTCGCCTATGTCTTCCAGTTCGTCCTCCGCTACTTCATCCACGTCTAACGTTTCACAAAGTCGCGTTAACAACTCCGCGCGGGATCCCGATACCGGCAAATTGTGCTTCCGTAAGAGCATCTTTAATTTAGGGATTTTTAGCGAGTCTGATTTAATCATGATTTATTTATTAATTTTCCGGCAATCGTTCAGATACTCGAAACTGTTTATTTCCTACCGATGGTTCCGATTTTACTGGATTGTATCCCACTTCTGAAAATGTCAGGAATCCCTCTTAGGACACGAGCTACGAAACCACAACAAAATAAAGAAATCCTCGATTTAAATTTTCATAACTTTATTTTTAATTCTTCGGTATATAAAAATTGAAAGGTCGCGAAACGCGAAAGGAATTTTCGGAAAGAAATCTCTTTTATTTTTCCGTCGTAAGAGACTTTAATTTCGTGTCGTTCGGGTTATTTTTCCGCCACCATTAAACCTCTTTTTCTTCTTCTTCTTCTTCTTCTTCTCGAAATTTTCCTTTTTTTTAGCTTTGTGTTCCATTAGCGATGGATCATTGCCAGATCCATGACACTACCATTATTTTTCTGTTGACGTCAATCGTGAAAACTTTTTTATTTCTCTTAATAACTTTAAAAGGACCTTCATAAGGATCCTGCAAGGATCCCCTACCTCTATCTGTCCTCAAAAAAACGAATTCGCAATCTTCTAAGTCTTTTGGAACATAGAAATTTCTTCTTTGATCCCGAGAATCTGTTGGAACGATGTTCCTCATGTGATCTCGTAATTGTTCTACTAGGTCTGTTGGATCTGATACTTGATGTGGGTCCCTCACAAAGAATTCTCCCGGGATACGTATTGTTTGACCATAAACTAATTCAGCCGGACTACAATTAAGATCCTCCTTAACCGTTGTTGTTAAACCTAGTAATATAGCTGGTATGTGCATGTGCAACAACCAATTCGGATTAGACATCTTAGCTCTAAGAGATGCTTTTAACTGTTTGTGTAGCCTCTCCACCATTCCGTTCGATTGTGGGTGATACGCTGTTGTTCGAATCCTATGGGTTCCTAATAATTTAGAAAATTCCTCGAAAAGTTTTCCTTCAAATTGACCTCCTTGGTCCGTAGTAACTGTCAATGGAATCCCAAATCTCGGAAAATATTGCTCATACAATGTCTTGACTACTATGCTGGGTGTGATACTCTTTAGTGGGTATACTTCCGGCCACCTGGTGAATCGATCCACTACGGTTAACATGTATACGAATCCTTCCATCGGATGCAATGGGCCTACCAAATCTACATGGATGTGTTCAAACCTTCCCATAGGTATCTGGAATTTTTGTATCGGAGATTTTGTATGTCTGTGAATTTTCGCTTTTTGACACGTTATACATGACTTCGCTCATAAATTAATATCAGTATTCATCCTAGGCCAAAAATATCTTCTTGTAATTAATTTCCTTGTACCTCGTATTCCTGGATGTGATAAGTTATGGATTTTGTCAAATATGCTTCTTCGTAATATCTCTGGTACGAATGGACGAACTCTACTAGAGGAACACTCTAGCCAGATTTTACTTTCTAAGAAAGGTACATCTGTTTCCACTAAAATGAATTTCGAACTTTTATTTGGGTTTTCAATCAACTGTTTTAACTCTGTATCATCCTTTTGTGCTTCTGCGATCATGTTTAAATCTATTTGTTTTTCGCTAACCGCGTCACAATTGCTATTTTCTACGGTTACCCGTGATAAAGTATCAGCTACTACATTTGATTCTCCCTTGATGTATCTTATATCGGAGGTGAATTGGGTAACATAGTCTAATTGTCATGCTTGTCTTGGACTTCTCTCCGCTTTGGTCCAAATTGCGGATGTTAAAGGTTTGTGATCCGTGAATACTGTAAATTCACGACCTTCCAAAAAATGTCTAAATTGTTTAATACTTGAGTACATTGCCAAAAGCTCTCTATCAAATGTAGAATACTTAATTTCTGCATTGTTTAATTTTCTGGAATAAAACGCTAAAGGTTCGCTTTCATTGTTGTTAATTTGTTCCAACATTGCTCCAATCGCAATGTTTGATGCATCAACCGTCAACTTCAAAGTAGGATTCTCCGCTGGATGCACTAATAACGTTGCCGAAATAAAAGCCTATTTCACTTTGACGAACGCGTCTTCGCATTCTTCCGTCCAGTCAAAAATTTTTAAACTCTTAGGTGTTTTAAGCTCCCTAACTAAATGTATATGAATGGTGCTTAACAACTCTGCTAATCGTGGAATGAATCTGTGAAAGTAATTTACCATTCCTATGAATTGTTGAATCTGCTTAATGGAAGTAGGTGAAGGGAAATCGTGGATGAATTTAATTCTATTTTCAGAAGGAAGAATCCCGTCCTTCGTAATTTTGTGACTTAAAAATTCAATTTCATGTACACCAAAAATACATTTCCCTGGGTTAATATTTATTCCGTATTCTTCTAAACGGCCGAACACCTGCTCTAAGTGTTTCTTGTGTTCCTCCTTATTTTTGCTTGCAACCAATATATCATCAATGTGGACAAAAACGAATTCCAAACCAGTTAAGATTCTATCCATAAATCGTTGGAAAGTTTGAGCAGCATTTCTAAGTCCAAAGGGCATTCGAGTAAATTCGAATAAACCGAAAGGTGTACTTATCGCTGTCTTATAGATATCTTCCTATGCCATAGGTATGTGATGATAAGCTCTCACTAAATCAATCTTCGAAAATATGGTACAACCATTCAAATTTAACGTAAAATTTTGAATGTCAGGAATTGGGTATCTGTCTGGAATTGTTATTGAGTTTAGTCTCCGGTAATCTCCGCATGGTCGCCAATCAGTGGAATCTTTCTTTGGAACCATGTGTAGTGCTGATGAGACTGATGATGAAGATGTTCTGCATAAGCCTAATTTTACCATGAATTCTAATTTAACGATTTTAAATTTATTAGAGTCGAGTCTTCTAAGTCTTGAAAATGGTAATTGACCTTTAGTGGTAATAGTATGCACTATATTATGTTGTACAGGTAAATCATAGCGTGGAGGTTGAGTTAGTGAGGGAAATCTAGATAAAACATTACCATATTCACTATCAAAGGTACAATGCCTGGGTGAAGGAGAATCTGTTTTAATCATGATTCCATTAACTGTTAACTCGGTGTTACCATCTATTATTCTCTTATTTTTAAGATCAACCAGCAAATTGAATCCAGAAAGAAAATCTGCGCCAATAATAGGTTTGTCGACGCTTGCTATAATGAACGGAAAAGTTAAATCTCGTCTTAATCCAAAGTCTATCTTAAGAAGTTTTGTTCCGTAAGTATGGATAATTGATCCGTTAGCTGCTGTAAGAATTAAATTTGGATTTCTCTTACATTTTCCACAATATGAATTCGGTATTACTGATAATTCAGCTCCTGTATCAATTAAAAATTTAAGTTTATTTTCTTTATCGTAAATAAAAAGTCTATTAGATTTTTTTGGAGTATTATTTTTAAAACACGCTGAAGGGATATTTAGTTTTTTTTTTGATTATTATAGTTGCAAGGTTTAATACATCTTTTAGCATTGTCGCCGAATTTAAAATGAAACCAACAAAATGGTTTTATTATTATTATTGTATTTAGATCTATCACGGCTTCTACTTCTAGACCTTGACCTATGATGAAACTCATTATTCCTATTAAATGTAAGTTTCTTAATTAAATCTGTTAAATTTTCGATTTTATTTTCTAAATCATTAACCTTCTTAGCATAATCAATGTTATTTATATTAATACATTTTTGGTTTACAAAAGGATTTGAAGAACAATCATTGATGGATGAAGTATACTGAAATCTGGAACATTCGAAAATTTTATCTGCTAACATTAGAATATCTTGAATGTTTTGTTTGCCAGAGAACATCAATGCGATGTTAATACTAGGCGGTAATTTTCGCATCCAAAGTTTTCTAATTAGGTCTTTTCCTAAATTCGAAGATGTTCCCGCAAGTATCTCCATTGATCTATAAAATTCCGATGGTTTTCGATCTCCCATCTCAGAATTGCATAGTAATTGTTCCAACTTTTTCTCTCCAGACTCTGTAAATCTTTGAATTAATGTTGTTTTTAATGCTTGGTATTTGTTCTCCGATGGTGGGTTTTGAATGAAATCCAATATATTCATTATGATTTCTAAAGGAAGAGCTTGTATCACATGTTCGAATTTAGTCTCATCCAGTCTAATTCCTTTCGAGTTAAATTGGCTTTCTGTTAAAATAAACCATGCTTCTGGGCATGGAGACCAGAAAGTTGGTAGCTTAACAGCCGATGCACTGATATTCTCACTATCAACGTGCATTCTCTCACTATCACCACCTTGGACACTCATATTAATCACAATTTTTTTTAAATAAAACTCACGTAAAAAGAAGTTCAATAAAATTTCGACTTTACTTAAAAATTTCGCGATACTTTAAAATAACAACCGTGGACGTTCGCGAAAAGAGTCGATTAACACTCAAACTTAAATAAATTCCCGAAAATTTTATTCAAGTTCTCACTTCCTGAAAAAAAAAATATTTGCAAAAGGAAATAAATTGAATTGTCACCACTACTAAATTATGTAAGTGTAATGTTCTTTTCTTTTGTGTAAGAAATTCTGTACAACTTAAATTTTAAAATTAAAGAAAAATATTTAATTAAAATAAATACTTGATCTCCTCAATAAAAATGAACCTCTTCTTTAAATTTTTCATCAAATAGATTTCTTTCTTTCTTGATTTTTCTTCCTTTCTTCGTAAAATTTTTAAATTTTCTTCATAACTTCTTTCTTGATAAAATTTTCTTTCATAAAAATTTTTGATTCTTCTTTTTTCTTTTTTGAAAAATTTCTTTGTTCTTCCAAATGTCGGGGTCACCAATTTTTTGCCGTCTTCCATCAATTCATAGCAATAAATAAGGGATATATATATTGCCAATTAAAACTATTACTTCACATATTTTTATTTTATGTTATGCTTTTATTTAATATAATTATTTAATATTTATTTATTATTATATTTAATAGTTTAAAATTTTATATTTTTTTTTATTATGTTACGTTAAATAATTACATAACGGTTTTTATTAACTTATTATAGGAGACTTCCTTTTGAATAAGCTCCTAACTAATACTCTTACAAATATTCAAAATAATTTTTAATATCACAATATTTGTGTGGCTATGTTTTTAAAATTGATTCTGTGCACAGTGTATACATACGTGATATGACAATCCAAATTCCCCAAGAGTATTTCATAGTAGTAGTGAGAATCCAAATTGTGACGTAACCAAAAACACTGTACTTAAAATTATTAGAGCAGAAACTGAATGGATACTTGAATAAAACTTATTACAACGAAAAACGTATATACAAGTAGCGACTGCTACATTAAGCACGCCCTTAAGCATTGTCTTTCGAAAACCCGAAGCTTTTCCATATAAAAAGAGGATATGTTGAACCACACTGGGCAGCCATAAGTTAAAATCGGTCAGACCAAGGCTTGGTAGCAGACCTTTACCCGTGAGCTTAGGTGTCTGCTATAAACAAGCTTTGTAGTCATGTGAAACGCCTTGTTTGCCTTGTCCAGAGCAACACTTACATTTCTATTGAAATATAAGTATTGATCCAGCCAAAGCCCAAGGTATTTCACTTCCGATTTGTGTTCTAACGCCGGTCCCGCGTAGTTCGAAATTCGGAATGTTTTCCAGTTCCTCTGCACATCGTACGAAGCTCTGCTTAGAGGAGTCCGGAAAAGGATCGATTCGCATTTGCCAAAGTTGATCTTCAACTTCCAATCATCACTATAGCGCTCGATTGTTTCGAAGTCACGCGTTGTAAGAGCGTCTGGATTACTCTAATCTTCGGCCCCGTCCTGTACACAATCAGGTCATCCGCATACGCTAATGCGAAGCAGAGTGAACTGATTAGGTCACTCGTAAAAATATTAAACAAGAGCGGCGAATTTACTGCTCCCTGTTGCAAATCGTTTTTAAATACAAATACGTTTCCTGATGTGAAGTTCCCACTTTTGACGATGAGCTTCTTCTTGGAAATCATATTATAGATCATGTATAACAGAGGTCCGGTCATCCCGTATCTGACTAATTTATAGAGAAGACCCTCGATCCACACTGTATCGAACGCCTTCTCATAGTCGATCAAGCATGCTCCGGTACACTGGCCTTTCATTAAGTTCCAGTGTATGTCTGATACCAATTTCGACGCGGCATGAATGGTGTCATGTCCCGCCCTGAAACCGAATTGGTTATCGGGGATTATATTCTTTTCCTCAACCCATTTGGACAATGATCTATTAATTACTGATTCAAAAACCTTACTGATATTCGGAAGCGGACTTATTGACCGAAGATTAGCAGGGTTACTTTTATCTTTACCCTTTTTGGGTATTGGGTACACCACTGCCGTCTTCCAGTGTCCTGGAAAATGGGCATTGTTTATCGCATTATTAAACAGAATGGTGTATATGTCTATAGCCGCCAGGGGCAAATGTTTTAGTATGATGTTTGGAACACCATCCACCCCAGACGACTTCTTATTGTTTAGACGGCGAAATGTTAGCAGGAGATCAGTTTTCGTAATGAGAAGAGGGTTTGCTTGTGCCTCAGGAATATTGTTCGCTGGGCAGTCTTCACTGAACTCGATGATTCTCTGGTTCTCGGATTTCCAGGCCTCGATCTCATTAGTTATTCTGGTTCAGCAGGGCCCTATTTTCGAGGTCAAAATTCGGCCGAACACAAGTGTTCACCGAATAAATTCCTTGATAGTAGGCCCCTACACTTTCTCCTGCTCGTCCTCTATACAATAATTATCGTCTACAGAACTGGTTTCTTCGGGATCTATGTTCGCAGACCTCAGTAGTTCCTGGTTAGCCAAGGTCCTGGGGATACGCAACTTGTCCAATCGGTTATGTGTTTTACTCCTAAAGATTTTATTTATCTGTGGAAACATGCTCGCGCTACTGGATTGAATACCACGAATCTTTTTGTTCCAGTACAGATTCACAGACTGTGAGAATTGTTGTTTGAGGAGTTTTTGGAGGTTTTTCATAACCGATTTAAGAGTTACGATCTCCGGACTCTGTCTATCCTGGAAATGGCGGTCTAGGGATTTCAGTCTCGTCAGTACTCTACTTTTATATTTTTGTAGGGCGTCGATTGTAGCGTTCTTGTAACATTCCTTTTCTTTGTCCGTGGTATGGTTTTGTCCATAGTCTGTAGAGTGAGGTTGTCCATATCTTTCAGATATGCGCCAATCTCAATGTTGGTCAAGTTCCTAGTTGTGGGAGGTAATAGTCCGTTAATCTGTATTGCCCTTTCCATAGCCTTCTGGAATTTTGGCCAGTGCATCTTCTGGTAGGCAAAAGGCTGCACATCGCAATATTCAAGGAGTTCCATGGAGTCGTCAGGGACTTGTACTGTTATTTCCAGTCCTTGGTGGTCGCTGTCGTACCGCACTGTCGTTAGACAGTTTGTAACGTTTGTGTTTACACCTAGTATGCCCATCCGAGAGTCTAACAAGTATGTTTCCAGAAAAGAACCGCCATTTGGGTATGATGGCATGTCCGTAGCGTAAAGATTTACTTTTCGCTGAATTCTATTCTGAGCCAACCAGTCATTCAGTTGGTTGCCAGTGATGTTAGCCGCTTGATTTCCCCATGCTTCATGGCGTGCGTTTAAATCTCCGGCCAATAAGTAAAAATTTTGCTCCGACTCCAGGTGGAGAGTTTGAAAAAGAGAGCTCATTTCCTCTATAAATAGTCTGGATTGGGAGGTTTGGGGTGCGTACGCGGTAATTATATACAGCCTTCTGCCACTAGACAGAGGGAGGTATATAACGCACGCTTCTAACACCCGAAACTTTGCGATGTCCCTGCTATACATGATCTTGTGTTTAAGGGTGGTCTTTACTAGTATTAGTAGGCCCCCAGCTTGTGTGGGATTAGGTCTATCTCTCCTAATTACCACATAATCTTTGTAATCCGCTTTGTGCTTCTCGCTTAATTTGGTTTCACTAGCAAGAAGCACATCAGGATTTTCGTTTTGCAAAAGGGTCAGCAAATTCGCCCTTCTCTCGTTTCTTATCAACGAATTGACGTTCACCGCAATGACCTTGATCGTGTCCTCCCTGCGTAAAGCCATTAAACAGCTTACCCAGAGATGGTTTCTGTCGTAAAGAAGGAATACACTAAGTCTAAACGGGCGTTTTGCTCGTTTAGTTGTTTTTGTAGCTGAGCGATTTGCCCTTGAATTGATAGGAGAACCGCTTTCAGCTCGCTGTTCCCAGAACTTGCTGCAGGCGCAGCTTTTGAGACTTGCTGTTTGGTTGTCTGGGCTCCAGCCGCCATTTGGGCGAAGGACATACCAGGTGCAACTAAATTTTTAAACATTTGCCCCTTACGGCTTGCTGGGCCTGTATTTGTTCTGTACGCGCCTTAATACGTTGCTTGAACTCTGCATATTTAGGGCATCCTCTATAATTATCAGGATGTCCATTAGATCGGCAGAGCACACAGAACAACTTGTTTTTATCCGCGACTTTTTCCCTCCCAAGAGGACATTCGCCTTGATTGTGGGTTCTTTCACATTTGACACACCTAAAAGCCATTTGGCAGTTAGCTGCGGCATGTCCAAACCTTTGGCAGCGCATACATTACAGGATGTCTGCTTTTTTATTTATTTTTTCCCAACTTACAACATGAAAGTTGAGATACCTAATCTTTTTTAGATTATCCAACCGGCTTTCGGGAGTCAGTTGTACCAAGAATATGGGGAGCTGCCTCTCAGTTTGACGCGAGTAAGTCGTGGTGAATTTTTTTACCGCGGCAAATTTTAAATTTTCGACTTCGAGAGATTGGAGCTCAATCAACAGTTCCTGGGTATCAGAGTCGGGATCGAGACCTTTTAAGAGGACGCTTTGCAATTTTTCACTTTTTGCAGTGAAAGTAAAAAATTGCGTATTCGCCATTTCTAATATTATTTTCATTTTATTAAAGTCTCCTAAACTATTTAAAACTAAGCAGTGCTTAATCCCACTAGCCTTTTTATAAAAAAGTTAGTGTGCTTAAGCACCTGCTTCGCTAACCTTATTGTGTCCATTGGTTGCTGGTGGAAGATGTTGATCGGCGGGATTTTCTCTTTTTTTTATGTTGTTTTTGCTGCTGTTGTTGCTAGGGCTGCTGTTGGTATTGCTTTTGTTCGGGGCTTGCTGCTTCAGGCTTTACTGTTGCAGAGTTGTTGCTGCTTTTGGTTTTGGGAGCCTAGGAAATTTTTTTTCCTTTAGCTCCTCAATCATTTTTTCAAGCCTAGCTTCATCTTCATTATTGTCTGTGGCCAGTTCTTTGAAACTGTTGCCCAGGCCTTTATATTTGCCTGGGACAGAATTGTAGGATGATGACTCTTCGTCGGAATCAGTCATCACTACGGTGCAAGTGGCCGTTGTTCCAGACCCAGACGCTCTGGGACTTTTTTTGGGTGTTGTTGTTTCCTTTTGTTCGCTGTAACAAATTCGGCATGATTTTGATTTTTCGGCGCCTTTTGTTTACAGGGCGCCGTTCTTTATTAGTTTTAGCTTTTTCAAAAAAAAAGCTTATACAGAGGCTCTGTCCGTCTGTGCGATTGTGACCTTCTTTCATCTCTGAAAGTACTGCCGCTACAGACTTGGGTCATATCTCAAAATGTAGCTCTTGGTCAAAAGACCAAAAACTGAAAAAATGGTTTGGAAATTTCAACCAGAAGTATATTTAAACAACAGAAAAGAGATTTCTAATAAAGTCCATATATCGGTAGCCTAGAGGTAAGGCGCTGGAGTCCTATCCCAGGGGAACCAAGTTCAATCCCCGGCCGCAAAAAGGTAAAATACAATTTTTTTTTACTTCGGTGTAACATGTTTTGATTATATTTCTCACTAAATTTTATAAATGATACTCAGAAGAACATAAACATTTATTTAATTAAAAGTGCAAAAAAATCATTGTCTTGAGTTTTTATGGCTCTTCGGCGGCTTTATAAATCATTAAGAAATTTCGCGGAAATAATATAAAGTATTTATTTGTTTATATGCATATTTTATATGCTGTTCATTTTATTAGTTTATAGTCATGTAGGTGGTGCTGTAGACCAAAACAAAAATTCAATTTTATCCAACTTCGCTGTGAATTTGTCACAAAAAATATGTATGATTTAAACGAAACATTTGGTAGGTTTATGAAAAATGAATAATTGCAGTTATTTAAATTATTAGTGAGTGTCAGTAGATATAAACCGAAAAGTAGATATCTAATTTTTACCAGGGCAAACGCTTACTGAAATGAATGGAAATTTATAAATTTAATTGCACGAACAATGTATTTAAGATCGTCCTTATAGTCCATCAATATAAGGAAATGATTTTTCTCAGAATTTTTAATATTTTACAAAAATTTTACAAACGATTTGCCCCAAATCTAAAATTTTTTGCAGCCCTTTGTTTAAAAGCATATTTTTAAGTTTTTATTAACTAAATTTGTATGTATCTCTTCTGAATAACAAAACAAAAGTGGGGATGTTGTGCCTACAGACTGTAACAGTCGGCAAGGTCCGAAAGAAAGATTTAAATAAATCTCCATGAAAATAAGCTAATCGTTATAAATTGCCGTTGCTATGCAATAACCTGAAAAAGATTTTTTTTTAAAGAATCCTCCTATCCATACACCTTTTGACCTATTCAATTCCCCTTTTTTGGTTCATCTCTTTTTAAAATAATTATCCACCAATTTGTTGCCCACGCAACACTTTTCCCCATAGACGCTCTGGACGGCGTCTAGAGACTTAGCTAATCAGGTCGCGGCTTGGATTCCCCCCCCCCCCCCACACCTCGAATGCATCTTAACTCGGTGGCTACACGATCAATTTGTCTGCAATTGCAATTTGAAATATTGCATGTCAAAGTTTTATCAGCAGGAATTTTATTGCCTTGCAATTTCATTCTTACAAGAAATGCGTAGGAGATAGTTGTTGTGTTTGGAACTAATTTTCAATGATTCACTCATTTTGTAATAATAAAAAAATAGTTAACAGTCTCAACTTTTGCCTTTTAAAAAATTTTATGTTAATTCACATAAAATTAAATAATCCAGCGTCAAGTAATCTCCACTGCTTAGGTTTTTCCACTTTCCGCCATTTTGTTTTAAAGCAATTCAGAATTTCTTGCATATGCAAGCATTGCATTTACAATATTGCATTGCATATTGCAGCAGGGGCTACACGATCAATTTTAGTACTGCAATGCAATATTGCAATTGAAAAATTGATCGTTTAGCCCCCGGGTAAGTTGTTTGGTATGCGTAGGGACAGAAAAATGGATAATCCATTCCTTCATTTCATTATGATTATTCATGACTCTCCTTTCGGCAACAGAAATTTAGACCAAAAAAAGCACTGGCAATTCCAAAATTGTTCGGTATAACCGCGGTTTTTGTGCGAGACCCAGTGGTCGGGGGAATAAAAAGTTTTTTTGGACGAGAAGCGTGGCTTGAGTCAGTCTGTTCAGGACGCGAGACGGGCTCACACCTTTGAAATTTTTGCGCGTGCATCTCAATGACGCGAATTTTGTTCATTTTGGAATATTTCCTAAAATCGTGTCGATTGCATCGGGTTGAGATACTGTAATTGTGCTTGACCGGGATGATCGGTGAATGATGGTGTGCTAGTCGGCGGCTAAGCAGGGTGCTTTTTTTTGCGCCGGAACAAAAAAAAACAGTGGAAAAAAAAGAAAAAATGGCGGAGGCAGGACACTTTGCCGTCGGCTTGAGTGAAGACATTTGTGAGGAAGGAAAAGATTAAAAAGAATTTTTTAAGTTTTATTTATCTAAAAAGAAAAAAAAGAGAGAAAAAAAACGGAATTAGAATTTTATTCCCAGAAAGAAAAAAACAGTGAAGATTATTTGAAGAGTGTTTTTTTTAAGTTTTTTAAGATATTAATTGTGATATTTTACTAAATACAAATCGTAAAAGTCATGTAAAAACTAGTTCTGAAATGCTCGATTTTTTTTAAAAAACCAAAGTAAATGATTGTCATAAAAAAATTAAGGAAGAAGTAGTGAGTTCAGGCAAGGTAAAATGAACAGTTTTTTTTAAATGTTTATGCATAAAAAGAAAAAGGAAAAAGGTGGATGAAAGAAGATGACAACACAAAAAAAGAAAGAAATTATCACATTCAAAAACAATTATTAAACAGAGAAAAAATTATATTCAAGGAAATGGATTCAACAAAAAACTAATAATAATGAAAAATGTTTTTTTTAATTCAATTTATTTAACACAGTAGAAAGTAATTACTATATTATAAAAATGTATATCTATATGATGACTTAGTTTCTCACTAGTTTTGTAGATTTTTTTTTGTTTATTTTATAAGGAACCAAGATATAAGTAACATAAAAAGGGGGCCACCCTGTAAGATAAGAAAAAAAAAAGAAAATTATTATAGAAAAAGAAAAACAAGATTTTTTTTGGTGCATGAAGAAAAAGAAAATAAATATGTGTAACAATGAAGAAAAGAAAGTAAAGGTTAGGCAAACGTCACACATAGGTACCTAGCTAAGAATATGTATGTAATCCTTTATTGTTATTAATTTTTTTTTTTGTGAAACAAATGTATCTAATTTAATACTTTTTACGTCTTGTATTATATGAACTCAGAAAACTTATGTTGGTCCTATTATTTCTTCGTTTTAACTTTTCTGTTGGAAAAAGATTTCACCTTTTTTTTGTGTGATTCGTTTACCGCTGGACATGTAAGGTAAGTGATAGGTGGACCGGGGCATGGCGACCGGTGTAGAGGCTGTGTGCGCCTCACACATAATGTAAGTACTTGCATGTTTTAAGTTTTTTTCAGCATTTTACCCTGACCGCATCCGCCCGCATGGCTGCGTCCTCTAGTCCCCTTTGCCCTCTCTCGATGGCCCCGGACGGTTCCCCATATCGCCCTTTTGATTTTTTTATTTGGTACTTAGCGGCACGTGATTTCCGTTAGTTAATTTAAAACTGTCACCTCCTTTCATTGGCTCCCTACACGACGAACCCCCCCCCATCCGGCGAGCTAGCTAGAGCATCGCTAGACGTGCCCACACCAAGTGTAGTGGAGGCGATCGATTTTTTTCATGGCGATATCCCTCTCTTTGAACCTCGTCCAGCCACGCTTTTGGTCACTAATGACCCCTTTCCTTTCTTTATTTTTGTAATATGTTTTACGGCCTTTTTAAGACAACGTGTTCCATCCAGCTTTTCTTCGAGCGTAAGCTCACGATAAACCCCCGACAGTTACAAGACTAGCCACTAATTACGCTTTTTCTTGTATTCTTTCTGTTGAAGACTTCAGACTGGATGACAATATATTAATTGGAGATTGTGAAGAATCGCGAAAACATTCAAACAAATAACTTGAAAAACTAACTCATCTTTCATGGAGATGCTGCTGAAAGAATTATACAATAATTACCCGCCAAGAATTTGAAAGAATTGATATATTTTAATTGCACCCCATCTATGACAAAGAATAGTGAACAACATCTATGGCAATATTACATTATTCTGATTCCGCCAAAGTCCGGGTTAGACACTGTCCTGAGTGTGTGATGTTTATCGAGTAGACGTATGTCGCGAAGCTCCCAAGTTATTTTAAAATTATCTTTAATTTTCCAAATTTTTATAATTCTTTTTCATACCAATTTTCGGCGTGTTATCGTTCCTTTTGTGGTGTACTGAAATATATTTGTTAAAACTATTTTATAAAGTTAGTATAATAGTTTTTAAAAAATGCCTAAACCGCAAGTGAGATCCACTACCAGAAAAGTTGCTGACTCAGATACCCCAATTCCCGCCAAAATCAATACGCCGGATAATTCATCCAGCAAACGCAATGGCAGCAGCAGCAGGACACCAAGATCAACTTCCATTGCTGCACCGGCAACAACATTGAACTTTTGGAGAAAAGGCTTTTGTCCAACCTGCATCGCATGCTGGACGATCGATTTACAGCTTTAGAGGAACGTCTGAAGCAGCTCGAGACCCGCATATCTACCCAAATGGAAGAACTTTCCAATTCCCTCAATAGACAAGTAAGTGGATTGAGAGATGATGTTGAGGCCGTACAGCATGATGTGGCGGTATTATAAAATGAGCTAGAGGACCTACATACGTCGGCAGTCGAGGCTCAAAGATGTGGTCGTTCGAGGTATTCCTACCACTGACAACGACAGGCCGAGGCAGATTTTAGAACAGCTCGCCTCCACCATCGGGCATGAACTGACGCCTTATGTTAATGTGTTTCGACCACAACAGCGCCGACGGATTGAAGCTCAGGCTGTTAATGCAAGAAAGTCAAGCTCATTGCTGATTATTAAATTCCTTTCAGCCAACGAGCAACTCGAGTTCTTAAGAAAAAGTCGCCAGCATGGACCTATTGTACTGAAAAAATTGAACTTGGGCTTTGCCTCTGACAGCATCATTCATATAAATGAAAGTCTGACGAGTAAAAACAACGACATTCTCCAGACTGCAAATAAGCTTCAACGTTTGCAGTCTGGAGAATGTCGACTGCACGTAAGCTTCAACGAAGGAATCTTGTTTCCGCTGCCTTCACTTGTCGTGGCCAAGTATACGTGCAGTTGCGGAAAAATGAGCCGCCTAAATTATTTAAGTCAGCACTCGATCTGAACGACGCCGCCAGCCCAGCCTCCACTTCCGGAGCATAATAGGAAATTTGGAACAACCAGCCGACGCCGAGGAGCTTAGTATGTGTCTGATTTTAAATTTTGCTTTTTTTTATTATTTCTTTTATGTTTCGATCTAATTTTTCATTTATATTTATTTCTGTTTTATTTTATTTTGTTTATCTTTTTTTTTAACTTCCCAGTATAGTAAGTTATTGTAATCGGTCCGAAAATCGAAATCGAAAATTTCAACGTATTTTCAACTTTCAAGGTCCCAGGAGCATTTTAAGCAAAACATTGGGAGGAAGTATGTGGTGTGTGTATGTGCGTACGGATGAGGTCATCGACTTCGTTGAGGTGTCCTTCGAAGCGTATTAACCGAAATATGATCTGAAAAGATTTTCATGAAATTCGGTCCAGCCGTTTTTTTGTTTAAGCGACGTAAGTGATTTTTGTACCTGCACGATATAGCACGAACCAACCATGATACCGACTTCTTTGAGGTGCCGATCGTAGCGTATTACCGAAAGTACACTTTGAAAAGATTTTCATAAAATTCGATAAAGCGGTATCTATGTTCAAAGGGCGTAAGTGATTTTTGTACATGCTCGATAGAACGCAAACCAAAAATGATATTGACTTCATTGAGGTGCCGATCGAAGCGTTGGAATGACACCCGTTCAAAATGAAGTTCACTTTTATGGATTCAGCCGAGCAATAGCTTCCCAAAGAGTCACCCCTCGTCAAAATCCGAGTTTTCTTTAGAAACCATTCAACAAATACGTTAAGCATTACAAACATGACGAAATTTTCAAACTTTAGTTCAGAACTGTTTGAACCGCGGATTGTTTTGGGAATTGAGTTCATCGCGGGATTTCCAGTGATTACAGTTTGGCCTTTTCGGCCAAGTTTGACAAATCCGTTACATTGATTAATTTTGGTACTATCTCCTGAAGTCGTTCGAATTGAAAATGAAGTTTTTACCATTGCAGTTTATCATCAGCGCGTCAACACGCTCAAAATGAATTCGCTTATAGTGTAGCGAACGAAGTGCCAGGGACATGTTTGTTTGCTACTGTTCAACAAAAAAAAGTTCTTTAGAAAAGCCTTGCGGATTTACCATTCTTATCGTTATTTCAAAGAGCTTCCTTCCATCATACTGGGAAGTTGATCGTGTGGACCAAAAGGGTCCAACCCACATCGCAACTAGTTCTGTTTAATTTTTGAAAATAATTTTTCTTTCTCTTTGTTTCTGTAATGTTGGAATATTACTCTAGGGTGTTAAATTTTTTAATTATTACCGAGTTTCCATGGGAGTCGAGTTGAGTTGAGGTTGAGTTGAAATGACACTTCAACTCAACGACTCAACTCCCTGCGTTTCCATGGCTGACTTTTCTGCCTGTGTACAGACAGCTGAATGTGTACTTGTATTAAGCAAGCAGCTGTTTTTAAATTTGGCGTAATATTTTTGTTATTATAAAATAGTGATCAAGGACCATAAAATTAATTTTTTGTGTTCGTTGTATAACAGAAATGTTATAAACAGGCGCGACATTTTGACTTTTTTAACATTTGACAATCCCGTTTGTAATTGTGTGCGTGAACTCTGTTCAATCTACCTATTTTCGTTGAGTTGAGCAGAGTTGAAAATCTTTAACGAAAACTCTTGACTGCGACTGTTTCCATGGAGTTCAACTCGGGTTCAACTCTGGTTGAACTCTAATGGAAACTCAGTATATGTCGCATCCTGAACTCATTTTACTATCTCGTGTTGAAGTTGAAAAAGCTCGGCAAAAAATTTTCACATATCGTGATTATAAATCCATTGATATAACAGCCCTACTACAAGGATGTGCTTCTCTCCCATGGAATGGTACATATAGTATCATTGACATTGACGATAAGATAGAATATTTCAATTCACTCTGTAATCTTCTGCATGAATCCTTTGTTCCGGTCAAAACTAAACGAATGCTTTCTACCATCTTCCCCTGGTTTTCCTCTCAAATTAACCGACTGATTTCTGAAAGGGAATATACAAGAAAAATAAAACTGTCGTAAATTTAGAAAGGTACAAATATGCTCGGAACTTAGTTACCTCTGCCATCTGTAGAGAAAAACTACGATTCTTTTCGTCAAAGCTTAGTCCTAATTTGCCTGGAAAGAAATTTTGGGCGAACATAAAGCAGCTTGGAGTCCATGGAAATTACTCTGTAGCCCAGGTCAATCTTAGCCCGAATGAGTTCAATAAACATTTTACAGCTGCAACAAGCAAAGTTTGTAATACTCATTGCTCTACGTCTACTGGTAATAATACTGGTATCTTTAGTTTCCGAAACGTGGACTACGTGGAAGTCCGTAAAGCTTTCAATGCTATTAAATCCGACGCTACTGGACAGAACAACCTCACACCCATATTTCTCAAGCTAATTCTTCCTGTAATTCTCCCCTACATCTCTCATATTTTTAATAGCTGTCTTATGAAATCACATTTTCCGCTTCAATGGAAAAAAGCGAAAGTAATTGCACTACCTAAATGTAAATCCCCAAATAGTCTTGCAGACTATCGTCCTATAAGTATCTTATGTTATTTAGGTAAGGTACTAGAAAAACTAATGGCATGGCAAATTGACAGTCACTGTGAGACGGGATCCCTATTGAGTCGGGTCCAGTCTGGCTTTCGCAAAGGCAATAGCTGTGAAACTGCACTTCTGAAGCTTACTACTGACCTACGAGTGGCTCTTGACTCCGGTAATGTTGCTTTTCTCGTGCTTCTTGATTTCAGTAAAGCTTTTGATAGTGTTGACCACATGCGCCTATTTACCAAATTGGCAACCCACATGAGGTTTACATCCTCTGCTACCTCTTTAATCCGCAGTTACCTGCAGAATCGTTCCCAAAAAGTTTGGTTGCATAACTCGATTTCGGATCCCTTACCGATAACATGCGGCGTTCCGCAGGGCTCCATACTAGGTCCATTACTATTTTCTATGTACATATATGATCTTAGCAGTGTCGTGACAAGCTGCAAACTCCACATGTATGCAGATGATGTTCAGATCTACTTAAACAGTAGTCCAAGCTGGCTGAGAACTGTATTGCGGCTATAAATGCAGATATAAAACGTATTTATCAATGGCGGTCTGTGTCCAACCGTCTACAACTTAATGCCTCTAAATCGTGTTGCATTCCAATGTATAGGAGTAAATTAGATACCGACCGTTTTCCACCTATCGTTCTTATGAATAAACGTCTACCTTATCAAACGCGTGTCATTAATTTAGGCGTTTATCTGAATTCTCAACTTACCTGCTGCGATCATATTTCTCATACGTTATCTAAAATTTATGGTAATTTACGGCGTCTCTGGCTTTACGCCTCCATCTTACCCTTAGGCTCGCGCTCAAAGATAATTAAATCTCTAGTGTTACCATACTTTACCTACGCCAGTTTGGTCTTTCCTTCTCTTGATGCTGCATGCCGTGGTAAGCTTAATGTGTAAGGTAATGCGTAAGGTTTGTCTACAGTCTTCGCCGATCCGAGCACATCAGTCCATATCGTTAATCTCTTCTGGGGTGCACAATTGATGATTACCTACTCCTCAAGGAACTGACATTTGTTTATAAGCTTCTACATTCCGACCGTCCATCTTACCTACATGAATATCTCCGAATTGGACGTACTTCTAGAAGAACGTTATTTATACTGCCAAGAGTGTCTTTCTTGGTTGGGCAAAGATCTTTTTTTGTTCATTCGCTTCAAGTTTGGAATAGTCTGCCTAACTACATAAAAAATGCGGGGTCGTTAAATGTGTTCAGGAAACGCGTCTTCAATTTTTTGAATAACCAGTAATATTCCTTCAACTACATTCTTCTTAACTTTTACTTGTTTTGCTTTGTTTCTTTTATCACTTTTTAATAGTTCACTCACTCGTTCCGCTTTTTATTAATTAATGTGTTGTAATTATAATGTACATGCGTTTTTCAGCGTTAAAAGATTATGTAATCTTGATGTACAATTTATGTTATAAATGAAAAAAAAATAAAAAAAAATACTTGGGTGTAGAAATTATCGCCAATGGAACGCAGCTATCGCCAGAAAATTTCCCCCGGTAAATTTATTGGCAGACACCATTTTTCGGATATACAGTTTACACCGATAATTAACGTAGAAATCATTTCAATCCTTACTAATATTATAAATGCGAAAGTAACTCTGTCTGTCTGTCTGTATGTTACGCTTTCACGCCTAGACCGCTGGACCGATTTTGATGAAATTTGCAACAGACATAGTTTAGACCTTGGAGACGGACATAGGCTACTTTTTTTGGAGAAAAAAGGGTTGAAGGGGGTGAAATGGGGTTCAATAAGTTGTAAGGGGATTTTTTTTCTTTACTTTTTTTCTATTGTATAAAAAGTAACTGACTGACAGACAACGCACAATCTAAACCGCTAGAGCTAAAGGGCTGAAATTTTTGACAGTGCATCCGACAGTGCATAGCGATTTTTCGAAATTCATCCCCTAAAGGGGTGAAATAGGGTCAACTCAAAACCGCTGGAGCTATAAGGCTGAAAGTTTGACAGTGCATCCCTATACGTGGACATCCACTAAAAAGCGATTTTTCGAAATTCATCCCCTAAGGGGGTGAAATGGGGGTTTTCCAAACCGCTTAAGCTATAGGGCTGTAATTTTGACAGTGCATCCATATAATGGCGTGGTCATCCACTATTAAAGCGATTTTTCGAAATTCATCCCCTAAGGGAGTGAAATGGGGTTTACCCAAACCGCTGGAGCTATAGGGCTGAAATTTTGACAGTGCATCCTTTTAATGACGTGGACATCCACTAAAAAGCGATTTTCCGAAATTTAAACCCTAAGGGGGTGAAATGGGATTTTTCCAAACCGCTATAGCTATAGGGCTGAAATTTTGACAGTGTATCCCTGTAATGGCGTGGACATCCACAATAAAGCGATTTTCGAAATTCATCCCCTAACGCAGTGAAATGGGGTTACCAAACTACTGGAGCTATGGGGCTGAAATTTCGACAGTGCATCCCTATAATGACGTGGACATCCACTAAGAGGCGATTACTCGAAATTCATCCCCTAAGGGGGTGAAATGGGGTTAACCCAAACCTCTGAAGCTGAAGGACTGAAATTTTGACAGTGCTTCCTTATAATCACGTAGAAATGAATGGTTCGAAATTCACTTTATTTAATATTCATTTGTGGTCTGCGGTGCTTCATTTGTGATTGCTTCATAATTTCTTGCACCCACGTAAATAGGCGAAAAAACTTAACGAACGTTCGTCAAAACCTAAAATGTCACTTCTCTTGATGTCATAAACACGCCAATCTCTGCTTCAAAAACTTGCAGATTTGTTGAGCAGAGGTGATATACGCAGCAATTTGTTTACCATATTTATTAAAAAAATGAACTATAATAAACCCTTTTAGGGATAATAACAGCTGACTTTTTTGTTTGTTTTTGTTTTTAAGGAAGACATTGCACATAATAAACAGTTTTTATTTAAAGGCGTTGCAAGGCACGCGGGTTTTATGCTAGTATAAAGTAAAGTCTTTTTTTAATATTAAGCCTAGTACTAAGTTCTTATGAAATGGAATTTACATGGACTACTCAATACGTGCGTTCCATTGGGAGATTTTTTCTACTCCCGAGTACATGACCAATGGAACGCGATTCGAAGTAACCCTTGACATAACCTCAAAATATTTACATATTTAGAATTTTGACAGCTGGGTTGTAAACACGGTATACCGTGGGTTGTAAAGAAAAAATTAAAGAAATGGTATAATTACATATATATATATATATATATATATATATATATATATATATATATAATATATATATATATATATATATATATATATATATATATATATATATATATATATATATATATATATATATATATATTTTATGCAATTAAATCAATTAAAATTCGTTAGGTGTATATGAGCAACGAATCAAGGGCAATTCAAAATTGGACCTTTGCGGAAGGAAGAGCACTGATAGCCGCATACCAAAACAGAAAAGACGAGTCCTAGTTTTCGAAAACATCTTTTTATGCATATCCGCAGATGATCATGTAGTTTAAGTCCACTAATTTTTCTCTTTTAATTTAATGAAGTTTTATTTTTTTTTTAATTTTTTTTTCTCTTTTAATTTAATTAAGTTTTTTTCTTTTTTTTTCTTTCACTTTTTGTTTTTTATTCAAAATTAGTATTATATGTTCTTGATATCATTTTTTTTTCTTGATTCTTGTATCTCAATTATTTTATTATTATTATTACCTACACATATTTATAAGTCCCTGTACTTAATTGTGTTGTTGTTATAATTAAATAAATAAATAAAAAAAAAATAAATAAATAAAAATACTTCCAGACAAGGAAAAAAATTGATTTCTGGTCTGCGGTGCTAACAGACCTAGAAGCGTCTAATGTTTTGGTAAATTGTTTACGTTTAGGATTTTCGTTATTATGTTTAGTTTTTATATTGTGTTTTAAGGTCCCATCTACCACTCCACAACAAGTGGAAACGAAGTGGAAAACCCTCTATCGTGCTTATAAAAGTGCGAAAGATAGAGGTACCGGCACCTCAGCCTCCAAGTTTTTATACATGGAAGAAATGGATTCCGTTTTCCACGATAATCCCCTGATTTCCTTCACATTTGCCATTAGTGTTGGGGTAAATAACAATCCAAAACCAGCACAAACGAAAGAAAATGAAAACTTTAGTGGCGACAAAGAAAATAACGAGCCAATAAAAGAAAACAACAAGAACCCTGTTAGAAAACATATAAAAAAAACACAGGCTTCAAAATCAAAAAAGCAAAAGGTTGAAAGTGATGCGAAAGAAAAATATTATGAATTTAAAATAGAAGAAGAAAGAAAGAGAACCCAAATGATAAAAGAGTATTTGGAGAAAAAGGAAAAAGCGAAAGCGGAGAGGCATTATGAGTTAGTGAAAATACTGAAAGAAAAAAAAAACAAACATAGTGAAAACTTTTTTTTTATTTAATACCATGGAGGTCATAATTTTTGTTGTTTAATTTATTAGTTCCAATTTACCAAAGAAAGTTGTGTTATTTTTTAGTTATTTATTTACATTGTATATTTATAAAAATGAAAACGTTAAAAGTATTAAAATCAATTTAAAAGATTCATACAGTCTAATTCATTAAATATTTGCTGTCTTACTCCCTGATTTCTTAAATTTGTGATAGTTAAATCATGGATATCTTCTTCGTTTTCTTCGTCAGGCAATAACCATTCTTCGTCTATTGTATCTTGTTGCGCCAGACAAATGTTGTGTAGAACACAAGCTGCTACTACGCAATTGGTAATAAATGCAATATTAGGGCTTTCAAAAAATTTAAGCCGTCGAAAGCGGCCTTTTAATAAACCAAATGCATTTTCTACTACAATCCGCGTTGCAGAAAGCAAGTAATTAAATTTTTTCTGTTTTTGAGTTAAATTTCCTAGGTCCTTGTACGGCGGAATTAGATAGTCAAGCTCTGGGTAGGCAAAATCTCCTAGGATTATTCCACCAGATATAATAATATTTCGGTCCTCCTGTACGTTTTTGTAAAAGCTCGACTTCCGAAACAGCCGAGCATCATGCATAGCCCCAGGCTCACCGCAATGAATGTCAATAAATTTCTTTTCGGAATTTACTATTCCCTGCAGCAGAATGCTGTTATATTTCTTTCTATTGTAGAAAGCTTCTTTATCTGCAGACGGTGCAGATATTCTAATATGCGTACCGTCAATCGCACCGATTACTTTCGGAAAACATTTTTTGGCTTGAAATTTAAATTGACTTTCCCGCATTTCCGTTGCCGTGAGCCATTTTATATATTCAGGACTCATTATAACAAAGAAATTAACAACCCGATTCAATATTCTAAATACTGAGCTTTTTGTAACATTAAATCTATCGGAAATTTGCCGATATGTTTCGGTGTTGCTCAGATACTACAAAGTTAAATAAATTTCACAATGTTCTCCACATTTCCGACGTCCTCCGTGGTTTTCTCTCTGTCTGTAATTTTTATATTTGTCTAAAATGGAAAAAAGCATAAAGGACATCCAAGGCCGTACCCGGGGGGGGTCAGAGGAGTTAAACCCCCCCCCCCTCGAAATTTTCCAGAAATAAGTATTTTAAAACATAAGTTTTCCTGAATTAAAGAGAATGATATTTTCTTGATATTTTGCTATCTGTAAGTAAAGTATTTCATAATTTAATTAATTAATGGTGTTTATGAATTGAACTGGCAACTGGCCTTGCTGATGCATCACGAGAACCATGTGTGAAAACAGGCAAAACAATTCACCGTGAGAAAAATATTCATTTTCTAGATTCAGGCCACAAAAACTCATTTAGCAAGGCAACTAGCATGTTTGTTCTCAACTGTCGTGTCTTCGTGTCTTAGCTGATGCAGCACAAAATATTGGAAACATCTTACCATTGACAGTTTGAAGTGATTCAAATGATATCGGCCAACGAACATTCACCAGCAACAACCGTAGAAGTAGAAGCATTCCTCATTGTTCGGATGAACTCTGCAAATGCGACCAAGAGCATCAGTAGAATGTATCGCCTTGCTTCCGAAGTTGAAATTTCTTGGATGAAGGGTTCCAAGTGTAAGAACGTGGCATCTGCAAACGGATACCTTTGGCAAATCGAAAAGAAACTGGCCAAAGTTCTCGCTGGAGGGGTTTCAGCACGTTGAACAACATTCGATGCGTTGAAATAAACTCGTTGATAATTCTCAAGATGAACTGCAAAATGTGCAACAGTGGGATGACGCTCATAAATGGGAATGATATGACCCAAATCACCTCATTGCAACTCACATATCGTAATATCACCAAAAAAGCCGTTCCATACAAAATGTATGAAAAAATGAATTTTCTTCATAAATATTTTTTCGTGAAATATCCGATGTTTTAATAGTTATTCTCCATTTCGGGACGAAGACAAATCCAACAAATCAAAAATCTTAAAAATCGGTCCAGCCGTTCTTGAGTTATAAATGGTGTAACTAGCCGGACTTTGTTTTATATAAATATAGGTGAGGCGTGAAGGCCTTTACTGTAGTTTTTTATTCTAAGGCTGCGATGGATTTAGCCATAAATAAAATAAAATAGAATTATCAAAAAAAGGTAGTAGAATGATAACTTGATGTAGTAGTGTAGTATTTAATCATTTTTTTCTAAAAAGGTAGTAAAACTACTACATATATAGTAGAACGGTAACGCTGCTGGCCGTCTATAAAAGCAAAGCCGTCGCCATTTTGACTTTGATTTATTCACATCTGTTGAGTCGGTTGGGCATTAGTTTATTCGGTGACTTTGTTTCACTGTTCAGTTCAGTTTGTTAGTTTCGTTTGTTTTTTAGTTTAGATCTTCTGTAGCTAGTGCTAGGGTTAGATGCCAGCTGCACACAATTTTCTATAGTTCTCCAACTCTGAAGACAACACATTCTTATGGTCAAAGGGTCACATATATGATATATTAATGCAAAAACATTCTAATGACTTAAATATTCTTTTATTTTTTAGTCAAAATTCTCGAGTCAAACCATAGTTTTTTGCCTCTAAACTCTGGTTAATTAATAGTTAAACTCGGCCTAAAAATGCGTCATTTTCCACTTAAATTTTGTCAATTTTCCTGGACCCCCTGCCTTACTAGGGGGTATTCCATACATCCCAAACCCCCCGGTGTTTTAACCCCCCCCCCCCCGAAATTTTTTCCTGGGTACGGCCTTGAGGACATCATTCATTTTGGACCAAAAACTGAAAGTGCCGGCCAGGATAAAAATGTGTAATATTCGGATAGAACCCCCAATTCCTATCATTTTTGACTACGGCACCAAATCTGTGCGCCCTTTGGTTACGGTGTTACATACTTTTAAAATGCAATAAAAATGTTATTATGGTGTTGTTATTTTCATACATTTGATATTTAATTATTCATACTGTGTATGTCCTTTTGATGTGCAATAAAGTGAATTCTATTCTGCATTAAGTATTTTCATCATTGATTCCTCTGGAAATAGTCAGAGAACTTGAAGGGGAAGACTTGTGGATTATAAGAGGACGAATACAATCCCGCCACATCCAAGCCAAGAAATACTAGAGTTAGAGTTAACCCTTCTAGCACAGAAGGCGCACTTTTCAGCTAAGCATGAAAATCTATATATACATACACATACATACATATATATATATATACATATATAGAGTTTCCCTTCTAAGCCAGAAGGCGCACTTCCCAGCAGAGCTGAGAAATATTTACCACTGCCGTGGCTCAGCTGAGACATGCAAACATAAAATATTAAAACATACAAGATCAAAAACATTAAACAGAGAAGCGTGCAAAACTAAAATGGGAGTGAGGCACGCAGAGAGTCACGCCACATTGAGAAGGGTCCTTTTAAGGACAACTTCACTGGTTAGCAAGCTAAACACACTCCTATTGTTGTTAGTATTTATAAGCATGCGATTAACGGGTTCGAACATGCCATAATTGGTGTTAGAGGAATTAATGTGCAAAAGAGGTTCACCTCTCAGGTTGTAGTTATTCACACTTTGTCATTCATCAGTCGATGAACGAATATAACGTCAGCGACCTCACGGCGCTTATGGAGGGAGCTTAAGTTGAGCAATTTAAGTCTGTTCTCATAAGGCGGAAGAGCGAGTGGGTCATCCCACGGGAGGTGGCTGAGTGCAAACCGGACGAACTTCCTTTGAACCGATTCGATTCTACTAACATGGGAGGAGTAGTAAGGAGACCATACCTGGGAAGCGTAGTCAAGCAAAGGCCTAACCAAAGATACGTACAGGTGTTTAGTGACGAGGGGGTTGTTGAACTCTTTGGACCATCTTTTTATAAATCCCAGGACTGAATTGCCCTTGGAGGAGATATAATTGATGTGGGTGGAGAAATCCAACTTACTTTCTAACCTAACCCCAAGATCGATAACAGATTCAGTACGGAAGACCTTGTTGTCAAGGAAAGTATAGTCAAAAGTTATAACACCACGTTTCCTACAAAAAGTCATGATCTCGCATTTACTAATATTAAGCACAAGGTTGTTGTTGGAACACCAAGAATAGAAGGTGTTTAGGTCTGCTTGCAGAAGTTTGCAATCCTCTATACTCCTTATGTGGCGATACAGTTTGATGTCATCAGCGTAAATAAGGATTTTACAGTGCCTTAGCAGGGTAACGATATCGTCAATTGATAAAATAAAAAGAAGAGGGCCAAGATGACTGCCTTGTGGGACTCCAGAGGACGCTTCGATGTTCTTCGATTTGACTTCGCGGAATAGAACCTGGTAGGTTCTATCGGCTAAGTACGACTGGAACCGATCCACAAGGGCATGAGGAAAGCCTAATTTCTTTAGTTTAAGAACTATAATAGAGTGGGAGAGCTTGTCGAAAGCCTTACTAAAATCTGTATAGACACAGTCAGTTTGGCAGCCAGTGACAAAGCCTCTAATTGTGTGTGAAGAGAACTCCAGTAAATTAGTGGTAGTGGAACGGGCTGCAAGAAAACCATGTTGGTTTGTTGAGATAAGCCTCTTGCAGATAGGGGCGATAGCAGAATAAATAATAGATTCGAAGAGTTTTGGTATAGACGATAACTTCGCAATTGGCCTATAATTAGATATTTCGTTTTTACAGCCTTTCTTATGGACAGGTATTATAAAAGAGTTCTTTCATAAGGTTGGGAAGCGCCCTTTATTTAGGGATTTTTGAAATAAACATAGAAGAGGAGACAGTGGGGCCCCTGCACAGGATTTTAGAACAGCTGGAGGGACTCCATCAGGGCCGGACGAAAAGTCTTGTGGAAGTTCATTTATATGCTTCAAGATATCATCCTTGGTTATAGACAGGGAAAAGTTTTGAGCCGTTTGGATTGCATTGATATGTCGAAAATTATCTTCATCTGGTTGGAATACAGAGGGCGAGAAAGATTTGAGGAAGAACGATGATAAATTTTCACAAATTTCGGCTGGATTAGAACTAAGGGAGTTCTCGTATTGCATGGTGTAAGGGTAATTATCAACTTTTTTCTTTGTGTTGATAAATTGAAAGAATGCTCTGGGATCACCATACACTTTACCTTCCATGTTTCTGAGGTACTCTTTATAGAGGGTTTCGGAGAGAGCATGAAATTGGTCATAGCAATTGAGAAATGCATCGAAACTCGCAGTGTCTTTCTTCTTCAGGTAGGTTTTCCAGAGTTTATTCTTCAGGTTTTTGGTACGTCTCAACTCGTTGTTGTACCACGGTGGGAATGATCTGGGCGATTTTAACGGCTCGATAGGTACACAGGATGCGAAAGTTTCATACAGGATGGAGTAAAATCTGGCTACATCGACATCCAACTCATTAGGTGAGAGCAACCAATTGAAATCGACCGAAGTGAGCTTGGATGAGAGTTCCTCAAGGTTGGCTTTTTTAAAGTTAAAGGTAAAGGTTGTCTCCTCTGGGATTGGCTTATTGTTAAAGACAGAACAATAGCTCAGTAGGAGAGGAGGGTGATAATTATCGACAGGTGACAAGACAATTGAGCTAGGCTCAACATTCATGTTGTCTGAGTCGGGAAAGAATACAAAATCTAACCGCCTTTCTAAAATATTATTCACACCGCTCATTTGGCACAAGCCGCAGGAAAATAAGGAATTCAGAAAGTTGGATTCCCTAGAGTTAAGGTTGTTTCCAGGAAGGTAGTTATCGTCATCATCGCAAGATACCCATTTAACATTGGGTAAGTTAAAATCACCTACAAGTAGGAGTTCATCTTTGGAATCCATCATTGGATATGATTTATGCAAGCGATTAGAATATCATAGAGATTTTGACCTCTATCGTCAAGAGTGCTGAACATATCTGGTGGGATGTAACAACAGATTAAAAATAAGTTGTTATGAACAAGGGAGACTTTGAGAGCGAGGACCTCAATGTCTAAAGTATTGGAAAAATCAGGAAGCGTTATTAAGCAACAGTTGAGAAGGTTACTACATGCAAGTAGTACACCACCTCCACGAGCCTCCGAGTCAATATATCTATCCCTCCGAAAAACTTGGAAAGAAGAGTCGAAAAGCTCGGCATTAATAATCCCACTGTATAGCCATGTTTCTGTAAAAGCGATTATATCGAAATCGCTGGCCGAAGTCGACAAAAACACATCTTGGGTTTTGGATCTGATTCCCCTCACGTTTTGGTAATAGAGGGAAAGCGTCTTAAGTTTTTTGAAACCTGTAAAGTGTCAGAAATACGCTGTACACGCGTGCGGGGAATAAAACACTTTGAAAAGGCACCAGGAGGCCAGAACGTCGAGTCTAAAAGCTTTTCAGCGGTGTTGGGCGGTGCAGTCAGGACGAAAGACGCAACCGGTTTGGAAACATTGCTGATCTTCCTGCAGGAAACTGTAGCAGGATTAATAGCTTTAGCCCTAAGGTATTCTTTAATTGCCTCGCACGTGGTTTCAGGAGAGAAACGGGAAATGAAAATATTTCGCGGTCTGGGTACCGTTATCAAACTGGCACAGGTGTCCGAAGACTCAGCATCCCCTGTGCCCGACGGTTCAATGACATAAACAGAAGAGTAGTTGCCGGATCCGCTTCTGGGGTATAGTCTGAGCCCATTGCGAATGAGGGGGTGGGGACAGACGGACTAGTAGAGGGGTTTGCAGGGGCGGCATCCGCAGCGTTGACTTTACCACATAGAAGAGGAGACAGGAGGAGACAGGAGTCTGCGTTTACCATGCTTTCTACGGGGTTTCGGGTTGTTAGGAGCCAGACTGGAGGCAGCCTCCACCGAAGGGGCTTGCTCAAGTATTTTGGTCGGGTCGTTTAAGGCTGTAAGGTTTAAAGTAGCTGCGTCATCCTCCGTTGGAGGAACAGCCGTGGAGCAGGGTGCAGAGAGAAGCTGCTCCCCTACCTGCAGGGCGTCAGCAGATACTGTCAACGTTGAGGGGGAGTTTATTCTATCGCTGACGCTTTCTAATTTTAAGGATAGGGAACTCAGGGCATTGTGATTTTGTAACACTGCTGTAGACAGCGGTTCCATATCCGCCCGAACACGTTTCGTACTCCTTTTAATGTCATCTAATATCGGAAAAAGAGGAGCTAAGGAGTTAACAGTGCAGGAGGAAGTAGCGACAGGATTGAGGATCGCCGAATGTATGTCGTCGATCGAGTCATGAATTTATTCATAAGGGTACCCGAGTTGGTCGCAACAGAAGCAAGGGTGGCGGTCAATGTATCGAGCCGGACGTTGATCGACTGGACATCATCGGTTAACATCTGAAAATGTGCGATATTTCCAGAGAAAGAATTTAGACGTCCCATGACTATCAAGGAAGACATCAGAGATGTCTTTCATAAGTCTCAGGATGTGGCAGGGTTGAATGTCGGAGCATTCAGTGCAAGTTGACCCTCTAGGAGCCGAAGCTTTGCCACTAACTCGAACGTTGAGGCAGGTAAGGTGGAAAACGCCACCACATACACCATCACAGGAAATTCCGTCTTGGGCGATTTCCAAAGAACACAGCTTACAAAACTGGGGACCCGCCATTGGAAAAAGTAAGGTGGTCAAAAATAATTTCCAGGACGAAAAAGCGAAAATAAACTGCAAATAATAGAATTGCTAAATCTGATAATAAAAATTTTACAGTTTGAGAAGCAATCGACGGTTTTAAAAAACGTTGCATAACCTTAGGTGAATGTTATCACCAAAGTTATAGTAAAAGGTTATGCACCAACTTTTTCATAGGAAAATAATGAAATTATTATTAATAATTATTTTAATTATTTTCCTATTTTTTTCTTATATATGGGCAAGAGGGGGAAAAAATTGCAGAAAGAAGCTACTAACCTCGAAACTGCTGTCAAGATTGACAGGAAAAAAATCAACAACAAAAACAAATAAAAACCACTAGCACAGTAGGAACAACAAAAACAGAAACCCCAGTTAAAAAAAATCACTAAACAACAATTAAAAAATACCAAAAATTATGTCTAACGATCACTATAAAGTTAAGAAAAATTGTAAAAGTTAAAAAAAATTGTAAAAGTTAAAAAAAATTGTAAAACGCAGCGTAAAAATACGACTATTACAAAAACAAACGCAGGCACTACCGGCAAACACACCGTCGGGACGAACGTCATTCTGACACTGACACTACACTACTGACACTATGTGTACATTGCAATAGATCGGGCAGAAAATGGTCGTCGAGCATTAGCTCATTATTACTGTACATGCAATATCGGCAAGAGGACCATTGGATGCTGCTCTCATACCATGACCACAGTCTGGTACATGGGTTATGCTAGACATGACCCATACCTCACACCACCTGCAATAGGATTAGATGATGTATGTTAGATTAGGACAAATATAAAAGAATTAATACAATTGAGTGTTCTTTCATTTTGCTCTTTTTTACCTAAATGAAAGGTAGGCACTGAATCTAAATGAGGCGCTGTTGGTATTGTTGCTTGTTTTTTCATATTTAATATATTTGTCCAATTGTATTAAAATAACACATCTTAATAACATTTTATTTCACATTGTATTTTAAAAGCATGTAACAACATAACCATGGCCATGTAGGACTGCGGTACCACCTCCACAACCAAGGACTGTATCAAGAGACAGAATGCCGACTCTGCTTGGAAGGCGACGAAACTTCCACACATATTCTTTGTGAATGTCCTGCTCTGATCTGGCTTAGAAGAAGAACGTTTATCAGAGAGTTCTTGAGCCCTGCCCAAGGCCGGTCTTCATCAACTAAAGACCTTCTTGCCTTTATTCTGAAGGACGATAGTCTGCTCCGCTAGTGGGGTACGTACACAATAGGCCTAACTTGGCCGCAGTGTTCACCATATGGGTTGCCCCCTCATTCCTTATAATAATAATAACAACATAACCATAGGGCGCACAGGTTTGGTTTCATAGTAAAAAATAGTGGGAATTTTGTGATCTATGCGAATATTACGCTTTTTTTTCTGGCCGGCACTTTCAGAATTGGCCCAAAAATGTATGGAACGTGAATGATGTCCTTTATCGAATTCTACTTGAAATATATATTATGGTACCTATAAGAATTTCAGCCACTGGCCGGTTTACTCGAAAATGTTTCCTAAATTGTTCGTAGGAGTATTCCTCAATAGTTTCTAAAAAGTTTTTTATTCGAACTCCTTCTTCACATTCTGATGATGAGGACGATGACGGTGAAGAAATTGGAAAAATCAAGCTGCTTTCGTCACTGCTGGAAAAATCTGTAGCAATTGCAAGTATGCCGTCCTGAAAATGAATATGAAATAATTATTAATTAAATAATAAAATAATTTTTTTTATCTTTCCGTATTATATCTATCAATATTATCCATTTTATATTTTTTTATTTATTTATTTTATTCACTTCAAACTGTTACTTGCTTTGTTTACCTTCAAAATACCCCATATATGACAGTTTATTTTAACTGAAAAAACAAAAAGCCATCTATTTTTACATAGCTAAAGCTTGAAAACCTGGCGGAAATTTTATGCGTTTCTACTAGGAGTGAAATCCCCCAAAACAAGAGCAGTAGTTGGAGGTCCTCGGGTGTACTCCGGAGTAGCAAATATCGCCCAATGTAACGCACGTAATGTAAATTTTCATGAGTGAAAATTTCGCTTGTCAAAATTTCATTTGTGAAACTAAGTTCATGTGAGTTTTTTGGTGAATAAATCACACTCTGCTGCTCTCTAACAGATGTCACGGCATGCAATCACCACGAAATTTCATTTTCAATTTATTTAAAAGAATGCGCTTGGACCACTGACATATAGTAATGGACTGCTGATTGACAATGCTTAATGGCACCATTTTTCTCCAGAAATAGAAAACCTTTTTCATGCAAACAAAAAAAAATTCTTCGAATTTAGGAGAAAATAAGTGATAAGATGTTTGTTATAATTAACGGAAACAAATTTCCATCACTCATTTTTATTTATTAGCAGTTTTTTCATTAAATAAATGTATTTATTCCAAAACCGTGACGGTTATTTCCCCTGTTTAACGAAGTTTTCAAAATAGCTCAAGAGTGAGATAGAAGAACGAAAACTATACCTGTGTATTTTTTTCTAATTATGTTTATATCGCTGACATGCGCTGACGATTACAGTTCATTGGGATTTAACGTGGGAGTGAGGCAGGAATAGTTTTTGGTGCCATTTTTTTGTATGGGATTTTGCTCATTTAGCAGTCCATTACTATATGTCAGTGGCTTGGATATTTTTCCGTGTGAAAAGTTGGGAACTGTTAAATGATCAAAAGGCGATAAGTGAAAATACGCAAAAAGTGAAATCAAAGAGCGTTGCAAACTTTGTTCTAGGCTTTAGTTAAGCTTTTATGACACTCAATTTTTTTCGGCTGAAAAATCTGCTAATTAGAGTGAGCCGTGATGTTAACATAGGAAATTTAAATTGGAGTGAGTGAAAAAAAAATTTGACAAAATTGGAATGGAAAAATGGAATTGCCATATATATTCTAGCAGTTCAGCTGGGAAATATGAAGAAAATTTTCAATATTTTTTGACAGTTCTTGATTTTTTAAGTGTGTATGGGTGTGTGAGCGTGTATTATAAGGTGATAACAGAACACAATTGAGATGGAGCTGTCAAAGCTTATTTCAAAAATTATTAAGCTTATGTTTTCCTTTTCTGCGAAACAAAACAACCGTGTGCGAAACAAAACAACGTGACGCTAGCTTGGGTTAGAGAGGACATACAGGCATCGATGGGAACGAAAAGGCTGACAACCTGGCAAAACAGGGGTCAACCTTGGAATTCTGGAGACCGGAGCCATACTCTGCCATTGGCAGAGGGTTGGTAAGGAACTGCATCGAGAAATGGGTCGCTGAGGAACACCGGAGACGGTGGGACGCTATGACCACGTGTAGGCAGGCTAAGATGGTGTTTACGTTGCCGATTACCGCAGCCAGAAGAAGGATCCTGCATATGCAAAGGAGAACCCTCAGATGGTTGGTGGCACTGATTACAGGACACGGATGTTTCAGGTATCACCTAAAAAGAATGGGAATTCTGGAGGATGACACCTGTCGGATGTGCCTGGAGGAACCTGAGACGGCCGCACACATAGTGTGTCACTGTCCGGCGGTGGCGAGAAAAAGGGCTGCCATAACTGAAATCCATTGGATGGAGGACATGAGGCAGACTCTTTTCAATCAGCTGCTTGCATTAACTAGGGGAGTCGAAGCAAGGGAGCAATGGGACAACCCACTGCAACCCCAATAAGATGACTCTAGGCAGAGGGACGAAAAGGGACCCGCAAATAGTGGTCTGATTCGATATCCCTCGAAAATCTATATATATCCTTTTCTCGCAAACTCTTTCTACCTTTTTCGTATAATTGGTTTTTCTAGCAGATTTTTCAGCCGAAAAAAAGTGAGTGTCATGAGGGCTTTATCCAACTTTTTTAAATATTAGTTATGCCCTTATGACACTCGCTTTTTTTCGGCTGATAAATCTGTTGATTAGAGTGAGAGGAAATGTTAGCATAATGTTAGCATAGAAAATTTAAAATGGATTGAGCGACCAACAAATTTGACAAAATTTGAATGAAAAAAAGGAACTGCCATATGCATTCTAGCAGTTCAGCTGGAAAATCAGGGAGACTATACAAGGAGATATAACTCCGTGTTGTCACTTTTCGTTTGATTAATGAGGGCACCACAGTCACATGAACCCCAAAACATATGGCGGATTATATTCATCCGGTTCATGGCCAAGTTCGTTAACTATTAAAATATTTTATCTTTACGCCTAACTTGAAAAATCAGCTTCTGCTTTTTCGTATTTAACCATTTTATGGATTTTCCAATGAATTTTATTAATTCCCAATGATTTTTTTGCATTTCGGCTGACAATTTTGAAGAAATCGTCGAAATGGGTAAAATTCAGCTAACTTCATGTGGGGCACGTCAGCTTTAGGCGACATCTGTGGCCAAAAATGAACTAGAAGTTTAGTTTCTGCTAGGCATCAATTTCCCGTTATTTTCCCTATAAGACTTATATCTCCTTGTATAGCGTCCATGTGGAAAATATTGAAAAAAAGTTCAATATTTTTTGACGTTCTTTGATTTTTCGACCTTTTTTTTTTCAAATTTTAAATACGTTATGTTAAAAAAGCAATCAAGTACTAACAGTAAAGGAAAATTGGAAATGCAAGAACGGCTTAAAATAATAAGTTTGTTCCTTAGCTAAACGGAGATGGGCTTTACAAATGTTTCAAGAAAAATATTATGCAAACAAAAACAAATATAATTATTTTAATATCAAGTGGAATATTAATATTTAATTACACCAAAGAATAAAAACAAAACGTAACTGGAAACCAATTATTATTTTTTTTTTGTTTTAAACACTCGCAAGGAGACATCATTTTAATACAATGTTTTTAGTTTTGCAGGAAGAAACTAAAAAAATATTGCAATCAGGGATAACGCTCAATAATTTATTTATAAGAAGGAGAATAAATCTAACAATCGAATCTAACATAATAAAATTTTAATAAATTTTCTACAAATGTTTCTTCGTCCATTTTTACATAAAAGTTTTTAATTGTCATTGAAATGTGTGAATTGGTATTTTGGCAAACGGCCTAAAATACAATTCACGCATTTCATTGACAATTCTTTCTTCTCATAAAATTTTTATTCCTAAGGGGGATGATACACGGGTCAACATGTTGAGCAACACGAGCTTTTTCTGCGCAGTTCGTTGGCCAAGGGAAGGGTCAGGGTGAAGTGTGCGGTGTTGACTGAAACTAGAAACGATTTCTATTTTTCCTCCAGTTGCTTGAAAAATGTTTATGTATGCGTAACTGTCAAGCGATTCTGGGTGAAAATAATTTGGAATGCACACCCACACATATGAAATCGCAATGTTATTACACAGAGTGTTGCGTGCAGCGTGTTGAGTCGTGTATCACCTCTGCTCAACAAACTGACAGTGTGTTGCAGAGACACGTTGACTCGTGTATCATCCCACTTACTTATATTATAAATGCGAAAGTAACTCTGTCTGTCTGTATGTTACGCTTTCGCGCCTAAACCGCTGGACCGATTTTGATGAAATTTGCAACAGACATAGTTTAGACCTTGGAGACGGAAATAGGCTACTTTTTTGAAAAAAAAGGTTGAAGGGGGTGAAATGGGGTTCAATAAGTTGTAAGGGGATTTTTTTTTCTTTACTTTTAGCTTTAAAAAAAAAAAAGGCATATACAGAGGCTCTGTCCGTCTGTCCGTCTGAAGCCTACTTTCATCTCTGAAAGTACTGCAGCTACAGACTTGGGAAATATCTCAAAATGTAGCTCTTGGTCAAAAGACCAAAAACTGAGAAAATGGTCTGGAAATTTCAACCAGAAGTATATTTAAACAACAAAAAAGAGCCTTTAAAGAAAATATTGTGACTATTTTAGTGTTCTAAGGCTTATAACTTCTTAATTATTCATTTTACCACAAAATTTCTAAGTAATAAATTGTAGATTATTTAATTCTAAACAAAAAGTGTCCTTGCAAATTTCCGGTAAGATGTGCCGTTTCGGAGATATAGTGGAAAAACCATTTGCATACGTTTTCCAAGATGGCGGCCAAATGGGCGGAGGGGGGGTTAGAATCCCGAAAACTCAAACTTAAGCTCACCCTGACTCCCCTACACATCCCAAAAATAAAACCTTGTCCTGCATTTTTGCAATGTTAAAGTACCACTTCCATGGACTACATATAAAGGGCTAGGGAAAGTCCCTCGTCTGTGGGGCTGCGAGTTCGATCCTTTGGCTCGCGGTGCTTTTTTTTCGTCATAATAATTTTTTTTTAATTTCCTTCGGGGATTTTGTTTCATTTGAAACAAGTTTTTGACATGAATACGTCTCTAAATTTGCTTCCAGAACAAAAACCGATGATAACGAAATTATGGCATATAGTTTTTATTTGCTGCTCAAAAACTATTGTTTATATTGAATAAAGAAATATACCATGACGTGGGTGAAGAATCAAAGAATTTTATTGTTTACATTTGATTTCCTTTTTTTTAAGCTATGATGATTATATTGTAGTGTTTGTTAAATACTTAGTTAAGTTTTAGATTACGCAGTCTCACAACTTATAACCTACATAAGCCTTTAACAAAAACTTTTCAAGATTAATTATATATAGCGTTGGTCAGTGTGATACTTATGAATCTCCATGGCCAAACTAGGGTGCGGTAAGCCGAATTTTTAACAATAAGACATGTGTGTTTAAGTAAAATAATACACCTAATTCTGTTGTGCAAAGTGCATCACATTAGATTTTCCTCCAATCCAAAGAAAAATGTTTAGATTCGTTTTCTATAGTGTTTACTTGTGTGATGTGCCTTTTTTTCAATTTGACACATTCGAATTATTGGCCTCGATTCCCAGATCCGGCGGGTTGGAAGTGAGTGCGGATCAATCTCCACTTAATATATTGTCATCCAATCTGAAGTGTTATTCAACAGAAAGAATACCATGAAAAAGCGTAATTAGTGGCTAGTCTCTAGGCACAACATCCCACTAGTTTTTCTATTGTATAAAAAGTAACTGACTGACAGACAACGCACAATCTAAACCGCTAGAGCTAAAGGGCTGAAATTTTTGACAGTGCATCCCCAGCGATTTTTCGAAATTCATCCCCTAAGGGGGTGAAATAGGGTCAACTCAAAACGCTGGAGCTATAAGGCTGAAATTTTGACAGAGCATCCCTATAATAACGTGGACATCCACTAAAAAGCGATTTTTCGAAATTCATCCCCTAAGGGGGTGAAATGGTGTTTTTCGAAAATCCATCCCCTAAGGGGGTGAAATGGTGTTTTTCCAAACCGCTAAAGCTATAGGGCTGTAATTTTGACAGTGCATCCATATAATGGCGTGGTCATCCACTATTAAAATGATTTTTCGAAATTCATCCCCTAAGGGAGTGAAATGGGGTTTACCCAAACCGCTGGAGCTATAGGGCTGAAATTTTGACAGTGCATCCCTATAATGATGTGGACATCCACTAAAAAGCGATTTTTCGAAATTCATCCCCTAAGGGGGGAAATGGGGTTTACTCAAACCGCTGGAGCTATAGGGCTAAAATTTTGACAGTGCATCCCTTTAATGACGTGGACATCCACTAAGAAGCGATTTTTCGAAATTTAACCCCTAAGGGGGTGAAATGGGGTTTTTCCAAACCGCTAAATTTATAGGGCTGAAATTTTGACAGTGCATCCCTTTAATGACGTGGACATCCACTAAGAAGCGATTTTTCGAAATTTAACCCCTAATGGGGTGAAATGGGGTTTTTCCAAACCGCTAAATTTTTAGGGCTGAAATTTTGACAGCGCATCCCTTTAATGACGTGGACATCCACTAAGAAGCGATTTTTCGAAATTTAACCCCTAAGGGGGTGAAATGGGGGTTTTCCAAACCGCTATAGCTATAGGGCTGAAATTTTGACAGTGTATCCCTGTAATGGCGTGGACATCCACTATAAAGCGATTTTTCGAAATTCATCCCCTAAGGGGGTGAAATAGGGTTTACCCAAACCGCTGGAGCTATAGGGCTGAAATTTTGACAGTGCATCTCTTTAATGACGTGGACATCCACTAAGAAGCGATTTTTCGAAATTCATCCCCTAAGGGGTGAAATGGGGTTAACCCACACCCCTTCTTATTTTCAGCCTAATGACAATAATGTCTCTCTCAATCTCCATTGACGATATCATGAAACATATTGATGAACTCCCTTACGATTTCACTTCCGGCCCTGGCGGTATCCCTCCTGCTGTCTTTAAATCCTGTGTGGAGGTTCTCCAGTGTCCACTGAAAACCCTTTTTCAAAAGTCCCTGGATAAAGGGTACTTCCCTACTCTTTGGAAGAATTCGTTCATAATTCCTATTCACAAAAGTGGTAGCAAGAACGAAATATCGAACTACAGACCAGTTGCCAAGCTGTCTGTCATACCGAAGCTTTTTGAATCAATCATTTATTCTGCAATCGTGCCCATCTGCAAAAAACTTATTTCTACAAACCAACATGGTTTTCTTCCAGCTCGTTCCACTACCACCAATCTCCTTGAATTCACTTCCCATGCTGTTGAAGGCTTCGTTTCTGGTTGCCAAACTGATTGTGTTTGCACTGATTTCAGTAAGGCTATTAACAAGCTTTCCCACTCCATTATACTTTTCAAACTAAAAAGGTTAGGTTTCCCTGAAGCCCTTCTGTTATGGTTCCAGTCATACTTAGCTGACAGGACCTACCAAGTCCTTTTCCGTGGATCCAAATCCGCGACCATTGAGGCGTCATCCGGTGTCCCTCAAGGCAGTCATCTTGGCCCTATCCTCTTTATTCTTTCTATTGATGATATTGTTACCTTGCTAAGACCCTGCAGAATCTTGATTTATGCTGATGACATCAAATTGTACCGTCACGTAAAGAGTATGGAGGACTGCAAACTTTTGCAAGTCGACCTCGACACCTTTTACTCTTGGTGTGCTAACAACAACATGGCTCTTAATATTAGTAAATTCGAAGTCATGAGTTTTTGTAGGCGACGTGATCCTATAATTTATAACTACTCATTTTCTAGTGAGGGTGTCCCCCGTGTTAATTTTTTCAAAGATCTCGGGATTAGATTTGACACCAAGCTGGACTTTTCTACTCATATCAACTATATTTCTTCCAAGAGCAGCTTAGTCTTGGGTTTTATAAAAAGGTGGTCCAAAGAATTTAACAGCACCTTGATCACTAAACACCTCTACATTTCCCTTGTCAGACCTCGAGTCGAGTGTTATATGACATACCGAACATGGATTTTTAGTTGTCATTTCGGTTTGGTTATATGTCAGTTCGTCGTATTTCACTGTTAAACATTTTATAAATGTGTTTATTTGTACATTTTTTGCCATCTAAGAGCAAATGTTTCATAATGTCAAAAAAAAACACTTTACTTCAATCTCCATTTTGGGTTCATTTTACAGTCTTTAGTTAAGGTACCTTTACATTATATGACATGTCATATGACTTTACTGTCAATGAAGTCAAACCTAACAATGACATTTGTTTTTGACATGACATACGACATTCTGTCAAATTTTGTTTTGAATATTCTCTGTTTTGACTTGATTTATCATATGATTTTTCTATCAAAATTACAAGTTGATAATCTATCTTGCTTCGTATTGTGTTCACAGTTAATTTTGACAAGTCATAACAGAAATATTCAAAGCAAATTTTGACAGATAGTCGTATGACATGTCAAAAACAAATGTCATTTGACATTTTATGTTAGCTTTGACTTTATTGACAGTAAAGTCATATGACAAGTCATATAATGTAAAGGTGCCTTTACATGATACTCCGTCCGAAAATTGTACTCAACCAAGCAAAAACGTGTGAACCCACTCAGAACACGTTCGGCACAATTTTTCGGTCGGTCGCTGGTTAGATGATATAAACCAAACCGAAAATTGAACTCAGTTCGTGTTGAGTGTGTCATGTAACCTCGGTAATTGAGTCGGTTCAACGTAGGTTCGTTCGATTCGCATTGAATCACCTTCCTTGGGAAGACCCTTTAATTCTTCCACCATATGAATACCGACTTAAGTTACTCAACTTAAACACTCTCCACAAGCGTCGTGAGGTGGCGAATTTTTTGTTTTCGTTCACCAGCTTCTTAATGGACGTGTCGACTCAGGTTCTCTAAGGCGCGCCGTCTCTGAAATTTGGGATTGAAATAGAAAAACAAAAAACACGTGTTTAATATTTTTTGAAACTCTATCCGACCATACAAAAATGGACCCCCCAAACAACCCCCTCTTTGGGGGGTGGGGGGCAACTTTGGAAATTTAAATGGGACCCCTCATTTTTTTGCCAGATTCGGAATCTTCATAAAAAAATATGAAGATTTTGTCCCAATCATTTTTTACGATTCGCCATAGATGGCGCTGTAATCGGAGGAAAACGTTTTTTATAACTTATTTATTTCCGCCGATTACAGCGCCATCTAAGGCGAATCACAAAAAATGATAAGAATAAAATCTTCATATTTTTTCATGAAGAATCTAAATCTGTAATAAAAAATAGGGGTTTTTATTTTGTTTTCTATGGCGAATCGTAAAAAATGCTTGAGACAAAATCTTCATATTTTTTTATGAAGATTCCGAATCTGGCAAAAAAATGGGGGGTCCCATTTAAATTTCCAAAGTTGCCCCCCACCCCCCAAAGAGGGGGTTGTTTGGGGGGTCCATTTTTGTATGGTCGGATAGAGTTTCAAAAAATATTGAACACGTGTTTTTTGTTTTTCTATTTCAATCCCAAATTTCAGAGATATTTGGGTGGTACGGGTGGTTTGGAACACCCTGTATATATATATATATGTATATATATATATATATATACATATAAGTATGTATGTATGTGTATGTATATATAGATTTTCATGCTTTGCTGAAAAGTGCGCCTTCTGTGCTAGAAGGGTTAACTCTTGATTTAAGAATGAAGCTGAAGGGCTTTAATCTTAGAATACAAAACTACAGGAAGGGCCCTCGCCCAATTAAAAGGTAGTGAAATTCGTTTTGTATGAGTGCCCACGCTTTGGTAATTGTGTGTACACTACAAGCGTAAAAACCGAGTAAAATAGAGGAGGGGCAAGAGCGAGTTAAAATTATGAGTAATCTAAAACAAAATCTTGCCCCCACAAAAGAACTTTTTACACGGCGTCACTCCGAAATCCAAACAGCTGATCCCCTTGAATTTGCGATGGGTCATTTAATGTAAACAAAGAAATTCAACCAAATAACTTTTACATTATTTGGACAATTTATCACAGTGATTCACATATTTATTAATGTAAATATCTAATATGTGTGTTTAAGCACTATTTTATTTAGCACATTCACCTGAAGAACGATTTTTCTCGAGCATATTTCCATTTATTCCTGCATTAACAAACTGCACACTTCATTGTTCTTTTTTCACAGAAAACTCACTCACTAGAACTTTAATTATACTTTAAACTATTCTTTATACTTTCTTTCTATTATTAAGTTAGTTTTGATAATAAGATTTCGGATAATTTTATAAAAAAAACTCGTCTTAAAAAAGTATTCCACCGAACGCGGGAACACAAGCAGCTAACTAACCCATTTTGACAGTTGACTAACCCCCAGATTTCACTACGCTCACATACAGGGATTATACACTCGAAGGCCTTTCCTGTAGTTCTCTATTCCAAGGCTTTAATTTTGACCGCGCATCCCTATAATGACGTGGACATCCACTTAAGGCACCTTTACATTATATGACTTGTCATATGACTTTACTGTCAATAAAGTCAAAGCTAACATAAAATGTCAAATGACATTTGTTTTTGACATGTCATACGACATTTGCTTTGAATATTTCTGTTATGACTTGTCAAAATTAACTGTGAACACAATACGAAGCAAGATAAATTATCAACTTGTAATTTTGATAGAAAAATCATATGATAAATCAAGTCAAAACAGAGAATATTCAAAACCAAATTTGACAGAATGTCGTATGTCATGTCAAAAACAAATGTCATTGTTAGGTTTGACTTCATTGACAGTAAAGTCATATGACAAGTCATATAATGTAAAGGTACCTTTAGGAGGGATTTTTGGAAATTTATCCCCTAAGGGGGTTAAATGGGGTTAACCCAAACCGCAGGAGCTGAAGGGCTTTAATTTTGACAGTGCATCTCTATAAAGACGTGGACATTCACTAAGTAGCGATTTTTCGAAATTCATCCCCTAACGCAGTTAAATGGGGTTACCAAACTACTGGAGCTATGGGGCTGAAATTTCGACAGTACATCCCTATAATGACGTGGACATCCACTAAGAGGCGATTACTCGAAATTCATCCCCTAAGGGGGTGAAGTGGGGTTAACCCAAACCTCTGAAGCTGAAGGGCTGAAATTTTGACAGTGCATCCTTATAATCACGTAGAAATGAATGACTCCAAACTCATTATTTAATATTCATTTGTGATTGCTTCATAATTTTTTGCACCCACGTAAATATGCGAACAAACTTAACGAACGTTCGTCAAAACCTAAAATGTCACTTCTCTTGATGACATAAACATGCCAATCTCTGCTTCAAAAACTTGCAGATTTGTTGAGCAGAGGTGATATACGCAGCAATTTGTTTACCATATTTATTAAAAAATGAACTATAATAAACCCTTTTAGGAATAATAACAGCTGACTTTTTTGTTTGTTTTTGTTTTTTTTTTTTTAAGGAACACATTCCACATAACAAACAGTTTTTATTTAAAGGCGTTGCAAGGCACGCGGGTTTTATGCCAGTAATTAATGTTTTTGGAATGATGGAAGTGGAAGAGGCTCATCAGCATCATCCGTAAGGGTGAAATGCAAGAAGCATTATTCAAGTTTTAAAAAAAATTATTCAATTTTCGTACGGAAATTGTTTTGTTAATTTTATTTTGATTGGCGTTGTTGAACGTTGCACTACGGTGTAGTAGTAATACACAGTGAGAACAATCGTTCCCTAAAAATTACAAAAACTCTGGATATTGTACTCCAATAATTGGAAATGGATTCAACCAATTTTCGCACGAGTTCAGTATTCCATAACGCATTAGGGCCATAGATTGCACGAATATCCTTTTAATGGTTAAAATATCAACAAGAAGTTGTATTTTTAAAGTCAAAGGCAAGATGTATGTCACCATTTATGAAATAACCTTTATTTAATTATGACAAACTGCTACAAAATCCAGCAAACTGTCCAACAAATGTTTAAATAATATTTCCCTACAATTCAAAATATTTCCTTACATTTCCAAAGACACAAACTTCCGAAAATTGAAATGTAAATCGAAATGCGTTTTCTATACAAATTGACATTTGAAATGTATTTTGGCACAGGCCCTAAATTTATTTCGAAATCTTTCAGTGCGTGCGAGACTCGTCTCGTTGTCGCATCGCATTCTCGCCTTAATATTAGGCCCCCATCCCCGGTCACACAAGTGTGCGACATACGGCCAACATCGAAATTATTTCATAGTATGCGTGTGTAAACTACAAATTTTCGAAGTTGGCCGCCGTATGAAGCAAATATTCGTCGGGTTTGATTTTTCCTTCACACCTGCTTCATTGTATGGGTGAATTTTTGCGAGAGTGTAAAATACGTAAAACACGATTTGTTTTGGTTTTTTTTAACACTCAAGAAATTTTTTTTCATTTAAAAATATCAACATGGCGGATACGATTAGGCAATTGCACATAATAGTTTTTAAAAAAGCACAGGATTTTTATTATTATTGTCGCTCACACAAGTGTGAAGCAATTTTTGTTCGTTGATGGCCTAGAAATGTCAAAACTTCTATGTGTGTGTAAATGACAGTTCTTTTTCGAAAGATGTTCGTCACACATGTGAGACCGTGGATGGGGGCCTAATAATGTTTGGTAATACTACAGTATACCAGTACCCACCTCCGATTTTGATGAAATTTTTACACAAAGTACAGTTAATTATGTACATTCCAACTGTGAAAACAAAAAGTGTCGCTCAAGTCCCGTTATCCTGTAATTCCACTCTAAAGTACCGTTTTTTCAATAATTGAACAGGTGATAACTCCTGTGTTATTTCACCAATTTTGATGAAATTTACACACAACGTATATTTTGATGTGGACAATTTTTTGGTAAAAAAAAATTGGGTCTCGTGTACCGTTACCTTTTTATTTAACTTAAAAGTACTAAGTACTTTAGAATAAAAAAAGGTACATCAACAAAGTCATTTTTTCCTACTTACAGACATTGCAGTGCTTTAAAAAAAATATTTAAAAGTATTTTTTTAAGGAGGTGACTATTTAGACCGTGAGGCAGGCAGGCAGGCCGATATTTAAAAGTATTTTTTTAAGGAGGTGACTATTTAGACCGTGAGGCAGGCAGGCAGGCCGGTCGGCCTGCCTGCCTGCCTCACGGTCTAAATAGTCACTTCCTTAAAAAAATACTTTTAAATATTTTTTTTTAAAGCACTGCAATGTCTGTAAGTAGGAAAAAATGACTTTGTTGATGTATCTTTTTTTATTCCAAAGTACTTTGTACTTTTAAGTTAAATAAAAAGGTAACGGTACACGAGACCCAATTTTTACCAAAAAATTGTACAATTTACCAAAAAATTGTCCACATCAAAATATACGTTGTGTGTAAATTTCATCAAAATTGGTGAAATAACACAGGAGTTATCACTTGTTAAATTATTGAAAAAACGGTACTTTAGAGTGGAATTACAGGATAACGGGACTTGAGCGACACTTTTTGTTTTCACAGTTGGAATGTATACTGTAGTATTACCTTATTTTTACTGGTATACTGTAGTATTACCTTATTTTTATTTTAACCTTTCAAGTAAATAAAATTGGTTTCTGCTTGCACTAAGAATATTTAAGGTACTTAAAAATGCATTGAAAAATATAAAATATTTAAAATTGCTTTAATCTATTTATACTTATTCTTTTTAACAATACCTAGCTATCTCATCTAAATGCACTATAAAGACTTTTCTTGATCCGGTTTCAATTCCAGTTTGTCCCTATCTTGTAACACGTATACAAGATTTTCGCCAGTTTCAACTTTATTTAAAAAGTCGCTCAGTTCATTTTCGTCATTCGTCGGGGAGTTTCTTATCTGGTCGTTTGACGCGAGCACAATTTTTCGGTTGGATGTTCTATTGAATAATCATGCAACTTGTTTTAAATAATAAATCGCTAATTAAAAATCACTCCGAATGTTATACAAGAAGTGCTAATAAAATCTTATGTACTTTTAAATTGAACAGTAGTCAGAAAAATAACATAAAAGTGAGAAATTCCTTCAATCTTATATCCCCATCTTGATTAGGGGCGAATTGAAGAGGCTTTAAATAAATTTTCTAGTTGTATTATATTTCGATATTTTCGTATTATTAGTTCATTTTTGGATCACAAAAAGAAATTTGTTATTATTGGAAATTGAACGGAATACCTTCTGTGTGAAAACTCGTACGAACATTTACCCTTACACGTACTTAATATAATTCATAATCCACCACGGGTCGTAAATTCGAGCAAGGTAGAAAAGGATTAGCTGCAAAAATGCCTAAAAAGAACAGAAAAGGCAAAGGTAAGTGGTTTTGTGTGCTTGACAGACGACTTTCTTAACAAATTTTATATTTCTTGAGTCAAGTATGTGTGAAGGTCGTCGTGTAGTGAGAACAGCGAATATGCGTCATCATTTTTATGTGTGGGTTTGGAGTGTGCTGCTCCTAGCTAAAGTGGCGAAATTATTGGCCTCCTCTTCCTCCTCGTAATGCAGATGATATTTTAAAATTTGCTAGGAAAATTCTGTACATTCTATAAATTTAATGGTGGTTCATTTCAATTTGCTGGTGAATTATGATCGGGACTTGTCGAGAATGTCCAATTTAACGGAGGTTTGATAGACAATGAAATATTGCTCTTTAGACGACATGATTCATTGTTTGGTCAAGGGAATCATTTCGTGGTCAAGAAATTAATACAAAGTCAATATTATATTGTAGGTTGCTCGATAAACCCGAGAATACGCTGCTTGTAAGGTTACCTTTATTGATGTTTCTTGCTTAAATGTCAACCCATGTCAGGCCGAAATTTGGAAAAAAGTATTTCTGGTATTTCCAACTTTCCTGATTACTAACGGCAATCTAGATTCGTGTTCCAACTATTGCTTGATCGTTTTATAAACTAAGTTAATAATTTCCTTTGATATTTTACAGTTTTAAATGACACGTGCACGCCCTGTTATTATACAACGGCGACCTGCAGGATTTTTTCAATCTTGTGTAATTAAGCTTTCTCCCCTGCAGTATATCGTGTTCAAAAGTGACTTTCAATTTCAAGGAAGTACTTCATCGAGCTAAAGCTTCACATTTATCATCATTCAAATTGTAGAGCTAAAAATTGAAATAAGTAGGATTGTTGAAGGAAATCTTGATCATAGGCAGCCACATTCAAAAAACAGCAATAAAAAGAAGAGGACTGCCTAGTACGACCAACAATTAGTTAAGCAACACTGGATATATATTTAGAGCTACTTAATTTGAATTATGAAAAGAACTTTCCCTTAATAAACGAAGTAACCATAAAGATTTGCAGCTGAAGTGCATATCGGCCCGTTGCCGGCTATGTTTTCGCACGGTAATTCCATGTATTGGCCATTGTCATTGCGAAAATATACTATATTTCCTTAAAATATCCCCGCGTCATGTTCATCAGAATGGCTTCCTTCAGCTGTGGCCTCCTTGAGTGTCGATCTCTGGTTCGTCTTATTCCTAGGTGACGAATGTCGTCCTCGCCGTTGCCCATATTCATCCTCCTGCTCTCCGTTTTCCTGTCGATACTATTCCCAGCCTATATTTGCCAGGTTCCGTACCATACCTTATTCGACATGTTAAATCCATCATAATCAATATTTAGAATTTGACTGCCTTCATACAACTTTTTTATATTTTCGTCCAATTGCCATTCCCCATTTAAATTAAGTTATAATATTAACAAAGCTTGCCCCTTTGTTTATTAAAATTGTTGACTACTATAAATGTGCTATTCCTACAGAACCTTGACCTGCGGAAACTCTCGAAAGAACTTAGAAGTCTTGGTAGATTAAAAGATTGCTAAATTACCTTCTTGCCTCAAAACAGATGGGGTCTCAATGCTGTCTGGAGAAAATGTTTACAGTATGAGAAAAATACTTAACCGAAATTGATTAATAGTAATCAGCCATCTGTGATTTATCTATTACATAACTTGGAGTATTGCAGTGATTGTTAGAACATGTTACGAAATCTTCTTATGATTCATTTTTGTGGTCCATTCTCAGAAATCATTCTCTTGATCAAAAAGTTACCTGCATTGATGTTTCCTGTGTCAAATTTTATTAATCAACAAATTATGCTTTGTTCTCATCAAGTATTGGAGATTGCAAGTTTACTGCTTCCACTAAAAATTTCTATAGATTATTAGGAAATCATATTCCTTAAATTACAATATCAGAATCAAGCGTTACAGACTCCATTCTTCAGACACGTTGTTATTATTTAGAAAGTCCGCCAGACGTGTATTTGAAGTTTTCTCACCGTCAATTCAATTATTCGATAACTTAAATATGAAAATCTTTGACATTGCTTTGACTAAAGAATGCATCTTTTTTCGAAAAACCACTTAACTATAAAAGATTTGCTTTGATGATTGTAATTCAGATTCTCTGCTATTTTATTTCGTTACAAACAAGGCATTCAGCTTTGCAATATTTCAAAGAAAATGAAAATAATGGTTTCTACAGCAATTGCCATACTAGTTACCTAGATTCCACTGATTATTTAAAAATAGATTACGTAGAAACGGGCAAAATAATACCCGGAAATTTGGAAGCAAAATTCCTCAAGGAAAACCCAGGATTACAAAAGACGAAAGTATTTCAGACAATGCACCTTTTATGAGAAAAAAGACAGGTGCATCAATAACTAAAGTCTTTTTGCGAGAGGTAGGTAAGTAGGAACATTTGGGTGAGTTCTTGGAATATATTTTCGCCGTATGAGGGTTTAATCTTGAATCTCAATAAAGTTTTATCTGAAGAACGTTTTTCGATCAGGTAATAATATTCAAGGGATTAGATATTTTCTGAATTTTTGTTTAATGACGTCGCGAAGATTGTCTTAAACGAAAGGGCTAGTTCTTAAATATCCCTACATCCGGGAATACATATGCCAGTAAAACGGGTAAGTAGCTCGCATGCTTGAAAATGGTATAGGTCAATAGATGGTACATTGGTGATCAATTTGCACTTGTTAGTTACCTACAGGCATACAAACTTGCCTGTATCTGGCAGGTGTAAATTTATCACCGCTGTACCATCTATTTGGCATATTCCATTTTCAAGGATTGCTTTCCCGTTTTACTGGCATGTCTATTTCCGGCTTATTATTCATAATTAACATAAAAAGTTGGTTTTTTGATCTTTCTTCTTTCAAGTAATGTGATTCTTTGCTTTGATTCAAAGATCTTCAATTTTAACTCCTCCGCAAAAGTTAAGTTTTTTAGTTGAAATTTATTTTATGATTGATTGATTATTTGAACCTACGTCCTGTTTTCTGTGAACACTTATTCATTCAGTTGGTTAAGCATAAATTGATTTTTGTCTAAATAAAAGTTAGACCACTGGAACCCTTTTTTTATCTTATAATATAGGGTGCCGTGAACCTAGAGCAGCCATTTTTGCACAATCAAAAACGAATTGTATGATTAATTAGTACTAATTTATTACTAATTAATTACCGTAAAAAAATTTTTTTTACTCAATTTGTTTAAAAAATAATAGTGGTTGTGCTAGCTTCACTGTGAATGTGCATCAAGTTAGCGAAACAGTTTTGGCAAATCAAGTCGTAAATATTCGGATAATTTGCCGTTAATTTGCCGCTAATTAGTTGTGATAATTTCGATTTTGCCGTTTTTTAATTTTTTAAAGAATTTAGATGTTTCGCTAACTTGATGTCAAATTTTTTTAAAAAATTAAAAAACGGCAAAATCGAAATTATCACAACTAATTAGAGGCAAATTCGCCGAATATGATCGAACTAAAAATTTTGAAATTGAGTCTATTTTGTACAGGTGTTTCGCTAACTTGACATCAAGTTAGCGAAACATCTAATTTTTTTAAAAAATTAAAAAACGGCAAAATCGAAATTATCACAACTAATTAGCGGCAAATTAACGGCAAATTATCCGAATATTTACGACTTGATTTGCCAAAACTGTTTCGCTAACTTGATGCACATTCACTGTGAAGCTAGCCCAATTCATTTAATTAACCTTTTATTTCGATTAAACAATAGTACTAATTTATTACTATCGACATTCGTTAAATAATAATTTATTACTACATTTGTTTATTAGCTATGAACAAAACAAATATATATTGAATATTTTTTTCAAGCAAACGTACGCCTGTTCGATGATGAAAAAGGGTCAGCTACCTGCGTCGAGAATTCTAATTAGTCATACTCCGGATTAAAACATTAGGATAATCCCTCTGTATTGAAACTTATGAAGTGTACCTAACACTTAAACAACAAATATGCTTACCTTTATAAATATTTTGTTATTTTACAAATAACAAAATATTTTTATCAAAAAGTTAACAAACAATTTTAACAAGTTGTTAATTAATTAATAAAATTAAATTGATCTATGAATTTTCATCACAAAATATTGCAGTTTGGTCTTCCAACTTCATCAAAAATATGTTTACTCAAGAAACCAAAATGAAATTGTTTTGTTTCTTATTTCTCACTCAAACACGAGACAATGCAAGGGTCATTCGATTAATTACCGGCTTTCAATTTGAGTCGCCTTTTAACGGCATTAGACTAGGTGCCTGCTTAGACGGGTCGCGCCCACCACCTATCAACACGAAATTTGTAGATGAAGGGTGAAGTGTCCCCACTTCCCCCCGCCCCCACAAAGTTTGTGAAAACACTCCTTTTTATTTTTATTTGATAGACTAGAAGCTTAGGGAAAGCCCCTTTGTACTGTTCGACAATCTATTTTTTTCGTATAGAATGTCGAACAGCAGCTCTAGCCGGAAGATAGAGAGTAGAAAGAGACAGAGAAGTAGGAAGGAGCTGCCACAACCTGGCCGCAATATTTTTATTCCACCTACTTCCAACCATTTCGCGACTTTGGCATCGGGGCATTTGAGAAGAAACAAATCTCATTAGCCAACCGATGACATGCGCTTGGTGGAGCGGGGAAGGACTAGCGAAGGCTATGACAGGAGGAATCAGGAATGTAAAGAGGGGAGAAGAAAGAAGGGAAGTTATGTGGATGGAAAAGTGGAAAAGGCGAAGGACCGTGGGGCTGGCCGGGATTCGAACCCGGGACCTCTGGGAAAGCAGTCAGGCGCCTTACCTCTAGACCACCGAGGCCCCCCAACTCCTGGAAGCGAACCGTCTAAACAGGCACCTAGTCTAATGCTGTTAAAAGGCGACTCAAATTGAAAGCCGGTAATTAAAAACTACGTTAAATCCCAATGAGCTTTAATAATCAGCGCATGTCAGCAATATGAACATAATTAGAAAAAAATAGACAGGAATAGTTTTTGTTCTTCCGTCTCACTCTTAAGCTATTTTGAAAAGTTCATTAAACAGGAGAAATAACCGTCACAGCTTTGAAGTAAATTCTGAAAAAACTGCTCATTAGAATTCTCGACGCAGGTAGCTGACCGTTTTTCTTCATCGAACAGGCGTACGTTTACTTGAAAAAAATATTCAAACTTGTTTTGTTCATAGCTAATAAACAAATGTATCTAGTAATAAATTATTATTTAACGAATGTCGATAGTAATAAATTAGTACTATTGTTTAATCGAAATAAAAGGTTAATTAAATGAATTGGGCTAGCTTCACAGTGAAGCTAGCACAACCACTATTATTTTTTAAACAAATTGAGTAAATTTTTTTTTTTGACGGTAATTAATTAGTAATAAATTAGTACTAATTAATCATACAATTCGTTTTTGATTGTGCAAATATGGCTGTTCCAGGTTCACGGCACCATAATATAGACCAAGAGCTAGTGAGCCGTCCGAGTAACGGTGTGTCTGTAAGGCTAGAAATTCTTATGGTGAAGAGTCATAGTTGCCTAAGTACAATGACCATCGCCTGGCACGCCTCAGCCCTGCACGTCATCAACCCCTATATTTTTGAAAGTGTAGGAAACATTGGGAAAAAACTTGTTCCTGTAAGCTTGAAATTTTTTTACCATTTTGTTTATTTGTTATTAGGTTCAAAAAAAAATTGACAGGCGTTTTCGATGTGCACAAGTACCTGACAGGTGAGCCTGAAGGTGTATTATGTGTAAATTAAAATAAACTTTATTCTGTAAAGTTGAAATTTACAGATTATGTTTCTTTAGACGATTTAAAGTAAGTTGGTACAATGACAGGCGGTTCTAGCTAGCATAAGTCCTTGACAGGGGAGGGGAAAGATGCTATGGGAGTGCGAGTAAGAGGCGTAGCATGAAAAATCATATCGTTGATGCAAATTACATTAAGTGAAAATAATACTTATGGGTAAATATGGGACCCCAATGCAGGAAAATCCGGATTTTTGTTATATTTTATAATTATAGTAGATAGTTTTACGAAAATTTTAAGATATCTTGCAGCGTCCTACGATGGTTTTTGGGGCTCTGGGAAGTAAAAATGTGGTTTAATTTAAGAGAAAAAGAGGTTTTTCCCTGAAATTACATATAAAAAACGCCATAAATAGATGGACGTACATATAAATTGCGTGTTTATATATAAATTACATATAAAGACAGTCGGAAAAAGGGGGAAACGGGGGCAAAGGGGGACATAATAGATTTCTTGACGCTATAATTAAGAGAAAAATCGTCGGAATTCAATGAATGTGTTTTGGATAAAATTGGTCCAGGGCAACAGGTGGCAAAAAGCTAATAATAGTAGCGAAAACACGTTTTTTCACGTTTTGGGTACGAAAAAAATGTTGTTTTGGAAAACAAAAAATGCTACATTATAGTGCTTAAAAAGACGAAAATTGTGAGTTTTGGACCATTGATATCGGTCAATAGGTTTTTGCAGAAATATTCAAAAAACCCTTAAAAATAGCCGTTTTTTGACATGTAGTTATAGGGAGTGTAATTATCGTAGAACCAAAGATAACTCAGAAAGATACGACACTGTAATCCTTTCTGTGCGAAGAAAAAGGAAAGTAAAAATCTATGATCTTCTGTCTATTCATATACACGCTCCGGAATGGCGAGATGGCGGAGCAACGGCAAACTACACAAACACATGCAGAGCTGGAAGTACAAGAAGATGGTACATGAATTCACACAAGCAAAATAAAAGTCCAGACGGCACAAAAAATTGCGGAGAAGAGAAATCAGTGCGTCTCTTTCGCACTTCGTGAAATAACATTTCTTTATTTACCCTTTCTTTCTTCGATTTTTTTTTTGTTTTTAAATTGAATTTTGTCTCGCTTGCACCTTGTCGATTGATATATTCACTCGCAAGGGAGCTTATGGGAAATTTTGAGAGTGTCGTATCTTTGTGGGTAATCTTTGGTAGAACCTTGCGTCAGGGCTTAAATTGTGGCCACTGATGGTGCCTACCTACAATTTCTAGGACCACTGTTGGCCTTGTTCAACCTTTTTTTGTGAAACAGGTGTTTTTACATTTTTGAGATTTACTCGAAAAGTTACCATTATTTTTTCACCATTCAAAATGGTAAAAAAAATTCAAGCTTACAGGAACAAATTTTTTTTTCAATGTTTCCTACACTTTCAAAAATATAGGGGTTGATGACGTGCAGGGCTGAGGCGTGCCAGGCGATGGTCATTGTACTTAGGTAACTATGACTCTTCACCATAAGAATTTCTAGCCTTACAGACACACCGTTACTCGGACGGCCCACTAGCTCTGCTACTAATAGTAAAACCCGCACGGTAAAGCAAACATTGAGCGATCCGTACCGGAACTCTGTTATTATTTTTAGCTCTTGAAATTTAAAAGTTTATCAGCTTTAGTTTTGTCAATTTGAATGAATCTTTTAGCTTGATGATCGCTATGGCTCCTTGTCCAACTGAACAAAGTTCGGGGCTAACAAGTAAGGGAGCGTTCAAGTACCTTTAGCTCTATATGATCCCAATGTCGTTCCATCCTAAATTTTGGCATTATATGTACGTTAGGAGTGTATGTACGAAATATATTTTTTTCAAAAATTTGAAAAACCATTATTTTGAGATATTCCAAAAGCAAAATTTTCAAAATGAAGTTTTATTCTTACTAATAATACTATGTTGTATATCACGTATTAAAGCAGAAGAAATTGGTGGTACTTTCAGCTTTCTATGTCAAATAGTTTTTGAACTAGATCAATTTAAAGATTTTAAAATTTGTTAAAATTTTAAGATTTTCGAGTTTTTGAAAATTTATAACTAAAAAATTGAAGTCCAAAAATTTGAGAACTTGTTTTTTTAGTTTCCACCAAAAGAACAAATATAAAGAAATATTTTTTCATCTTCCATTGTTTGCAGTATATATTTACGGACTCAATATTTAACTGTTGATAAGGGGACTCTAAAATGGATAAAGCCTGTAATTGCAAGTCCGAGACTGAATTCCTTCTGTCATACGTTTTCCCTGAAAATTGACTTGACACGAAGCCTTTCTTCATCTTCATTAATTGAAGAGTTTACAAATAACAAGGAAGGTATTGAACCTATTTTTAATTTATTTTTACCAAAACAATTACGATCGAATTGTTTTGAGCAGACGTACGATTTTTATTGTGGGCGGGAAGTTAACTTTACAAGCATTTATGAAAAGCACTCGTCCCAGATTTTGGAATTCGAAAGAATTTCAGATTTGGCTGAGCACGTTTATGCGCTTTGCAGCTTCGAGTGATGCAAACAACTCTCCAAGTTGTGCGACTTTGTAGCATTTTTTATAAAAAAAATGTGTCCAAAAATCTACACCCACAATATACAACAAAAGACTTACGTAAAGCCAAAACCCAACATTTTAAGCCAATAGCGAAAATTCAGATAAAATAAAACAAAGAATAATTACCTAAATTCGTTTCTAAAATCACCGAATGTTCTAAGAAATAGTTAAAATACAAAGCATCAGGAAAATCCTTCAATGTAGCGCTAGAGGCAAACGTTTGAAAGATGACAATGTTGCGGGAAACATTCTGTTGTCAGTTCCTTTCCTTGCCCCCCTAAAATTCTAGCTTCCTTATCGACAAACTCACCGCATGTCTTGCGCTGCGGACCATGACCACGTTCGCCTCCTTGTGTAGCTGGAAATTCTAATATGTTGCTTGTTGCTAAGGTGGAGGCAATCTCAGAGGTCTGCCGATGCGAAAAGCGTTCGGGTTTTTTGTTCTAGCTGTCGCATCTTTATACGGAGTATTATGTTATCTCTGGTGCTGCTTTTTGTCCGAACTGAATGATTTTGGAACTCAACTCCTCCCCTTCATCACCATATTTATTTTTCAAAAATTGATACACTTCTTCAAACTCTTTAGGCTTCAATGAAGATCTTGCCTGTCCAAAATATTTTGGCGTCAGAAGGTAGCACAAAAAGTGGCTTGGAGTCATGGCTAAATCATATCGTTTCTGAATAGTTTTGCGCTGAGCTGTATTTGCAACTGAATGCAAGTTTGCAACCAATTCTTTCCACAAGTGCACAGCATCCCCTATAGTGCACGCGTTTGCTAAAATAAAATCAAAAGCATTTTGTTTGTTTGTTTTTTTAAGTTGCTTAAAAAATGTTGTATTAAAATTACCTTCGATCTGTGTTAGTGTATCAGCAATCGGTTTCAGTAAAACCAACATGTCCTCCGCGTTTCTTTTGACAGCGATGTTCGTTACAAATTTTTTTTATTTCCGATTCAATGTCATCTTTGAATTCCTCACAAATTTCGAGAATAGGGCACCAATTATCCAGGTATGATTTAACAGTTGCACATTGAATTCCACCTTACATCTAATGGTAAAACAACTGAACTTTGCGCGTTTTCGAAAAAATGTCATTCGACGATTTTTATTAACACATGATATCATCGTTGCACCGAAGTTTTTCTTTTCAGTATTATAAAAAAAGTTTTTTCAAATTTCACGCTTTTGACATGGTTTTCTGTAGATTTTGGCATGCTGAAAACGATTCCGTTGTCCGATTTGCCCTATCATTCTATAGTTTTGAGATATTTAACGCGCAAAAGTGCAAAAACACGCTTTTTGGCACTTTTAGGTTAGGATTGCTCAAAATCCTGACGTGATAGGGCAATTTGGCCAACGGATTCGGATTCAGCGCGAAAAAATACTTAGGATACGACTATTAAATTGAAAAGAAAAAAAATGACCCGTTTTTTGCAGGCCTGTGTAATTATATGTCACGAAAGTAAAAGTAGATTTTCTTCATGATGAAGGCTTTATATAAAAATTTGCACTTGTTCGCGACTTCCCAGCTTTCTATAATATTACTACATCCGGTTTTCTTGACCTTCTAAAGTATTTTCTGAAGGAAATTCTAAAAACTAGGCAACAAAGCAGGAATGACATACATAATGAAATTATTCAGATTTCTAAACTAAATACAACAAAGCCATTACCAAGGAGAGAACTCTTCATTGTTATAAAACTCTTGAGAGGCTTTCAATGTGAACTAGCAGAAGAAAGCTTAAGTTGGAAAACGTGCTGCATATACTCGGCGTGTGATAATCGCATCGTGTCATAATCAAAAAATAAAAAAATTCAATTACACAAATGCTAAAAACTGCTGTATACACAAGCAGATTATAATTGAGGTTTTCGTATCATTGAAGCTTATACATTGCCAAAAACACACTTTTGCTACTATTTACCTATTTCCAGAAATTATAAAGGCTAATTAAATTTTATAATTAATATTATAAACAGCATGCCGCGGTTTCTACAATACGCAAAACACTGCTTCCACTCCACTAGTGTTTTTCATGTTTCAACTAACCACTGCAAAGTTGGTCTGTGAGTTTTGTGAATTTAGAAAGTAAACGTTTAGCCTAGATTGCGGTGTTGGGTAACCGTTTTTGTAATTTCGTCTAAGATACGTGAACCACATTTCCATATTTGAAAAAATAAAAAGATACTTGCCGACAGCCTTGACATGGAAGAGAAAGTTTTTGCATCATCGTCGAAATTTTTCTTTACGGGATTTTTTTATTTTGTTGTTTTCGGAAATGCCTTGTTATATATCGGAAGATAAATTTTAACAGATAAATGCGTGCGTGGCTTCACGATAAAATTGATGTCTTTTGGAGAAGATTTGATAATTTGATCAATATTTGCTACTAATTGATATTACGTGACCTAAATCCGGTTAGTTTATTTTTATGAACAGCATTCTTTTGTTTTATATAAACTCTTGATTTTATGCTTTTCTTAAATGGTTTTTTTAATAAATTTATGGTTGATATGATCTAAAAATATAAAGTTTCATATTCTCGCTCTACAAATGGCTTGTATTCTTAGCAGGCATTTTATCTCTAGTTTGTAGGCCAGGCCAAGATCCAACAGTCTGCCTAAAGGTTTGTTACATAAACTTATTTGAACAAGTAAGATCGTGCCGAAACCCAAGATTCTGGTCTTCGCTTTCGTGGATTAGTGACAGGTCATGAAAGGCAAATTCCATATCCTCGAGCCGTAGCGGCAGACTGGGTCCTCTCCAATTATGGTAATTTAGGATGCCGAGCCAGATGACAAAATTAACTAGTGTTTTGACATCGTTAATTCAACCCTTATAACATTTTTGCATACTTATTAAGGGTGGTGTTAAGATCTACCACAAAAAAATTCAAGTTCATAACATCTAGGTCTATAGTATTAGTAAGAAATCAGGAGGACCGCAGGGAAGTTAGATTTCTTTTATAGGACATTTTGTTAATTGAGGGAGAGAGACAGGCTGCGTAGGGATTGAAGATAGTGCAGCACCTGCAAACTGTCTCGTTTCTAGCATATTCAGTGCGATGCGAGTACTCTTTAAGTAGTTTGGACTGTCTTGTTTGTCGAGTATCGTTAAATTTGTTGGTGTCTGACAGGAACCCAAAGATCAAGGATTTTGAGCCTGTCCGTATAGTGAGGAAGGTTGTGAAAATCCGAAGGATTATAGAGGTTTCTGAGCGCGAAAAGAAGGAACTTCTTTTGAACAGATTCTATTCGGTTTACACTAATTTGAAATATGGGATCCCAAATCTGGCACGCATATTCAAGAATAGGACGGACTAATGTTCAAAACAAGTCTTTAGTAACCCATAATTTTTTTTTATCATAGTGTAAGTTAAAATTTAACTTGCTGTCGAGGACAATGCCTAAATCAACAATGTGATCGACACGATCCAAGACATTGTCATTGAGGTAATAATTTTGCAGCTGTTTGTTTCTTTTCCTGGAGAAAGTAATTACATGGCAATGAAGATTATTAGACTTGTATAGTGCATTAAGTTTCGACTGTAAAAAGTTTGAGGCTTTATAGGTGCGGAATGCCATTTAATTTTTCAGATAGATCGGAAATGAATATGTAAAATAGAAGTGGTCCTAGGAGGCTGCCTTGCGGTACACCTGGGGTTGCATTGATTTCTTTTGAAAGGAAATCCCTGAAACCCTGAAATCTTACCACCTGGGTTCTCCCGACCTTACCTAAAATCATGTAGCTGATCGCTTAGGTTCGGAACAATTTGCCCCTCTAATTCTCTTGTTATAGATAAGTTTTTCAAATAGTTTAGGGATAACAGATAGGATAGCAATACCCTTATAGTTGTCCGCCGTATGTTTATCACCTGATTTGAAGATTGGTGTGAGGTAGGATTTCTTCCATATCAAAGGAAACTTACCGGCAGAGAGGGACTTATTAAAAATTAGGTGAAGGGGGAGAAGAATGAGTTAGAGGTACCTCTGCAAAAAACTTGCAGGTAGACAGTCCGGACCTTGACCTTTGTTAACCTCAAGATCTTTTATACCTGTTTTTATATCTTCGGGCGATAAAGATATATTGTCTATAATGACCGCAGTTTCTAAATGCTCCCTTGGGACAGTGTGCACAATCGAAAAAATGAGGCAGAATATTTCACTGAACCTGTCCGCAAACATGTTGGAAAATCTTGGGGGAGATAGGAGTGTGTAACACCATTTGTCATTGTTGACGGGTAACTAGACGTTTTCCGCTTTAGATTAACCAAATCAAAGATTTTTTTAGGATCAGGTATGATATTTTCACCGACAGTTTTTGCATAGGTAGTATAGGCTTCCCGTGATCTATGATTAAATTCTGAGTCTAACCTGTCGTATTCAGATTTCTGCGCAGCACTAACATTGTTGTTATTTTTCACTACGCGGTACAATTTATTTCTCCTATTAGAGACCGAATGTTTTTGTCAAGCCAAGGCTCCGTCAATTTTCCCCTTTTTTGATTTTGGGTACGAATCTGCCAATGGTGTTGAAGATAACCTTGTAGAATATATCATCACCATCAAGTAGATTCTTCCCGTTAATAAGGTAGGTAGGCATAATGAGACTAGTCCTGGTCTTACCGTTAATGCAGATCGAATTCCGTTTGTTGTGCATGTAAGCCAGTTAAAGACGTACATCATCAAAGATCCCCTTTTCTCGCAAGCGCGAGAGCAAATATCTACTCTCTGAGGAGTTTCAGATATAATGGTATTTTTTACCAAAAAATTGTAGGGGGTTGTAGAAGGTTTAAGAAAGGTGACTTGCATTTTACTAAAGAAACTGATGACATTGGTTGTGGCGGGGTTGATTGAGGTGGAGCATCGCAGATATTAGCGTAGGAACGGCCGCCAACAATAATGACTTCGCGCGAAATTCGGGTAAGTGGTGGGTAATAGATTATTAACTTCCCAGTATAGGAAGTTATTGTAATCGGTCCGAAAATCGAAATCGAAAATTTCGACGTATTTTCATCTTTCAAGGTCCCAGGAGCATTTTAAGCAAAATATTGGGAGGAAGTATGTGTGTGTGTGTGCGTACGGATGTGGTCATTTTTTCCTGCACGATATCGCGCGAACCAAAACTGATATCGACTTCGTTGAGGTATCGTTCGAAGCGTATTAACCGAAATATGATCTGAAAAGATTTTCATATAATTCGGTCGAGCCGTTTTTTTGTTTAAGCGGCGTAAGGGATTTTTGTACCTGCACGATATCGCACGAACCACGAAAGATATTGACTTACTTAAGGTGCCGTTCGAAGCGTATTAGCGACAATATAATCTGAAAAGATTTTTATAATATTCGGTCGAGCGGTTTTTTGGTTTAAATGACATAAGTGATTTTTGTACCTGCACGATATCGTGCGATCTATAAAAGATATCGACCTAGTTGACGTGCCGTCTGAAAAGATTTTCATAAAATTCGGTCGAACCGTTTTTCTTGTTTAAACGACGTACATATATGGTTTTTGTACCTGCACGATACCGCGCGAACTAAAAACTATATCGACTTCAAAAAGAATATTAACGAAGAAATGCTCTGAAAAAAATTTCATAATATTCGGTCGGGCCTTTTTTGTTTAAATAGAAAAACTTCGGCTAATTGTCAGAAGGACCTTCAATTGACAAGTTTTGCTAATATCTAATAAACTCGATAGAATGAGACCCCTTCTAAACGAAGTGATTCATTTTTGGGTTTTGCACAGCGATAGCCTTCCAACAAAACATCACTTGTCACAATCCGACAACCTTTCAAAATCGTGCAAAAATTTCGTTACCCTTTACAAACAGCGCGAATTTTTCAAACCTTGGATTATCACTTTTTGACGGGGAATTGTTTTCTACGCGTGATACAGTTTCAGGAAATTGCGGTTTATCCCGGGATTTCCAGTAGTTACCGCAAAATTTTTTCTTTTTGGTCAAGTCTGACAAGTAGTTAACAGTTACAGTTTTACTAATATCTCCGGAAAGCTTTGGAGTTTCCAAATCAAGTCATTCGCTTCTCAGTTTGTCAACGGCGCTTCCGCACGCTCCATACGAATTTTAACACCCGATTTAGTGCAACGAACGGAACACGGAGGACATGTTTGTTGCTAACGTTCAGGAAAAACAAATTCTCTAGAAAAATCTTGTGGATTTACTGCTATTATAGTTATTTGAACTAGGTTCTCTCGGGATTGCTTTGTCATCAGTTCTGATACTAGCCAATTTTCCACCAGTGATAAACGTATAACTATTTTGTAGGAAGTCAGTTTATTCCATCTTCGTTCATCATACTGGGAAATTAATCGTGTGGACCGAAGGGGTCAAACCCACATCCCAACTAGTTTGCGTTAGTGGTTGGTAGTGCATCATAAGTACCGTTAGTGCTCTTAGTTATTGTGATGGTGGTTGGAAGTATATTATTTGTATTAGTATTCTTGGTTAGCGAGTTAGTAATTGGAAATGAATTATTAGTACCGTTAGTGCTCGTGGATAGTGTGTTGGTTTAGTTTAGGGCTACTCCTAGATTTATGTTTGCAACTTAGCCTATCTATCCAACAGTGGAGAATAAATTCTTCCATGTGAAGATGTCTGCCTCAGAGCTCTGGAACAACCAATCGTATCTTGAGGGCAAGGGTAACTTGAAGCTCTTAGGTTTATTGGCCTTCTTATATCGATGACTGGCAGTTGGATATATCAATCGAGAAGTAGGTTTTATACAACGAAGTTACCAAAGATGAGTCAGATCGTGGTGGCACTTCCTTGAGGAACTAATCTTGTCTTTGGTGCTCGAGGCATTTACTGCGCTGACGCTACTTATCCCGCTGCGCGAGAGATCGGGTCTATTGGATTTAGAAAGCCACCATTTTTAGGTAGTGACTTAATAGCAGCCAATTCTAATTGGACGTTGTTGAGCTGGAAATTTAGCGTTCGTTTCTAATCGTTGGCATTTGAATCCGCAAAAGTTCCTCCATAACTTTGCTTCTTGTAAGCCCCATTTTCAACAGCAATGAATTTATAATTTGCCTCAGCTATACCTTGCAATACTACAGAAAAATACCCTTTATACATAGTTGAAAAACATCGATCCTGTATTCTGAGGACATTTGGTTCGAATATGTTTGTACTTGCGATGGTTTTCCATTAGAGGCATATTGTTCTTGCAGAAGCATATAGTTTTCCATGTTTCTAAACTATAAAGGTCCGTTTATGTCTACAGGCATCGAGCACGCCAAACATGTGCCGTGCCCGACACTGACAGTCGCGATTATCCACATCTAGCGTGCCGTGTCAGACGGCAGACACTAGTTATGTTTTTGTTATCTATTTCGTAAAGAAAAGAAAAAATGTCTGCGCGGTTCGCATGCTATGCTCATACTGCCCGCCAGACACCCACAGATACGTGCATGCATGAACCGCGCAGACAAAATATTCTTTCAACGAATACTAGCGGGGCACGGCCTGTGGCTGTCCACGTCTGCGCGGTCGTGTCACGCAAGATGTAAATACGTTCATACACACTGTATAGAAGAATATTATTTTGTCTAGCACGGCACGTGTCTGACACACCCTACGTCTGTAGATATAAACGGACCTTAATTCATTCGCTGGAAAATAGAAGCTACTCTTAGCAAGGGACATATCACGAAAGACTAAAGTTAAACTATACAGAACCCTTATAGGGCCCTTATAGGACGGCATGGATTCGTAAACTGGACATTCAAAAATAACGAAGATCCCCTCCTAGGGTGCTTCGAGAGAAAAATTCTTCAGACTATACATAGAGGAGTGACCGTGGAGCTATCGATGATGATGAAACTATAATTCGTGCAGCATAGTGGGAATTCCGTAATAAAAGGTATGTGTTAAACCACCGGTTTCCATTTTTGCTAGGAGGGAGAAATATACTGATATTCAGAACAGACGGCACAGTGTAAACACTATGTTCTGACGAACAGTTCTGACTTATTAATCTTAATCTGTCGATGAAATCGTCGCTTTGAGTACCACCGAGAAACATGGCCTTAAAAGCAATGCCATCCCTACATAGTTAATTTGTTCACACTTGTCATCACCTTTTACATTATCGTCCTGCTACAAATACTGAGTTCGATTTTCGAAGTAGCGCCTTTGGCGGTAGTGTTATATGGTGTCCAATTCTTCGTTCTTTCTACGATCTTCGTTAAACTTTTCACATCAAGATAGATCATTCAGCATTATAGAAGTCGAATTATAGGCTCTAGTCACATAACAAAAAAATAAATTCTCTTCTCTAATAACCCGTCGAACTAATGATGGAAGAAAACTGTCTTCCCTGCGACCCCTTGTCTTAAAAACCGGTCTTTGTTTTGATATGGTGGACAAGTCTGCAGAGGTCCTAATAGCGCAGTGTTCCAAAATATAACCCAGTATATTGGCCAGGGCCTTCGCGGCAGCACTTTTAAATGGGTGAAAATTGCTCCACAGCTTCCACAGAACTGAATTTGTGACTCGTGTTACCCGGCCATTGATATGATGGACTGTCACTACAAAAGATGTCCGCTGAGCTTAAGCTTCTACATAAAAAAATTAGATTTTATCATTAAATTATAAGTAAAGTTATTACCTGTTTAATCCGGATTCTGAATAGATTTCAATGAGAGCTTTTCAGTCGCGCTTGTGGCATTATGTAATCAAAAGAATTTGTTTACATATATATGGGTTGAATTTATAGCTGAGGTGGGACGTGAAGAAAAAAACAGCTGCGGCGCCTGTCATGTTGAGAGCAATGGATTTGGAATTTGATGTCATGCAATTACTCATAAAATATCTGATACTACATTCGCAGATATAAATCTATTTTAAATGCATTTATTTAATAACTAAAATAAAAAAGTCTTATTTAAAATTATGTTCAAAATATCAGGTCTTAAAATACTTGCAGATAAATAAATAACACAGCCAATCAAGAAGTATATATTTTTTTTCCTTTTTTCGTTTAAAACAAGTTGCGATAGAATAATAATCGTTTGTCGCCTTATCTGTTCCACAATACACGTATTGAATTAATTGTCTATTTTTATGGCCACGAGTGTATTGCTGCAAAAAGTTTCAATTCTTTTTAGTAAATACAAGCCAAAAAATACCCGATAAACACGAGTCACTTTACTTGTCTTTAGACGTTTGCTATCAGGTCTTGTATAATAGCGTCGGTCCAAGGCCAAGATAACATAGCTGTCACTGATAATAAATTCCCTCGAAATATAAAGCAGCTGATGTGGCATTCTTTCAGGTCTGGGTGTAAAAATAAAAAATAAAGAAATGAGCCCAAATAAATTATCGATTAATGACCCTTGCTGGGTGGGTAATTGTGGCAGAGGACAGTTCATTCCATTATTATATAAAAAATGCTGCTCAAAATTCACTCCTGCAGGAACCTTGCATGCTGAAGTAACCGTGTTTTGCGCCCCACTAATTTAATGAAGAAAAATTTCTTTTTAGTTTAAAATTAGCTAAGAGCATGCAAGAAAGTATCGCATATATTTTTAGTTCGATTCAACTTTATGATTCATGGCTGAAAGTCGAACGAAAATTTCGTTTTATCATCTTACTTTTTGCCTTCAATAGCTCTAGACACTTCAGTACAAATGAACAATTTTTTTTCGTAGACAAAGATGTCGATTAATTTAATTAAATGACCAAACAAAAAAAAATCATCCATCTTGTCTTGCTCGTTTTGTAACAACAGCGTGACCGACACGTGTCTAGATTTACATTTCAGTTTCTAGTCTTGGGATTTGTTCAGTAATCGATTAGTTTTTACCTTGAGACCATCTGATTTTTTTGCATAAAGTATTTTATGTGCAAAGCTTTAAAGGAAAATCTAGGGGAAATTGGTCGTTAGTGATGTGTCAGTCAGTGTAAACATTTCATACAAGAAAGAAATTATCAAGACTTCTGCTGTATATTTGGAGATTTTAAATAAAAAATTTCTTTCATTACAATCGCAACAATAAATCATGTTACTAGACTTAATCAAACAAAAAATAAACAAGCTATTTTTCTGTGTGATTAAATCTTCAAATAATGTCGTTAGCGGAAAATTTTTTATCGTACATAAGATGTTGAATAATCTAATGAAATAAGTAATAATTGATAAGTGCGTCCTATTACTTCTCCCATGGTCTATCGTACCATCTCAGACCTCATCACCACCTCTCGCTCTATCATGGTGCATAGCTGGTGTCGGGGATAGAATTTGGGTATTAACCCACAAAATACTGTCATCGTACCATTTCCTAATAGACAAAAGCTTAATTTAATAGCTCCTTCACAAGATAGATGGTAAGAAAATTGTGTTCTCAAAAGAGGTAAACATCATCGCGCCATACCTTTAACCAAGCGACAAACATTACCTTTATTCTCAATCGGTGTATGATATGTTTAAAATGCTTAAACATCAAATACTGCGTTTCTTTTCAAATAATTAAGCAAATTAGTGGGATGGGACTTTTGCACAAGTTTTCGCATATTGATCTCTCGCTCTTCTCTGTATGTCAGTGTGAAACTCATTCTCAGTGGAACGTTCACTCAAATACTTTTAAAGCTTATTTGTATCGAAAATACGAGCTTTCAGAGTCGAGTACGAAATCATTACTCTCATCTCAAACCACGCCATTGTTGTTGTATCAATAGCCGCGTTCTTTTTACCGTGATCCAGATCGGATCAGCCGAGCATAAAAGAACGGACTTGGATCATGGAAGAAATTTAGTTTTTTACAGTTGTAGTTCTGATTTTTGATATGTTCTGTCGCAATTTATATCAGTTTCTAAAACTTATTAAAAATATTTCTGATTTAAAAAGAATTTATAAAAATGTTTAATTGACTTCCAAAGTTAACAAAACATTTTTCCAAATAAATTTATGAAATTTTGCAGAGCTACCAACCCTTAAAATTAAAGAAAACAGAACAAAATTATAAAAGCTCTGGATTTTCCAATGAGATGTGTCTTGGATATGGTTGTTACACAAGCTATTTTTGTATCACAGATTTTGATCCAAATCTTTTTTGGATCAAGTTGTTGTTGTTGGTTTGCTTGAAAGTTAATGATCTGAGTGGGATCACGGTGTAAAAGGAACGCAGCTAATAAAGAGCTCAGATTTTACTCATTGGCAATATGTGGGGTTCCGTGATTTTACACATGGCGAATGCGGTGTAAAGTTCCTCCTCCAGCCATCGGCCCGTGGTGTTATTTATAAATCCTGCATTCGGCCTCTCCTCGAATATAACTCCCTCGTTTGGGGCGGCGCCCCAACAACCACCTTGGCATGGTTAGATAAGGTGCAAAAAAAGGCACTCAAGTTGATTGATGACGACACCGCCTGCTCCACCATCGACCCCATGAGCTACCGTAGGAATGTAGCAGCACTGACAAAATTTTATCGCTACTATCATAGTGACTGTTCCTCCGAGTTAAACGCTCTCCTGCTTCCACGGCAATCTTGGGTGGCATCACGTAAGTTGTTTCAATCGACCTCTTCATACAAAATTTTTTGTAACACTTGATTTTTTGTATGGAGAGGTCGATTGAAACAACTTACGTGATGCCACCCCTTCTTATAACCGCAACAACAGATTAGCCCACTCGTCTCATTCCCTTCACCTGCAACTACCCCTTTCACGCCCTCAACAAGATATGAATTCGTTTGTTAATAGAACAACTCGACTGTGGAATAACCTCTCGCAGTCAGTATTTCCGAGCTCCTACAACATCCAAGAGTTCAAACGCAGGGTTCATCACCACCTTCTTCAATAACCCCCGTACCTTTTGACCCTTAACCTATACCCCCCCCCCCCCTCTCATCCCTCCTCCGTACTAAGCTTACTGCTAGACATTGCACCATGACGTGACAAATGACATGACGGACAGTAGTACAAAGGGTAACTCCTGAGCTTAGCACTGCCACATAAAAAAAAAGTGGTCCACACAGTTTTAGTTTAACTGCGCAGTTGATCACGCGTGACGTCATGTCAGCGATAAACTGTGCAGTTTGGAACTATTTTCACTCAGTTCTCACATCTGAGCTTCGGTCCCTCTTTTGCTCCGATGAACTGCGTAGGTCAGACAGTTTACCCTGCAGTTCTCTCAGCTCCGTTCATTCTTTGGCATTATTAAAAAAATGTTCTCAAATCAACAAAATTGACGAGACTGAGCAAAAAACGTACAACGAACTGACGAACCCACACACTTTCAGTACAGTTTATTGTACTTTTTTTTTAACACAGTTCAACTGTGTAGTTAAAATTGAGAGTGTATGGGCCGCTTAAGGTTGTCGAATTATCCCCCCAATCATGAATTTTATGTGGAATGACTAGGCTATATTAATACTAAAACTTACAATTTAGGGTTAAAGAGAGAGAGAGAGCGAGAGAGAGGGGGAGAACGAGAGAGAGAGGGGGAGAGCGAGAGAGAGGGGGTAGAGCGAGAGGGGGGAGGGAGAGAGAAGTAGGAAGGATCTGCCACAATAATACACGCTGCACTCATTTTTCTGTAATGCCTATGTCGCAGTGCTGTGGTTGCAAGCAAATTTTCGTAGACCACCGATGCTGGTGTTAGTGTAGTGGACGGAAAATGTTTGGGTGAACTAATGATGGAAGAAAACTGTCTTCCCTGCGACCGTTGTCTTAAAACCGGTCTTTGTTCATATATGATGGGCAAGTCTACAAAGGGTCTAATAACGCAGTGTTCCAAAATGGAACTCAGCATATTGGCTAGGGCTAAAGACGTCTTAACCCTTGTGTTACACACTATCAAAAAATTACGTACTTTACACACTGGGTCAATTTGACCCCAACGAGAAAAATGTTAGTAACCTTTGTATTTGTTTACATAACGGGTTGTAAAAAATTACACATATATTTTGAACCTTTCTGAAGAGTACTGCATGGTTGTTAACGTCAATTGTTATTGTTTAATTAACAAAAAAAATTATCAAAAAAAACACAACTGACTAACTTTCTCCGCATGGGCCTTTAGTTTGAAACTTCCCCTAAATGCCAGTGATGCTACAGGCCCTAATTCTAACGGTTTGTTCGAGAAAAATCGTCTCGAACAAACCGTGGGGTCAATTTGACCCAGTGTGTAAAATAAGGGTTAAATCGCACGTGATCAAACTGACTAAAAATCCACACAGTCCCCAGGTCCACAGATTTCTTGGGACTTTTTAAGAAAACAATTTCGTCATCACAAAAAAAGGCCACCGGAGATATCGTTTTTCTTTATATCTCGATTTATATAGGTCGTACAACCCCGTGCGAAGGCCAAAATGTTGACAGATATTCTCTTCAACTTTCGTTCTTAATGTTGACATTTTTTTTTGAAAAAAAAAAAAATCAATAAGAAATATTATTGCTTCCCGAAATGCCCGTTTGTCATTTTTCCAAAAACATAACCTTTTGGAAGTTAGAAAAGGTCAAAGTTTCCAAAAATTACTTTTTAGCAACAAAATTGGCAATTGTTGAAAGCTGTACAAGTCAAAGCTCTGTCAAGAAATGTTTCACCCCTTCATGTATCTACTAAGTGGGGGGATAAAAAAACTCTGTTCGTCCTAAATTTTTTTTGCTGGAATTTTAATGCTACCCTTCGCTCTTAAATGTTCCACACACTCCAATAGATAAGGTCCCTTTCAGGACATACATATTTAAGTGCCTCAAAAAGCTTGCTATCCAAAAATTCACTGACCCTGAAAATATATTTCCTATCGTCCTAATACCCTCGACACACTAGCACACTTAATCTGGGTTATGACGTCAGAATGGCGTAGACTCGATTTTATTTCCATATCTTTTATATGGGTCTACGTCATTTTGACGTCATAATCCGGATTAAGGGTGATAGTGTGTCTCCGGTATAAGGTTTTCGATAGCGTGTGCCACTCAGCCAGAATCTTAGCTATTGGTGCTGATTCAGTCTTGCAAAACTGGATGGAGAGTTTTCTTTCCATCCGTTCAATCAAGGTAATACAATACTGGATGTCGTCAAATCCAAATCGCAACCTATCTTTGCCGGAACTCCTAGGGGCCAATTTTGTCATCGTCATCTGTTCTACTTTTAATCTTTATAAATGAACTACTCTCAATCCTTTCCGACCCATTTCACAGCTTAGCTGATGCCGATACTTGCTTTCTTATGTATTGGACACTGAAAGATAAGCACGTGCCAGAGCCTTTCTTAACCGCGGACCTCTGTTCGAATCAATAAACAGAGACACTGAACTCATTCTTGATTGGGGCCGCAAAAATTTTGTCAAATTTAATGTTTTCAAAATTAAGTACCAGAAGTTCAGTGAAACAAAGTGCCTGAACGTGGCTAAATAAAATTAAAAAGAGCCCTCAAACTAATTCACCATACGTTTCCATTGTGACTGTTCTATGGAAATAAACGCTTTCCTGTCTACACGGCACTATTATACTCGCAACACTGGATTAGTCCCTTCGGCACATTCCCTCTTCCTACAGCAGCTCCTCGTTTTGTGCAAGGAATTTGTTTATAAATAGCAACTGGACTTTGCATCCATCTTTCGCAGTCAGTATATATTTGAAACTTCCCCTAAATGCCAGTGATGCTACAGGCCCTAATTCTAACGGTTTGTTCGAGAAAAATCGTCTCGAACAAACCGTGGGGTCAATTTGACCCAGTGTGTAAAATAAGGGTTAAATCGCACGTGATCAAACTGACTAAAAATCCACACAGTCCCCAGGTCCACAGATTTCTTGGGACTTTTTAAGAAAACAATTTCGTCATCACAAAAAAAGGCCACCGGAGATATCGTTTTTTTTTATATCTCGATTTATATAGGTCGTACAACCCCGTGCGAAGGCCAAAATGTTGACAGATATTCTCTTCAACTTTCGTTCTTAATGTTGACATTTTTTTTTGAAAAAAAAAAAAATCAATAAGAAATATTATTGCTTCCCGAAATGCCCGTTTGTCATTTTTCCAAAAACATAACCTTTTGGAAGTTAGAAAAGGTCAAAGTTTCCAAAAATTACTTTTTAGCAACAAAATTGGCAATTGTTGAAAGCTGTACAAGTCAAAGCTCTGTCAAGAAATGTTTCACCCCTTCATGTATCTACTAAGTGGGGGGATAAAAAAACTCTGTTCGTCCTAAATTTTTTTTGCTGGAATTTTAATGCTACCCTTCGCTCTTAAATGTTCCACACACTCCAATAGATAAGGTCCCTTTCAGGACATACATATTTAAGTGCCTCAAAAAGCTTGCTATCCAAAAATTCACTGACCTTGAAAATATATTTCCTATCGTCCTAATACCCTCGACACACTAGCACACTTAATCTGGGTTATGACGTCAGAATGGCGTAGACTCGATTTTATTTCCATATCTTTTATATGGGTCTACGTCATTTTGACGTCATAATCCGGATTAAGGGTGATAGTGTGTCTCCGGTATAAGGTTTTCGATAGCGTGTGCCACTCAGCCAGAATCTTAGCTATTGGTGCTGATTCAGTCTTGCAAAACTGGATGGAGAGTTTTCTTTCCATCCGTTCAATCAAGGTAATACAATACTGGATGTCGTCAAATCCAAATCGCAACCTATCTTTGCCGGAACTCCTAGGGGCCAATTTTGTCATCGTCATCTGTTCTACTTTTAATCTTTATAAATGAACTACTCTCAATCCTTTCCGACCCATTTCACAGCTTAGCTGATGCCGATACTTGCTTTCTTATGTATTGGACACTGAAAGATAAGCACGTGCCAGAGCCTTTCTTAACCGCGGACCTCTGTTCGAATCAATAAACAGAGACACTGAACTCATTCTTGATTGGGGCCGCAAAAATTTTGTCAAATTTAATGTTTTCAAAATTAAGTACCAGAAGTTCAGTGAAACAAAGTGCCTGAACGTGGCTAAATAAAATTAAAAAGAGCCCTCAAACTAATTCACCATACGTTTCCATTGTGACTGTTCTATGGAAATAAACGCTTTCCTGTCTACACGGCACTATTATACTCGCAACACTGGATTAGTCCCTTCGGCACATTCCCTCTTCCTACAGCAGCTCCTCGTTTTGTGCAAGGAATTTGTTTATAAATAGCAACTGGACTTTGCATCCATCTTTCGCAGTCAGTATATATTTCCGAACTTCTTCAATATCTAAAATTTCAAACGCAGGATTCATCGCCAGCTCCTTCAACGTCCGTCCCCTTGACTCCTTACAATCTCAAACATGTTCTAATCCTCAAACCAGAGATACTATACAAGGAGTACAAACTCCGTGTTGTCACTTTTCGTTTGATTAATGAGGGCGCCACAGTCGCATTACCCCAAAAAACATGGCCGATTATATTCATCCAGTTCCTGGACAAGTTCGTTAACTATTTATAGTCCAGTAAATAGGTCGAAAAAAAGGCCTTCGTAATGCGAAAAATACCGCCCGCGATTTTTTTTTACCAAATGTTTTTACATATTTTTATGAGCTTAAATTCAAAATGGCGTCATCCCCACCCTTATGCTTCACTTACAATGAAGGGAAACGCGTTTGATTCTATATCTCAGAAACTACATGATATTAACGTAATATCGAAACACAGCTGATTTTCATAATATTAACATGATATGAGTAATTTCTAGTGAGAGCAGCGCTATTTTTCGCTAGCGGAAATTATAAAAACTCAAACTTTTGCTCTTTTGAAATATCAAGTTACCTTTAAAATTTTTATATTTGCTTAGTTTTGTATAGTTACTATAGTAACTATTTATTAAAGTAGAATACGAACCTTTGATTGTATTTCCAAGCAGTTTCAGGTTCTCCTTAGAAATTTAAATTCCAACTGTCAAAAATACAACTGCCACAGATATCATAATATTATGTCTGTTTATTTTGATATCGTGATCTCAATATTATGATATCGAAATCACATGTCTGTCCAGGGCTTTAGCCCGCCATAAAAAAGTCCTGCCTAAGACTTATAGAACACACGATTATCTATAATTTTTGCCTTTATCATTTTTAGATAGGGCTAATATTTCACGAGTAATAGCGCTTTAAATGTCGGAAAATGTAAATTAAAAAAAAAATTTCCCAACATCTTTTTCTTTCCCCGTTACATTTCAAAACTGATTATATCGTGTGTTGAGCTCATCATTGCCCACATTTGTTGCCTTTACTTTTTTCTATAAAGTTGATATTTATGGATTTATTACACCTCAAAAGTTTGTTAAAAATGGTTTTTTGCAAATCTCTAGCCAACTATTTATTTACGATGTCAAGTTATATCAACAAATTTTTTTGTTATAAAATTCCGTTGAAATTTTACTTTAAACATTTTTTTCTAGCATTTACATATACTTTAGCTAATGTTTATACATATGTATAATTAAGAAATTTCGTTGGCGTACGTTTGCAGAATCGGAATGATAAAAGAAGTTTGGACATTGTGCAACGTATTGCAAATGTTTCTGATGCCAAAGCTACAGGTGCTAGGTATCATCATTCCTGTATGCGAGATTTGAAAACCACACCATCTACAGGGGGAAAAGGGGTCGTCCTAATAAAGAAATGTTCGAGGTGATGCAAGTTATTAATATCTTTATAACGAACAGTGAGGAATGTCAATTTAGAGTTTCTGAGTTGCTCGCGTTAATCGACAAGGAAAATCGTCCTGAAATTCGTTTGTTTAAGCATTCACTAAGGTTCAAATGTTTTGGAAAATTGGCTACAAAAACCAAAGTGAACTTATCAGCTCTGCCTCCAACTAAAGATGCTGCTCGACTTCACTCATTTCGAGTATATCATCGAGTGCAAACTTGGGTTGATAGTTATCAAGACCCGGAGGAATGGGACTGGAAGCGAACAAGATTTGGCTTACAACCAGTCCCAATGACAATTGCCCCGGGACCAGCAAATTAAAATTAATATCTTGAAAATGTAGGAAAAAATATGGCGGTTCCTGTGGATGCCGCAAGGCCGGTCTCAAATGTACCATAATTTGCTCTAACTGCAGTGGACGAAATTGCGAAAATGTGACGAAGGATGCAAACCTCCTCGAAAATAATGAAATAAAGAGAACATTTGCGAGTTTTCAAGTCTCCCAGATATATCATTCGACGAAGACAACGTCAGGTCATTAGATGGCAGCTTTATTGGTCTATCCGATTGTCAACCGACATCTTCGAAACATATGAGGCTAAATGACATGAAACCTTGTCACCTATCTTGTATGTTGGACAGATAATGCTTCGCTCTCTATGCTCGGGCATTGTTTCGTTCATCCATATGCACCATACACACAACACACATCAAGCTTTGCACTAACTAACTAAGAACGACGTAAAACTGCATCCTTTTTTTATAACAAGTTAATGGAGGCGGTTTAATCCTCCTCTGCAGACCTTGAGTTCATACATTTGGCAATACCACATTATTTATGGATTAACCGATTACGTTTTCTGATCTCTGAAACATTGGTATTTGTTTCTTTCGACATGATTTACTTTTAAAATGACAACAAGCGCCCTAAAATGCGTGTTTACAGTTTAAACCCCTTTCGACCATAATTTTTACGCATTTGCATGTACAATCTGTGGTGTTTTCCGGGTGTACACTCAAAGACAAAGGACGGACGAGCAACGAAATAAATACACAAGTTGATATGACGAACGTTTATTACAGACTGAATTTAGAAGACTTAGAGCCTTATACAATTCTAGATTTGACCGTTAGTACGGTTATTTTATTTTATTTTTGCAATCGGTTCGTAAAACTATTACAATCGGTTCGTAAAACTACTACAAATCATAAGGAAATTGCCCTCTCTTTTGTTAGATTATGCCACAGTGAAGATACAGCGTCTTGTACTTCTTGATATTTTTCTAAAAGTGTATAAAACAAAATCACTTCGAAGCTCATCCGAATATGATGCGTCGACTTTACATTGTGTGAATTGTAAAATCTTTTATATTCGCTTTCTCAATCACTTTCTATACGCTTATACATTTCCCCATCAATATTTTAAGCAGAAATTTAACACGATTTTTATATTTTATTTTGCAGGCCGAGGAGGAGATTCAAACTCAGAAGATGAATCCATTAATGACAATGGAAGTGTTTACTCTCTTCAATCAGAAAATGCAATATCTGTTGATGAATCAGAAGAAGCAGTGCAAAGCGAAGCATATGAAGATAAATTCATACAAGCTTTAGAGAACGCAACAGAAAAATCAACGCAAACACGCACCCAAGCGCTTCAAACCCTCTGTGAAGTTCTAATGCACAAATATATACCAGATTTTGTAGAAGATCGAAAAGTCACTTTAATCGATGTCATTGAAAAATCGATTCGCCGAGGAAAAGGTGGTGAACAAGTTTGGGGAGCAAGATTAGCTCCATTACTAATAATACAATTGGGTGGTGAAGAAGCTATTTCGAAAGGTCTAAATCAATTTCTATTAACAACAATGCAAGATAAATCAGTATCTTTTGATGCACGAGCAAAATGCTGTGCTGCTCTTGGTTTACTCAATTTCCTTGGGGGAGATGATATTGGTGACTTACTATCGCTAATGCAGTTCTTAGAAAATATTTTTAGTGGTAGCTATTTGAGGGATGAGAAAACACCAATATCTGTTAATGCAGATGCTGGCGCACTACATGCAGAAGCATTAACTTCCTGGGGATTGTTGTTAACATTAATTCCCTCAGGGGATTTTATATCTTTAATGAACGCGCAACAAATGGTGCCGTAAGTATATAAAATTTAACTATTATTTTGTTTATAAAGAAAATGTACGCTTCCTTCAGGTCAATAACAAAATTCATGGGTCTTTTGCAATCTCCTCATCTTGATGTTCGTATGGCTGCTGGAGAAACAATTGCACTTGTCCTAGAAAGCGGCAGATCTCATGATGAAGATTTTCTTGATGAATATTTAGGTGATCTTATTATTGCTGCCAAACAATTAGCTACTGACTCGCACAAATATCGTGCGAAACGCGATAGAAAAACCCAAAGAGCCACATTTAGAGATTTATTACGATATTTAGAGGTAGGTTATTGCATTTATTCAATGTTATAAAACTAAATATAATTAGTGATTATTGTAGGAGGACATATCACCAGAAATTACAATTCGATTTGGAACTGAATCTTTGCTTCTTGATACATGGGCAATCCATCATCAATATACAGCACTTTGCGCTGTTATGGGCCCTGGTATGACCTCACATCTTAAGGAAAATGAATTCGTTCGCGACGTGCTTCAGCTTGGTGCAAAAGTTGTACCAAATCCCGTTACAAAAGCAAACAAACAGACTAAATTAGAAAGGGTACGTATTATTTATAAGATATAATATTTTTGCCATTTTGTCTCTGTGAGCAACTTTCATGTGAAAAATAGTAAGGGAGCGTGGGGTGAGCCGGGACGGTTGGGTGAATCGGGACGGTGCTTCTTTAATTGTTGTTAATGTTTTCATGTTGGTAATTCTTAGTGAATTATGTTTGTATTGGCCCCTCTACATTATTTTATGAGAATTGAAGGTCACCACCTGCATCACTTTATTTGTAAGGATTGTTAATAAAAATCGACACTCCACAAAGTTTTAGTTTTTCGGCGTTTAAGGAAGCCTAATTTTATGGTTTTTAAGACTAAAACAAACGTAAGATAATAAAAAGTATTCGTTAGTATGTTATCTTTTAGAGTTCACATGGAATTTGTGATAACCTCAAAAAAATGTGATAACCACGCGTTTGTTTAAAAAAAACATAAACGCCACTTTCACCTGCTATTTCTATCGTGTCCCGGCTCACCCCACGATTTTTCGGAACTGCCGATTTGACATATTTTTTTAAACGATTAGAAATTATTGAAAATATAAAGTAATAATATTAAAAGTGACAAATAATGAAAGGTATTGAAACCATCTGCAGGATAGGATGTCAAAATAAGAAAAAAAAAATTGTTTAGTTATTTAGATTTTATAAGGCCTTGAAAGCTCTGCGCGTCCCTGGCTGCCAAATACTTCGCAAGTCTTTCCTTTCTTCTGCTATAGCCTATAGTAATGCGAGGACTTCGATTAACAAAGTCAACCATTGTTAGTGTTTTTTGGATGGAGCGATCATTTTTTTTCTATCCTTTTTAACTAGATCCTTCTATCTTAAATGATTTTATGATAGAATCATCGATCGTATACAGAGGATCTACCTCTAAATTCGTAGTATGTATTCTAAATTTCAAAATAGCAGAAGTACATAATATGTTGCGACAAAGGAGATGCGGAGCTCTTTGCAGACTTTAATAAATATGCACAAAATTGTTGATCTTCCGATGCAATTCCACCATATTTGCCAACCCAAGAACTCAGCTCAGTTATATGTTTGTTAGCTTTCCTGTAACCCGATATTCTACCGAAGTCAATTCACTCCTCAGTAACTTGAACCACTGTCTAGTCAGCGCCAATTTTCCATAACTCAAACTCAAACAGTTTATTCAATTAATATCATAAAATTTTGTACAGAGTAAATTAAAGTTCAATACTAGCCTAAGGGCAACCGTAAACAATAAAGAAAATACTTAGTATCTAAGTTATAATGTAAATGTAATGAAAAGTTATGTACATATGTGGTTAGCGAAGCCAGTTGAATAGGCTGACTGCGAGGTCTAATTATTATATTTATCACAGTAAAAAAAGAAATAAAAAATAAAAAATATAAAAAATGAAAAAGGGGCGAAAAAGATGTAGGACGGAACCGCGCATCGGTACAGTCCTAAAATTGAAAAATGACTATGTTAATATGGAATGGTCTAACGCCTAACAGAGATACTCCAGAACAAAGTCAAGATGCGCCAAGCAGCGTTAAGGAGCAGCACCGTAGGGCAGGTTCCCTTAGTGACAATCTTAAATTACTTATAAGGAGTATTGACTGAGCATAGTGTAAAAGAATAATGAATGTATACAATGTAATAAGAGTTAACAATAAAATAAAGTAGCTTATTCAATATGAACAAAACAAGAGTACAAAGGAAAAAAAATAATCCTGAAAGATGTACTTAATACTAAGGCTTACTTAAGTAAGTAACAATACAAGAGTTAATTAAATTAACTGACTAAAGGAAACCGTCAACTAAGACTTATATGAATTGCAAAATCAATGGAGACAGAGAAAGGCACATTTATCACAGCTAGATTAATTTACGTCTAGGAGGGGCCGGCCCTCAATGAGACAAAAAGAGATCAGTCAGCCTCTATTATGAAGAGTGTCACGACCAACATAGAAATCTGTTGGGACGTATGTGAAATCGAGGGGGCTAAGGTAGTAGTGATGGAGCGTACTAGGATGAGGGTTATCAAGCCAACACTTTTTAATGAGGGGGTTCTCGTGGTCAGCAAGTTTGGAAGCTCTGTTCTTCCACTTTTCCTGGAGATAGAGGAGGAGGGGAGTGATGTTCGCCCTATCATAAAGTTCGTTATTGGAATAGAGTCTATTGCGGGTTTTAAATTTGATGGAAAGACATTGCCTGAGGATCTTGCGTTCTAGCCTCTCGAGGCTGCAGGCAAGAGTGGTAGAGATGGAGTGCCAACAAGGAAAACCATAGCAGATGACTGGTCTAATTAGCTGCTTGTAAAGGAGTAGCTTAGATTTAGAGTTGAGCTTACTAGAAGATTTCATCACTGGGTAGAGACGACCATGAATACTGTTGACCTTGGAAATAATTCCTTTAGCATGTGGATTGAATTTCATGAGGTGATTAAAATTTATCCCCAGATATTTGAGCTTCTTACCGACCTTTACTACTACATTATTAATACGGAACTGGAGGGAGCCACAAGCCTTGGCGGTACCACGCCTTCCTTTGCCCCAGGCGTTACGAATGGCTATGAATTGTGTTTTCCCTTCATTGAGGGAAAGGCCCCAAGTACCATAAAAGCGCTTAATGAAGTCTATGTGTTTACACATCCACTCCATACCTTTCATTATGTCCGGATTAGTAGCATAAATCAACGTGTCGTCAGCGTACAAGAGTGCTTTGGAGTTTATGTTAGGAACGGAATGGGGGAAATCATAAAGGTAGATGTTAAACAATTTGGGGCCCAAGATGGACCCCTGAGGGACTCCTGATAAAACATCAACTGGCCTAGAGGACATACCATTTATTTGAACAGAAAGAGATCTATCCGAGAGAAAACTGAAAAGCATTTTAAGGATGTGGGGGGAGAAGCCAAGACGGGAGAGTTTAAATAAGAGCCCGGTGTGCCAGACCGAGTCAAAAGCTGCTTTAATGTCAAGTGAACAGATTACAGTAGGGTTTTTATTTCTGAGGCCACTAGTGATATCATTATGTAAAACTAAGAGGGCATGCTCAGTTGAATGAGAGACTTTGAAGCCAAACTGCTCATTAGGGATGATATTGTTGAGATGGACATGGTGATCAATCTCGGACGCTATTATACGTTCCAAAAGCTTACCAATATTTGACAAGGAAGAAATAGGTCTAAAATCAGAAGGAGAATTCGACTGGCCGCTCTTAGGGATGGGGATGAGCTTCGAACATTTCCAAGCTTTAGGGAAATAGCTGTTGTTAATACAGTTATTAAGAATAGAGGTGAGAGGACTTGTGAAGAAAGGACCAATCCTCTTAATAATATAATTGGAAAAATTATCCGTTCCAGCAGAACGTTTGCCATTGAGGGAGTTAATGAGAGAAATTAGAGTGTCAGGTTTAATAAATGGTGCCGGAAGGCTATCACAGCAGGAGGATGAGTTTACGAAATTCAAGAGGGTGGAAGGAAGGTGAAGCTGAAGGGCCTCAATCGAGCTGACTACGTGTTCACGGTTACTACGGTTATAAGCAGGTTGTCTAGATTGGTATAGGTCACGATAGTGGTTAGCAAACTGTTCGGGGATGTCCAAGGAGGATGAAAGATTACAAAGATTGATTTTATCAAAAGGGTGAGGACATTTCCTACCAATGATCCTATTAAGCTCTTTAAACAATGATGGGCCAGGCTTCATGGCTCGAAGTTTATTTTGAAAAGAGGAATTAATGAATTTGGAGACCCTCGCCTCCACAATACGATTTAGCAACATAATTCTATTAGCAAGAGCTAAAGTAAAACTATTGTGCCGATTGAAGTTCCTCTCAAGTTGTCTCTTGAGATTACGTCGCCAGTTTTTCCGAGTTAGGAATAGACTCTGGATATCCGGAGGTAGTCGGTCCCTGAATCCAGGAGACTTGAGGGGGGCAACCCTATCGAGAGAAGTATTAAAAGTATCATTCAAAAGAAGAATAGAGGCATCTATGTCATCATTAGACCAGTTTATATTGGGAGAGGGAAGAGAGGAGAGGAGAGCTTGATTAAGACTACGACCCATTAGTTCCCAGTCTACCTTACTAAGATCACGATATTTGGGCGTTGTAACAAAAGAGGGTTGAAGGTAAGAGAACGAAATATCCAAATTAATGACGTAATGATCGGAAAAGGAGGGGGAGGAATAACAACGACGGATATCCATATTTCCAGCAAATTTATGTGAGACCAAAAAGAGATCAATACAACTATTAGACCTAGGGAAGGAGGGCCCCCCTGGGCCTAAAATAGTAAAGAAATCGTGAAAGGGATTATTGAGCTTCCAATCCTTAAGAAGTTTACCGTTACGGTTAGTAATGGAGTTATGCCAATCAGGATGTTTAGCATTAAGGTCACCCGCTATGAGGAGGCCTTCATAATTGGATTCAAGCGAGCTAAGCTGGAACATGAAATTGTTAAAATCTACAGAGCTGACATCTGAAGGGAGATATAAAGAAATTAACAGAATCTTACAAGGGCGAGAGTGAGGGTCAGTCAGGAAGAGCTCAACACTGACATTATTGAAGGGGCAAGAGAGGAAAATTTGACGAGAGTGAAAACGATCCCTACATATTAGAGCGAATCCCTGGAGACAATCGCTCCTAAAGACTTTAAAATTATTGAAAGATAAATTGGCTTTAACATGAAGGTGAGTCTCTTGAAGGCAGAGAAAATCAAAGTTACTTGAAAGGAGCAGGTCTCGTAAAGACCAACGACGACTAAGAGACACAAGGGAACCAGCGTTAAAGGATGCGAACTTTAAGGTCTTAATAGCCATCTCTATTGAGATCGAGATAAAACCCAAGAACAGCCTTCTTCCTCTCCGCCAAGTCCCTTGCGTTCCTATAAAGAGGTAAGTGTTTCTTAATCAAATCATTAAATTGAGAGGCAGTAATGCCGAAGAGAGATTCGGGGTGGAGAAAATCATAAAGGCCATCATTAGGTGGGACCTGAGATATATTTTGATTATTCGGCTTGCCACCTATGAGGCAGTCAGCATACGAGTGTGGGAGTACAGGAGGTGCCTTAACATGGCTATTCCTAGAAAATGAAGGGAACTGACTATCCTCATAGTCGAAAGCATCCTGGGTTCTCTGCCTGATTCTGGATTTCTTGCGTAATTCTTCCCGACGGGAGAACACCGGACAGCCCCGGAAGCTAGCCGGATGTCCGAAGGCACGACAATTGACACAATAAGGTTCGCCAGACTTATCAATGTTACGAGGGCATTCCCTTGGAGGATGAATAAATTGACACTTAACACAATTGTATTCGCGGTTACAATTTACAGCAGCATGACCATGCCGCTGGCAGTTCTTACACTGTACAGGGCCTTTCTTGTTAATTTTCTCCCAAGAGACTTGCTGATGGAGAATAGTACGAATCTGCGAAACTTTATTAGGGTCCGTGTCAGGAGAGAACTGGACAAGATAAAGATTAAGTGAAATTTCATTTTTACGAGAATAAGACGTTGAATAGCGCTTTACGCTAATTACTTTAAGAGAAGGATTATTAAGAACAAGATCATTAAGAATTTCCTCGGGGAGGAATTCGGAGTGAATTCCCCTGAGAACTAACGACAAATGTCTATCTTCCGGATGGGTGTAAGTATGGGAAGTTACCTTATTATGTCGTAATTTATCAAAGAAACCGACTTGATGCTCCCTATTGAGGAAGAACAACTTGCAAGCTCCCCCGCGAGTGCGGGACAACTTAAAAACACTGTCTGGATAAATGACCTTAATCATTCGAGTAAGATACCTAACACTTATATCCTGTATTACGATAGGAGGACAGAACTTATTCTTAATGGTTTTAGTCTTAATTGACGGTTTCGAAAAGTTCACATTAGTACTATTGTTATTAGAATTATTAAATGAATTAGAATTATTATTATTATAAAATGCTTGTTGATTAATACCGGCAGTATTCCGGAGCGGAGCATACCTGTTAGTAGAAAGTGACTCAGGCGTGTCATTACCTGTCGACTTCATTCGGACGGGATTCCTGGACTTCTGCTTAACGTAGATCCAGCCATCGGAAGAATCATCAATTTTTGTATCCGGGATAACACCCTCAGCGTTATCCGTGGAGGCCATATGAGCATCCGAGATGTTAAGAGGAGCCGGATTGTCCGGCAAAGGCGAAGATGAACCAACTGCAGCAGCGCCATTAGAAACGGTAGACAATTTATTTTTGTTAATCCGTGAGCAGGTTGCTTCCAGATCATTAAATAATTCCTCTGGTGTAACGTTATTGTTAGAGAATTCCACGTGACACTTTTTACGAGCACCTTTGGGATGGTGCTGGGGACCCAAAGGGTCCCCACTTTCCATGTTTAGGGTGGCAGCCCTTTTAGTTATGGCTCTTACCAATTATTATTAGATAATATTTTAATTAAAAGGGATAAAAACCTTAAATCAACTTCGCTGAGTGAGAATTAAGATGGCGTCCATGCGCACAAGAAAAAATAGGTGATGGAACAACACGTTTTTAGGAAGTATCCAATCAATGTTAATCTACTTTCTTTAAAGCAATTCAATGCAAAGCACCACTTTAAAACGAAACGAAAATATTATTGTCAATAATTCCACTATTATTTTGCACAAAAAAAAACTTGATAACTTGATAATTTGGCACCGAAATGAAACACGTCCATACGTGTCGGCATCCAAGATGGCCCAATTTTCCATAACATCACTTGACTTCAAATAAACCTGCTCCCATAATTCTGTGGGTAGGCGTTAATGTTGTCGCTCTCTGCAACCCAATATTATCCTTACTCAAAAATCCTTATGTTCGTGCTAGCAATAATAAGTTTTGCTATTTGTTGACTTCCAAGGAAAACTTTACACAGTTTCTTGAGGTAATGACAAAGCAAATCCCTAGCTTATTACAATTTACTTTTACTCATTACTTTGATTTAAATTCAAATAAATCTTCTCAATAAATAAAATAATTTCAACGAATTTAGTAACTCACAGCAGGCCACATAAAGAGGCTTCCAAACCCCCATGGTGGTCTCGCGAACTTGAGACACTTCGAAAAGAGTGCAGAAAGGAATTTAATTCAGCGAGACGCAGCAACAGCGAAACCGCCTGGGGCTGCTATAAGTCAAAGCTGAATAGATACAAAACGGCAATAAGGAAGGCCAAACGTACCTCCTGGGCTACCTTTTGCAGTAATATAGAGTCCACATCGGAGACCTCAAGACTGCGTAAATTATTAACTAAATCGCCAACAATGCTTAGTTATTTACGCAAGGAAGACGGCGATTGGACCGACTCAAGTAGGGAATCCTTGAAACTACTTATGGACACCCACTTCCCGAGTAGTACTACAGTTGATACAACTATCACGATCAACTCTTCAGCCTCACAACAGCTGATCAGATCTATCATAAGTAGAGCAAAAATAAAATGGGCTGTAAACACCTTCCAGCCCTACAAATCACCAGGCCCTGACGGCATAGTGCCGGCACAACTGCAGCACACTCTTAGTTATATTATGCCCTGGTTGCAAACCATGTTTACCGGGTGCCTCCAAAATAACTGCATTCCCTCTAGTTGGAAAGAGGTTAAAGTAGTTTTTATACCCAAGGCAGGAAAAGCCTCCCACGTAACACCCAAAGACTTCAGGCCAATCAGCCTATCATCCTTTCTATTAAAGACTCTGGAGAGGCTAATCGAAATATATCTGAGGCAGACCATATTGACCTCGGAACTCTCTAGCGCACAACACGCCTATACAAAGGGCAAATCTACTGATACTGCTCTTCACTCACTGGTCTCAACCATTGAAAAATCCCTCGAGGTTAAGGAATATACATTAGTAGCATTTCTTGACATTGAAGGAGCATTTAACAATGTTTTGCCGAATGCCATTACCCTGGCCTTGACAGAACATGGGATCGAGACATCGTTGGTGTCTCTTATCCACCAAATGCTTACTGGCAGGATGGTGAGCTCGATCTTGGGCGATAGCTCGGCCCGAAAGGCCGTAAATAGAGGCACTCCGCAAGGAGGAGTACTCTCCCCGCTGCTATGGGTCGTAACTATGAACCAGCTGTTGCGACGCATGCAGGCAGAGGGACATGACGTCCTGGCGTACGCAGATGATGTTGTTATCATCAAAAAAGGAAAATTTCCTCAAGTCCTCTGTGATCTCATGGAGGCAGCGCTACAAACCCTCTCAAGCTGGACTGCTACCCGCGGACTCAGCGTTAACCCAGTAAAAACGGAGCTGGTCCTCTTCACAAGGAGGTACAAGACCTCTCCGTTAACACCCCCCCGGCTTAACAAAGTTAGGCTCAAAATTAACAACAGTGCCAAATATCTGGGAGTAATCCTGGACAAGAAACTCCTCTGGCATGAAAACACAGAAGAGCGCATTAAGAAAGCAAACATCGCGCTTTTCGCCTGCAAAAAATCCATTGGTAAGAAATGGGGCTTCTCCCCTTACATTGTGCGATGGATCTACACAGCGATCGTCCGCCCAATTCTCCTTTACGGGGCTTTAGTGTGGTGGCCAACTCTGAGTAAATCCACCGTGTTAAACAAATTACAGAGAGTACAAAGATGTGCGGAGTTATGCATAACAGGAGCACTTCGCTCCACGCCTACAGAGGCCTTAAATGTTATGTTATACCTCCCTCCTTTAAATCTCGTGGCAAGGGAAAGCGCAACCATCGCAGCCCTTAGAATAAAAGAATCCGGTTTCTGGACTGGAATCAGGGGAGAGCACACGAAGGTACTGAACTCAGTTACTATCCCCACAAAAACCGACTTCTGCATTCCCGAAATTACCTTCACGAGGAACTACGGAGTCCACATCCCTTCACGTCGTGAATGGATAAATAGACCACATAGGTTTCAGGGTGCCATAAACGTTTTTACTGATGGCTCTAAGCTCGAGGGTCGAGTGGGAGGAGGAGTATTTTCCCCAGAACTTGGGATTGAAATCTCCGTCCGACTTCCCGATCACTGCAGTGTATATCAAGCGGAGATTCTAGCCATACAAGAAGCTGTTCTGCAAATTAACCAGCAAGGCGATGGAAACCGGACTGTCTACATCTTCTCAGATAGTCAGGCAGCTCTGAAAGCCCTGCGCTCCTGCACAAACAGCTCTAGAACTACCTCTGAATGTCGCAGATCTCTTAACGAGATGGCTCAGCAGTTCAGGACCCTCCTCGTTTGGGTGCCCGGTCACCGAAATATAGAGGGAAATTGTAAAGCTGACGAACTGGCTAGGAGAGGCACGACCGCTACTCTCCTTCCAGAAAAGGAAAGAGTTGGTATGCCTTGGGCCTCCTTTAAACTCCGATGCAAGCAACACACAATCACACAAGCGAAAAAGCATTGGAGGGATCTTAATAAATGCACTTTGGCCAAATTAACCTGGCCCTCCTATGATCTCAGGCGAACTACCTTATTACTGAGCCTTGGGAGACAAGAACTCTCAGTTATAGTGGGAGTCTTAACCGGACACTGTCTGATAGGGACGCATGCGACCCGTTTAGGTCTTGAGACCCACGACTTCTGCAGAAGCTGTAAGAACATTGACGAGGCGGAAAGTGTACTACACCTCCTATGTCACTGCCCGGCCCTAAGCAGGATAAGGCTAACCACATTTGGTAAACCCTTTCTAAGCAACCTTGCGGAAATCTCGAAGTTTGGGATCCCGCAACTTAGAAGATTCATTACTTCCTCGAGATGGTTTAACGAAGAAACGACATTTTAACATCAAGTTTAAAGTGGGATCACTATGGTATCACAATGGGCCTATCCCTTCTGGCCTAAGTGTGTGGGCTTGAACCAAAGCTCAGCCATATCTAACCTAACCTAACCTAACCTAGTAACTCTGAATAAAAAATGCACGGGAACGGCAAGGTATGTTCACACGTCTACATTGGACCGCAAATAGAACCGAAAATCTGCAAATGCCGAACTTTACCAAACGGTTTTATTGACTTTTGGGGCGCATATAAAGGTCCTAATGATTTCGAAGATAGTAAATTCTCTGGGCCCTAAAATTAACCAATATAATAGTCCTAAATAGATACGCTTCATATTTAGGTAAACTTCTGCATAAACTGTTTACTACTGTTGGTTATTATACATAATCGATTGATTATGGTATCATTTGCCTCATTTTCCTCTAAAGTTAAGGCCTTTTTCCAAACACGGCAAACTTTTTCCTGCAATACCAAACTATTGCGAGCGAATAGGTGATCCACCATTACAGACTTGTTTTTCACATAAAAAATTATGTTGCCATTCAAGTTTGGTTATTTTTTTAAATATTTTTTTTTCCTTTTATCCTTCTTTTATCCCTCATGGTACATAGGGCGGGAACAGTTGCCCTCCAGCGGACTCTGTTTTGCGCGACAGCTCTCAGCTCCGGTCAGGATCTCCCAGTTGTTGCGGCCTCTGCTAGTAGGGTTCTACTCCACGTTGTTCTAGGCCTTCCAGCTCGACGGGATACTTGCGGATTCTAGTCAAGGGCCTGTTTGGCTAAATTCTCGTTTTCGCGCCGCAAGGTGTGACAATTTATTTCCACTCCCTTCGTCTGATTTGGTCGTCTATCTTTTCTTCTATCTTGCCAGCGGATTTTTAGGAAAGGACGTAGGGATCTATTGATGAAAACTTGTAGGCGCCCTGTGATGAGTTGGGTGACTATCCATGTTTCGCAACTATATAAAAGAACTGCCTTAACGTTGCAGTTTAACAGCCGTAATTTGGTGTTAGGGCGCCTCGGTAGTCTAGGGGTAAGGCGCCTGACTGCTGTCCTTCGTCTTTTCCACTTTCCCACCTACATAACTTCCCTTCTCTCTTCTTCCCTCTTTACATTCCTTCTGTCATAGCCTTCCCTAGTCCTTCCCCGCTCCACCTAGCGCATGAGGTTCAACTCGTTTCAGGAGGCATAATACTCCAGCGAGTTGTTCTCGATGCCCCGATGTCAGAGTCGCGAAATGGTCGAGAGTAGGTGGAATAAAAATATCGCGGCCAGGTTATGACAGTTGCTTCCTCTCTTCTTTCTCTCTCTCTCTCTTCTATCTATCTTCCGGCTAGAGCTGCTGTTCGACGGTGTATACGGAAAAAATTGATTGTTCGACAGTACAAGGGACTTCCCCTAAGCCCCACATAAAAAAAAGTTGAGATCTCCGTTGATCTATATATGCGAAACAGGCATGCATGCATTTGCACTTCGTGCTTTATTTATTCTGGAACTGACGTCTTCTTCTGCACCGCCATTTTCGGTAATAATACTACCGGGGTAGCAGAATTTATTTACCAGTTTCACGTCACGATTGTTCAGCGCTGTCTGTTCAATGGTGTTCGCATTAATCCGCATTTCTTTGGTTTTAGTCAGATTTAGCCTTAAGCCTGCTGGGCTACTTTCTTTTGCTAAATTGTTTAACATGTTTTTGAGGTCCTGGTGTCTGTGTGTCAGCAAACAGATATCATCCGCGTAGTCGAGATCCTTAAGGCGGTCTAGTAAACGCCATTGTATGCCGCCTGTTCCATTATCTGACAAGGATGTCGTTTATTACTATAAGAAGTAGTAATGGCGAAAGTAGACATCCTTGTGGTACTCTTGACAAAGATGTCGGACAAATTTTCATTGTGAAGAACTCTGCATTTTGAATTGTTGTATAGGGCTTTTATCAATTCTATTATTTTATCAGGCAGTGCACGTCGCCGTAGTGCCTGCCATATAAAGCTCCTATTGACCGAGTCGAACGTTTTCTCACAGTCTACGAAAGCAAGGTAAAGGGGGTCGTAATTCAGTAGATTGCTTCACTATGATTCTCAAGGTGTTTACATGAGCGGCCCTTCCTGAATCCGACCTGTTGCCTCCTAAGCGTCTACTGCATCTCTTATCCTAGATAGTACTATATGGGACAAATTTTGCCCACAGTAGATAATAAACAGATGCCTCTCCAATTGGCACATATTGTTAGATCCCTTTTTTTGGTATTTAGGCTATGATAACTTCCGTCCAATCCTCCGGAAAGATACAGGTGGTCCATGCTTTTTCCAGGATTGACTGTTGTGTATCTGCTATGAGGTTTGAATCAGCTTTCAACAACTCTGGCGAGATGCCATCTTTTCCAGCTGCTTTACCATTGGCCATTGCATGAATTGCGGTTACTATTTCCGTCTTAGATAGAGCTCGGGTGGTGATTCTTATTGGCTGTGCATTGTTGCTGTTTTTCTGAGGTTCCTGTGGAAGCGAACCATTCAGGTCGGCGAAGAAGTAATCTTTCCATCTTTGCAGTTGCTCCTCGACGCTGCACAGCATTTGGTACAGCACTTTACTGTTGCCTGTGGTTACCGCGTTTTTCGCTTTTTCTCCGAGCTCATTTATCTGCTGCCCTTAATCACGACCGCTTTCCGGGTCGCTTGTATAGTTCACGTTATTTTTTAGGTCCGAGATCCAGTGTTGCTGGTTTCTTTGGGCATAACCGTAGCTCATTTCCGCAGCCGTTAATATAGCGCCCTTTGTTGTACTCCACAGCTCTTCAACATTTGTGTCGTCAGAAACGGTTTGCTGGTTTAATATTTGTTGCAAGTTCCCAGCAAACTTTTAATGCTCCCCCGCAGAAGGTCTACGTTAATCCGTCGCGTTGGACATTTCTGGTTGGCGATTTTAAGGTGAATAGTTGCTGTTGATCTCCTCCAGAATAGTTTTCCATCTGCGGCAGACGGCCATGTGATCTATCTGATTTCTCGTTCTACCATCGGCGATACCCAAGTCTTTTAATAATAAATTGTATTACTTTTTTAAATGCAAAATATATTAAATTTTTAATAATTAATTTTTTGTTTGTTCTATTTTCAGCACTTACATAATGCCGCTGCATTTAAAGCACGTACAATAACACGAGGTAAAAATCGCGACAAACGTTCGGCTGTTTTCAATTAAAACTACAACAAAAACACATTTTTAAATATTACTATTATCCAAATATGAAACTTATTAAATATAATTCGAAATTTTTTTGTAAATCATAGGGAATAGATATAATAATACATAAATTTAGATATACATATAATATATATAAAAAAAATGTATGCCATTGCTTTATTATAAACAGCACATATTTCAATATAAAAACAATGAAAACATTATGTATGGTGTTAATAATTAGGTAATGGCAGTTTAAGTTTTTGAAAACTGTACATATTTCTTGAAAGCTGACTGTGAAGTACTATTTTTATGTATATCCCTTTAATTGCCTTTGGTTTTTATTTAACGATATAATTATGTACTATTATTATTTTTTATTATATCTGCTAGGGCTCAGAAAGTTCAGTCCCTTTTATTGCAGTACCATTTTGAAACTTGAAATTCTCCACTTTTCAGCTTCATTTATTTGATAAATTTAATTAAAAGTATTTAGATCATATCGGAGTTATGCCTATGATAAGTCTGTTCGCGTACTCGTTCATGGTCGCGTATTTTTTTTATTATAGAAAGACATTAATTGAAGAAATTAATAAGTCTGTTCTTCGGCTGCTTCAAAATATCAAAATAGAGACTCAGTTGGGAGCAGTTGTCAAATTCATGTCCAAGCAGTAAAAATGAGAAAATAGCAAGAATCTCAACGAATATTTACTACGTACCAATTTTTGGGTTCTAATCCGGGCTTTTTGGCTTGACCTGACAAGTGGCAGTTGCTTTTGTCATTTGAATGTATCTCAAGCTCCCTTGAGGCTAGATGTGGGATACTTCTGTGTACCAGGGGAAGTAAAAATTCCGTATTGGGTACTCGAACAGATCTTATGAGTATAGCTTGCGCGATTTCATATACGATTTCTCTTACTGATTCCCAATAAAAAGGCATGGAAGGACCTGCGAAACATTCAATGAATTTACGTAGTAAACAAAATTATGTGCTGGAAAATATATCTAAATTACTTTTATTTTTGCTTTATTGGGGTTGCCTTCCTGTTTTTTATTATTATTCAATATATTGTATTTCCCACAATGAATTTTATTGAAGCAACAAGAAAAATATATAAATCAATGCAAATTTAAGTATTATTAATACTTTCTTGCATACTTTATACATAAGTATTATAGATATTATACCCATACTTGAAGCTATACCATTTAAATTGTATCATTTTGAAATGAAAAGAAGAACATATTCTTTGAGATACCACCCAGTGCATAGTGTGGTATGAACTTTTGTGAAGTGAAATAAATGTCTTCTTTACTTTGTTAATTACAAATGTATAAAAATATTAATATATATTATTACTGCAAATACTTGATTAATAGTTATTCTTGCGCCTCTTCGAGTCTAAGAGCATTTACATATTTTTGTTGTTCAGATTAAAATACATTTATATTTATTTTTAACCCTTTCATGCCCAACTGAATCAATACAGAACGAGAAAGGGATTATTATTGTAGTAAATTGTTTATTACTTTGACCTTGATGGTGTCGAGGCACTAGGTTTTTTGCTTGATGTAGTATTAGGCAAGAGATGAAGGGAATGTCTGTTCTTCAAGTTGAAATGAAGCCTGGAGTGTAGTGCCTGCTGTATAAAACAAACAGTTTACTCTATCATTAAAACCATTAATCTACACATATCAATTTTTTGAGCTATGATCATTTTTTTAATAGGTTGTACCATAGGTTTTTTACTATATAAAATAATATTTTAATCTTAACTGCTAAATTTATGAAAAAATCTTTCCAATCTTTTTCCACTTCTTAGACAGCGACATTATCCCAATGGTACGAATTGCGATTTGGCGTGAAAACAACTATTTTGCTCTTGAAGAAATCTCCCCATTAAGTTTTAGCTTATAGTAGAGTTCCTTGTAGATCTAGTTTTTGTTGAACTCCCGATTTCAAGAGTAGGTCGGCTAACTGAAACTACATATTGCTTCAAGTTTATGAATATTGTTGTCGCTATTATACTTCCAACAATATTATTATTTGTTTTTCTGATAATATTTCAGATTTCGACTTTCCTGTCCGATACGACCATAGAATTTGTGGGTGACATCTGATCTTAAACTCCCCCTAAATATAAAAAACAATTAATTCTGTATATTTTAAATATACTAGGATGACAATGGATAGTGGCCAGTGGATTTGTTTTTCTTAAATGGCGCTACAGGCGTTATTAGACTGAGGCTTGTTGAAGCCACATATTCCAGTCGCTCCTACATTTTGCTATTACAGGATCAAATATTTTTCTTAGGTTTTGCCTTTCGGAGGTTTTGAGCTGATAGTCTAATTGCTCGGTTAATATCCAAGCCTCAGTTTCGGTACCATAGAACTTGGCAAATGAATGTTGTCCTTTAGAATTAAATTATGTGAATAAAATATATTAAATTATTCAATGGCAATGGTGGCAGAAATTATTCCCTTAACATTATTAACCCTGCGTGTGTGCACTTTGGTCTTTTAGGGAACGGCCGGGTTTTCAAAGTTTTCTCGGCTATCAAAAATTCTGAAAAAAATCTGGGGTATTTATTGAAGTGTCTACTATATAGCCAACAAGTTGCCAAAGTCATATATTTGAAAGCATTGGGGAGGTAGTTGAAGTTCGCCTTCTACTCATGTGAGGAAAATCTGAGTTTCGGATTTTCACTGTTCCTTCAAAGACCCAGTGTACACACGCAGGGTTAATATAAATTTACATTCTCCTGGCGGCTTTCGGTGATATTTGAAATTTGCTTTATTATTTAGCTAGTTATATAACCAATGTTTTCATTTTAAATGTTTTAAATATATTCTTAAAAAATTCACAAATATGTATCATACTTCGCCTCGTTCTTTCATATTGCATTCAATATTTCCGTCTTTTCAATATCATAACATTTAGTTTTTTTATGCTATTAGTTCTTTCTTGTATATCATCAGAAGTTGATGAGCTGAATTTATCAATTGGTCATTTAGTTCCCGATCATCTATATAACTGGCTCCATTCATTTCATTTCTGATGCGTGTCTGGGTATTCAGGCTTTTTCTCTTATAGGTATCTATAGCTAATGTTTTAATAAACTAGTATTTAATTATAGCAATAATTTTATGTACTTTATAAATGTTAATTTCCGTTGCACATATCATCTAGTTAAAACAAAAAATAGCCAAAGTTTACAAGGGAGGTATACGAAATTTTCAAATTATGGACATAAAGGGGTTAATATCGATCGTATCTTAATTAGGATAGCTTTTTTTTTGCTCTTCCCATTTTATATGAACAATTTTTATTGTGTTTTTGAATTGCTATGGAATAATAAAGAATTCTAACCTTTAAATGGAAAGATAAATATTTGCAATTGAAAGAAATACATGTATCAAAAACTTCCGTTATGACTTTTGCGCTTAGTTTTAAAACATAATTTTTATTCAAGAAGGCATAGTAGATCTATAAAGATCCAATTTTACTTTAAAATAAAATGGTATAAATTAAGCTTTTCTTAGGAAATAATCCAAGATGTTTGAATGCTTGTGTCAAACTTAATAAAAGATAAAAATCTCAAAATATATTTTCACGTAAAAGCAATCGCCTAAGAAATTATCTGAAAAGTTATTTCAAGTTATAAGATGATTGGATAAATTAATTATATATTATCGGAATAAAATGGCATAAAAAAGCCAATCAAAAAACAATTAGATTTGCCTGAAGAGTTAATTAAGTCAAATTTAGAGTGCATATAGTGCTATGATGATTCAAGAATTATTTTAAAAAAGAAATCCAAATATTAATCGCCATTTACTATTTATAAATAATAATAAAAATCATTGTTAGTGGAGTTTTACCAAAAATGATGATTTGTTTCAAAGATGAACACGCCATTATCCTCCAGTTGCTTTTAAAATAATACAAACAAAACTAATGAACTAAAGATAAACAGTTCTAGTCCTAAATATAACAAACGAAAATAATATTCCACAAAATTTCAATTATTATACATATTCTTTCTTAATTTTGTTTTTCGCCTTCAATAGTTACAAATCATTCTGTTATTTAAAAAAGGGTTTCTGTTATTTAAAAAAGAATATATTTTATAAACGAGAGGATAAGTGTTTTTGCTATTATCTTAATTCATGAAAATTAAAAATATTATTTATAAGAATTTGGAAATTTTGAAATTGTTTTTCTTATTATATTCAGAAATTAGGTTGAATCTAAAGACAACAATGTAATATAAATTTTATGGATTTCGTGTGATACAATAGAAAATTATGATGTCATTCATTTAATGATAATCTGTTATATTACATTTAATTTAGTAAAAAAAAAAATAAAATAAGCTTTTACAAGCCATTTCGATTTGTTTTATTGATATTTAACAATAGCTCACAGTATGAGTATCTCACATGGACCAAAAATAGTTCAATCCCTTGAATATGTATGTAGATCAATTGTAAAGACAATTTTGTCAGGTGATGTCCGTTGCATAAAGCGGTCAGATCAGATCCAGAAGCAATTCTGTGGGGGTGGTGGGGCCGGGAAATCAAATTTTACTCAAAATCGTGTAACGGCGGGCTATCCCCTTGTGGGGTTTATCACTGGTTGACGTTACTTTTTCGGTGGAGAGGGAAATTTGTCGCCACATCACTCCCCCCTAACAAAAGGTTCTTACCACTAGATTTGTTTTTTTATATTTAATTTTACGTCTATTTCACTCGGGGTCACCATTTGTGGGGTTTATCACCTGGGGAGAAATTTACTCTAACTACTAATCACTTTAATTACCACTCACTTCAACTTGTATATTCGTTTATTGGTTATCTTGTAATGTGTAGTGCACAGGTTCGTGTTTCCGGAGAGAGTGGTGCTCGTTCTCCGCAATTCAATATCGGACCCGATTCTTGGTTGACGTTACTTTTTCGGTGGAGAGGGAAATTTGTCGCCACACCCCTAATGAACAACTACCTTGTGATCGCCACTTTGGGAAAAATGAACACTTCAAAAATAATTAAATTTTTTGAAAATTGAGGAGGCGAAGAAAAAAAAAGAAAAATTAAAAAAAATGTGGGGAGAAATGAAAAAGGTTGGGTGGGCTAGAGACGCGAGAAGGTGGAAAGATATAAAAATATTCAAGTTGGAAAAAAAAGTACGAAAATAAAACGAGAAACAAGGACATTTTAGCCCTGACGTAGGACCTGAGAATAGTTGGTTACCAGAAGATCCATCTTATCACTTCCCAGGATTCCCGCAAGACCTACAAGCAACTTTAATAACCAGGCGTTAAACGGACTTGAATTGCGACAGGAATGCAGAAACTTTCCCCGATATGGTAATGGACATGGTATCAGGTATCGTTAAGTTAGTTATAAAACGTTTAGTGATTGTTTTGCTGCCTACATTTTAACTCAAGAAAAGTTACTGATGCGTCTTAATACTGAGCCCAACTGTTAAATGTTCAACCAACAGGTGCATGTTCACGAGCCCAACAGGTGCATGTTCCAGTTAACATATGGTGCTTATTAGTGGTTGAGGAATCTTTAAAAACCTTAGTCGCGGAAAATTTATTAGTCTGGACTAAATTAAGTCCTTGTTGTGAGGCAAAGTCTAGTTTGTTTAGCTTTTACAACTATGATGTTCATCATCCAGCACTGAAGACCGCTTATATTATATGGATAGGTGCGTTTAAAAGACATACTCCTAGATCTACTTGCTAGCCACTATTTAGCCAGTAAGATGTCACGTTAATACCTTCTTCGGTAAACGCGGCCAATTCATTCCACTGAAATAATAACTTAAGCAAACTTACGCCGCCCTCAAGAAAATAACGGATCTGGCTAACACTACGAAAAAAAGTAGCGACATGCAGCCCTAAACGGATTTACAAGGATTTTTTTCACAGATGATTTGGTTATAAAATATTTTAATCGAAGTTGTAATTTTGAAAGGTTTGATTTGGTTTTTCTTTCGTGGTTTTAATGTCGGAAAAAAGACATTCGGTCTCATCTGTTTTTTTTTCTCAATTGTTGTCACCATTATTAATTTAGCTGCCTAGTACAATTTATGTAACCCCTATTTGTTAGTCGTAGGTAATAGTTTAATTATTTGATTTAATTTTGAATAACAATAACAAGGAACAGTCAGCGAGTCCCTCCACCTACCTCCCTCCCTCCTACCTACCCTCCCGCCACATGCCTACCGCGCCACAATCTCGCCCTAGGCCTATATTTGCCATTACAAGTTGAGAATTATATAATACCCGGGCATTTTACGTAATAACCAGATTTATCACATCGTAACATACACACATGTACATATATCAATTTATATTTTCTAATAAAAAGAATTTTTATTCTAACAATTCATTAAAAAAATTTAAATTGCAATCTACGAAAAGAATTTTTTTTTTCAATTTACCCCTAAGGTTTAACTCCTTTAAGAGGGTTAAAAAATTTCCAAATGTTTTAATAATATTTCATCAAATATAAAATATTAATGCAAAACAATAAATTTCAATTTGTTCCAATTACAATTTTAATGTGGGGGTAGTAGAGTTGAAAAAATTAATTTTTTGCTGATAATACTTTTTGAACCACATTTCAAACAAAAAGCAGAAAAAAATTTTTGCAATTTTTTTTATATATTAAGTTGTTTTTACTATAGTAGGGGTAGTTTTAACCCCTTAAGGGTTGAAAATAATTTATTTTTGCCTGACAGTACGCCCACAATCGAATTGGAAGCATAAACTTAAAAAAAATTTTTTTTTACAATTTTTGCCATTTTTCACCAATTTGGGGGTAGTTTCAACCCTTTAGGACTACCCCTTATCATAAAGTTCGCCTTAATTTAGTACAAATCAACCACCTTCGCAAATAAATATTAAAAAAAATGCATTTCATCGCATTAGTTTTCATTATTATTGAAATAATCGCGAAAAACCCCTAAAATGGGGTGTTTTTTGCATTTTTAGGGGGGACGCCCATTTTTTAGGACCGCGGAGCCTCGATTTTCGTGATCAGCGACCCTAAAAACGTGTAGGGTTCGATTTTCTTAACGGTTTTATTTTGGAACATCCCCCCCCTAGTTTTCAATGAACTATATTGTAGGGGTAGTTTTAACCCCTTAAGGGTTGAAAATGATTTATTTTTGCCTGACGGTACGCCCACAATCGAATTTGAAGCATAAACTTGGGAAATTTTTTTTTTTACAATTTTTGCCATTTTTCGCCAATTTAGGGGTACTTTCAACCATTTAGGAGTACCCCTTACCATTAAGTTCGCCTTAATTTAGTATAAATCAACCACCTTCGCAAATAAATATTAAAAAAAGTGCATTTCATCGCATTAGTTTTCATTATTACTGAAATAATCGCGAAAACCCCCAAAAGGGGTGTTTTTTGCATTTTTAGGGGTGACGCCCTAATTTTAGGACCGCGGGACCTCGATTTTCGTGATCAGCGACCCCAAAAACGTTTAGGGTTCGATTTTCTTAACGGTGTTATTTTGGAACACCATAACGCGCGTTTTGAGTGGACTAATACAGGAATTTATTCACGGTCATTTTGCGGTGATAACTTAAAACTTTAAGGGCCGTTTTCACAATCTCCGGTTAAACTTTAACTGCAACAATAACCAGCAGTTGTTAAAAATGCCGTTTCACAATCTCTAGTTAGAGTCAATCTGTCAGTTAATTTACAACTGGAGGTTAATTTAACCGGACGAATTTCTCCTGGTTAACTAATTTAACTGAAAGTTTCACATTGGCGTTGATATTTTTGCACTTTACAAATGTATTTTAATGAAAAGGAACACTTTTGACATTTGATGTACTGTAAATACATATATGAAAACTAGTACATTTTTACTTTAACTTAGAGTTTGTTAACTCATAGTTGGTGAAAATGAAATTTTTTTACTGGCACTTAACGGTCACAGTTAAATTAACTATCAGTTTAGAAACTGGAAGTTTACTGGCAGTTTAACCGGAGATTGTGAAAACGGCCCTAAGGGCCGTTTTCACAATCTCCGGTTAAACTCGTTAAACTTTAACTGCAACAATAACCAGCAGTTAGTTAAAAATGCCGTTTCACAATCTCTAGTTAGAGTCAATCTGTCAGTTAATTTACAACTGGAAGTTAATTTAACCGGACGAATTTCTCCTGGTTAACTAATTTAACTGAAAGTTTCACATTGGCGTTAACATTTTTGCATTTAATGAAAAGGAACACTTTTGTATTTTAATGAAAAGGAACACTTTTGACATTTGATGTATGTACTGTAAATATATGAAAACTAGTACATTTTTACTTTAACTTCAAGTTTGTGTAAGGATGCCGTTTGGTTTAAAAAATGCCCCTGCCACCTTCCAACGGTTAATTAATGAAATCTTAAGAGAATACATAAATAAGATATGTGTTGTATATTTAGACGACATTCTTATTTTTTCAACCACATTACAAGAACATCTTAATTCTGTGAAAAGATTTTCAAACGTTTAGCGGAACACAACTTAAAAATTCAGGCTGATAAGTGCAGTTTCATGGAAAAAGAAACCGAGTTTTTGCGACACACACTGAGTAAAGATGGAATAAAGCCAAATCCAAGTAAAATAAATGATATAAATAAAGTTGAACTACTAAAGACAGAAAGACAGCTAAAGAGTTTTCTTGGTATGACTGGATTCTATAGAAAATTCATAAAAGATTACGCCAAGGTGGTTCACCCATTAATAAAGTATCTGAAAAAGGACACCAAAATTAATACTAAAGATCCTCAATACATTGAAGCTTTCGAAAAATTAAAGTTATTGATTGCGTCACCTATTCTAAAATTTCCAGACTATGAAAGGCCATTTACGGTAACAACCGATGCTAGTGAACATGCTATCGGAGCCGTACTTTCTCAAGACGGACATCCAATATGTTATGTATCGAGAACATTAAACAGACATGAAAAAAATTATAGCGTAACAGATAAAGAGTTTTTGGCTATAGTTTACTCTGTGAATTACTTTAGACCATATTTATATGGCAGGAAATTCAAAATTATCACCGATCATGCACCCATAAAATATCTTAATTCCAAATACAAAGGTAAAGAATTCTCGCAAAGAAACCAAAGATTGATTCTTAAATTACAAGAATATAACTTCGAAATAGATTATCTACAAGGAAGAGACAACAAAGTCGCTAACTTTTTAAGCAGAGTGGAAAACAGTCCACCAATAAATGAGGATAATAGCAGTGAATCCAATATGGACCAGTACACTCTGTACAAGAACAATTATTAGATCACATAGGAATAAAGGACGAAATAGTGAATAAATATAAAACCCAAATAATTTTAGCTTATAGTGCAACTAATGAAATGGAGATAATAAATAAAAGAAGAATCATACAAATTAACCCACAAAACGAAGAAGAAATAATTGCAAATATATTAAAGCTATATATAAAACCCGGACACATAGGTATATTCTCAGAAGTGAGCGATAGGGATTATAACAAAGTACAGCAAATAATAATAAAATTATTCTCAGGGGATAAGAGAATAAAATTTGTAAGGGCTACAAAGAGAGCACAAGAAATTTCGAGCGAAGAAGAATGTCATAAGCAGATATCTCTTTATCACACAGTAGAATCATTGCACAGTGGTATAAATGAAACATATAAAACATTAAAAAACAAAATATATTATCCAAAATTACAGGAACACATTCAGCTTATAATTAACAATTGAGGAGTGGGCGAACAAAACGGCACATGTCCATGGTTGGCCGTTTTCAGTGTTTTGACGGAATCGTGTTCATTACACTAAACTGCAACTAATTTCAATCTCAGACACTTCAAAAATCACTTTCATGTAATATTTTTTTGTTAGCAAAGTAACGGTTTCCCTGCAGAAAGGCACATGTCCAACGAATATTCATATTTTTTAACCATTCGTTAATGTGGATTTTCAAAAGGGCACGTATTTCATACAAAAAAGTTTTTAATCAACAATGGAAGTTCATTGCGCCTCACCTGGGGCTCTAATTACATCGATTTGTATGTGCATCATAAAATGCACTAAAATTGACCTCACTTTTGCCTCCCACGGCCCCAAAACAAGCCCGTAGGGGGCACTATGACCCCTTAAAATTTGCGTAACAGTCCCTACTATTAGGAAAAAATATCAGAAAAATCCCCCCTTGCCTCTAAGGGGGCCAGGGAGCTCCCCAAAAGGCTAAAAACAAAAAAAACATGTCCAGTTGGGTTCCTGCAAAAGGACACATGTCCATTCAAGGGTTTAACAAAACGGGACATGTCCAGTTGTGTCCCTGCAAAAGGGCACATGTCCATTTTTGTTTTAATTTTTTCTCTTAAAGTATTAAACATATTTAAAAAAAAATTTTCCGTCCGAATGAGTTCAAATAGTAGCACAACCTACCATACTCATAAATAGTTAATGTGATCAGTTCAGAGGTAGAAACAGTTTTTTGCGATTTCTGAACAATTTGCAAAACTGGACATGTGCCGTTTTGTTCGCCCACTCCTCAATTGCGATAAATGTCGGGAAATTAAGTATGAAAGGAATCCTATAAAACCATTTTTTAACATTACAGAAACTCCAAATTGCAAAAACGATATCGTCCATTTAGATGTTTTCCACTATAATAAACAAACATTCGTGACAATTATAGACAAACTTACAAAATTCGCGGTAGCTTACTTAATTAATGATAGAAATTGGGTTAAGAAAATTGCCATCATAGAAGGATATTTAGCAACATTCGATAAGCCTACGAAAATAATCATGGATAACGAATTTAAATCTGAGCAGGTAAAAAATTATCTTAGAGAGAAAGGAATTGAAGTGCACTGGACAAAGCCTAATAGTCATACAGGTAATGCCGATGTTGAAAGGTTGCACTCCACACTAATAGAAAAAATTCAAGCAATAGAAGGGGATATGTCAGTTGAACAAAAATTGCAAAATGCCATAGGAAACTATAATAATAGATATCACTCGACTCTAAAAATGACTCCAAGAGAAGCCCATAATCTAACAGATTTCGGAACCTTAATAAATACCGTAAATAAGAAGAAAGTCCAATATATTCAGAAAATAAATAAAAATAGAGAAAAGTATATCGAAAAAAGACAAGTAGGATATATTAAAAATTATAAAAGGTTAAGACACAAAGATCAGCCATATTTCAGAAAATTCCCATTAAAACATGTACATATACGTAATATTAAAAGACCGTATAAATTTTCAAGTGACAACAATAATATTAATGATGATAGGGGCAGCACAAGGGGTACTGCAGGTACAACCAATATTCGAGGAAAATGGATATACCAGAATAAAACTCCATCAAGTTGAAATATGCAACGAAACTGATACAATTTTGCACATCGTAAATACAATGGAAATGGCGTTAATATTAAACCAAATAGAACATAATGTAGGTTATTTAAGGTTAGAAGATAGGCAAGCTTTTGAAACAGAAATTAAGTTAGTTAGAACTAAACTCCGAATAATTCAAAACCCAAAACAACAAAAAAAGAGAAGATACAGAAGGGGTCTTATAAACATTGTAGGATCAGCTAGCAAATGGTTATTTGGTACGATGGATGACGTGGACAGACAAGAAATACTTGAACACTTACGAACGGTTGACGAAAACGGTCACAAAGCGATACAGAACTTGAACAAACAAATAAAAAAAATTTTAAAAACCGACTTCAGAAAAAAACCCGCGATACACAAAAAAGGATGAAATAATTGTTTGTAATTCTTAACAACATCAATCCAATCAGAATGGATCTAGAAAGAAGAATCACTTTTGAAGACGGTGCTAACACATGTGGGTGATATATTAAGGGCATAAGCCTAACAAAGAAATGTAAACAATTGCCGAAGCGAGAGTTAGTGCAATCAAAGTCAACTACTACCTGGCACCGTCTTCAAAAGTGATTCTTCTTTCTAGATCCATTCTTATTGGATTGATGTTGTTAAGAATTACAAACAATTATTTCATCCTTTTTTGTGTATCGCGGGTTTTTTTCTGAAGTCGGTTTTTAAATTTTTTTTTTATTTCGTGCTTTTTAGTCCATTCATTTTTTAATATTGCCTGTCATTGCACGTTTTTACGACGCCACATAGCGAAGTGTATTCTACTTGTCACACCTTTTCATTTGATACCCATGTCTGGGGTCGGGGAGCGCAATTGCAAAATTTGATTGCAGATTGTATTGTCATGCGAACTATACGTATGTGCAAAATTTGCAGTTGATCGGTTATATGGAACTGGGTCAAAATCAAGTTGCAAGATTTGTTTACACTGTACACACATACAGATCAAGATAATATAAGGCATATAAAAAGTTAAGTTGCCATTGATATCGGGGAAATTAAATGTAAACATTAAACTTCTTTGATTCTTCATCCACGTCATGGTATATTTATTTATTCGATATAAACAATAGTTTTTTGAACTGCAAATTTCGCCATAATTTCGTTCTTATCGGGTTTTGTTCTGGAAGCAAATTTACAGACGCATTCACGTCGAAAACTTGTTTAATATGGAACAAAATTCCCCGAAGGAAATTAAAAAATAATTATTTTATCAATATATAGAAAATAAAGCACCGCGAGCCCTTGGGATCGAACTCGCACCCCACAGATCCCACAGACAAGAATACTTGTCTCTAGCCCTTTGCGCTATGTCAAGTACTATCGGCCGCTGACCAATATGTTTATAAATCATTTCAGAAAAAAGAAAAAGAGAAAAAGAAAAAAACCGGCTGCCCCGAACGGAATCGAACCTGCAACGCTGAATCGAGGATCCGACGCTCTACCCACTCCGCCATCGGCCTGCTGCCAGATTTACAACAATAAAGTAATTTGTTCGGTGCCCATGAAATGTTTAGGTTGAACTTTAACAGGTTGAATTTTAACAGTTTTTTCTGCCTAACTTCGAACTCCGTTATCAGAATTTAGAAAAAATTTAACGGGACCACCGTGGGAAGCTCCCCCTTCAAATGAACCAAAAAAAAAGCAAAAAAGTTATTGGGTTACAAAGTTATGCGTGAACAGGACCACAAAATACCTACATGTCGAATTGAGTAACCTCCTCTTTTTTTGAAGTCGGTTAAAAATTAATGAACACTTCAACAAAACCTTATCCGACCTAAGGACAATAATAGAGAATGATCGAAACAAAATTTTAGGTATGTTTAACTCCACAATTGAAGAGTTAAGAGAAATAGATCATAAAATTGTATTTTTAGATCAAGAAACTAAGTTACGATATTTTGAGAATAAAATCAATCAAATACTAGATAATATAATGGCAACCAAAAATAATGTAATCCACCCAAGTATGCTAACGTTAGAAGAGATAGAGTCATATGATATAGATTTTTATAAACTAAGATTGTTAAAAGCAGGAATTATGGAGTATAAAGATCAATTTCTTATACATATTTGCTATTAAAATTCCAAAAAGCTATGTTGTAGTTGAAGTTCAAATAATAAAACCAATTCCAAATTCAGAAATGCTAGAAATTAAAGAACAAGAAGAATTGATTGTTGAAATTAAAGAAAAATATTACCAATATGAAAAAGACACTATATTGAAGGACTTGAAATTAAGTAGCCATTGTACTTTCCAAGATAAATGTTCCTTAGTATATGTATAATAACATAACCAGTATAGAGGAAATAGATGATGAAACAATATTGTTAAAGAACATGTATAATGAACCTATTTGGCAAAATTGTGATAAAAGAAAATTTAATTTAACTGGAAATTACCTAGTAAACTTTAATAATTGTAGCTTGGGAATAAAGGACAAGAAATTTTATAATAAAAAGGTTCTATTTTCAGAGAAATTCTACTATCCAACTAAAAGTACGTATATATAAAACCCATAAATCTGACCCCACAACGTGATTCGCAGGAAGTCGCGGTGCCACCGGATCAACCGGACACCTTTTGCATTCCGCCAAAATCCAGACCAATGTCTTGGTAACAAGAATTGCCTTTTGCAATTCTTGCCTTCTTAGTTGATAAAGTGCAAGTATGTATCATATTTCTGCTGCACTGTATCAATAAAAATGCTTACTCTGGTTCCCTGTGGAATTTGAATTGATGATAGAATTTGACGACTGAAAATTAAATGAAGTCAGTCTGTCGTAAAACTTAAATTAAAGCGGTCGTCCCATATTTTTCGGTTAATAAATAAAGTTCCAAGTTGTGAAAGAATATTGTTTTTTATTAATTTGATTTCAGTTTTTTCTGGTGGTTTTTGTTCGATAAATCCGGTCAACGGCGACATAATATAACTCCCGTCCCCGCTGTTTCACCTCAAATGGGTTCTAGCCCTACCCCAGAGCTGGATGTTGCATCAACCAGCTCTACCAGTATTGATAGACACTCGGTCACTGGGAATACTCGGTCTTCGGCAACCTACGGCAACCTGGTAACGGTTCCAAAGCCACAAAGTATTTTTATTTCGCGTTTCTCCCCTGAAACTTCGACCGAGGTAATAAAAGAATACTTAAGAGCAAAAGCAATTAATCCCGAGACTGTCTCCTGTCGGAAAATCAGCAACTCTTCCAAACCAGTCGCGTCTTTTGTTCTAACTGCACCGCCTCATACTGCTGAAAAGTTGCTAGATCCCACATTCTGGCCTCCCGGTGCTTTCTCAAAGAATTTTGTTCCCCGCCCACGTGTGCATCGTAATCCCGACACAAAGGGGAGGTTCCAAAAAACTTAAGACGCTTTCCCTCTACTATCAAAACGTGAGGGGTATCAGATCCAAAACCCGTGATGTATTTCTGGCAACTTCGGCTAGTGATTTCGATATAATCGCTTTCACTGAAACATGGTTACATAGTGGGATTCTTAATGCCGAAATTTTTGATTCTTCCTTCCAAGTTTTTCGGAAGGATAGGTATACTGACTCGGAGGCTCGCGGAGGTGGTATACTACTTGCCTGTAGTAACCTTCTCAATTGTTGCTTATTAACGCTTCCTAGCTTCTCCAACTCTTTGGACATTGAGATTATTGCTCTTAAAATTTCCCTTGTCCACAATAACCTTTTCGTTATTTGCTGTTATATCCCATCAGATATATTCAGTACTCTTGATGACAGAGGCCAAAACTTCTATGATATCTTAATCTCTTGTACTAATCATATCCATGATATGATGGACTCTAAGGACGAGCTCCTACTTTTTGGTGACTTTTATTTACCCAATGTACAGTGGGTATCTTGCGATAACGACGATAACTACCTTCCTGAAAACAACTTTAACTGTTGTAAAGCCAACCTTTTTACTGTTTCTCAATAAACACATTCCTCACACTTCCTGTATCCAATTTCAATTCCCTCTTTAATTCAATTATTCATATAATTATTTTCCTTAAACTAATTCTTGTCAGTTCCCTAACTTGCAACTTTGCACAATTTATGTTTTCTTGCAACAATGTGTCTCCACGAGCACACATGCCCCATATAAAATTTCGCTTTATCACAAAATCCCGTGAAGCTCCCGACTTGATTGCCAGTAACACTTCCAATAAAAGTAAATAAACCTTCAAAAAGTGTTTTAATAATAGAGCCCTACATAAATTTTGGTGTCAGGTGTGGGGTAAATCTTAAAATTACCTCTTAAATTTTATATTTTCACGTGTGTTGCGTAAAGTGGTGTAACCCGTGAGTGAAAACGTAGGTGCGAACACAAAAAAGAAGGAAGGAAGGAACAAGAAAACTCCTAACGAACTACCCCCGGACTCAGGGCCAGTTTCCAGAAAAAGGAGAAAAAAAAATTTCATCAGAGAAGCTGCCCTTCACACCGCAGTTGGGTGTTAAGTATAATTGCAATAGTAAGAAGTAAATTTGCATATTTTAATTCATATTTAAATTTTTAATAACCGCTTTATTTTCCTACACTATGAGTACTAAATTATATTAAATACAAGAAATCAGCAATTAAAGTGTTGTGTAAAATACAAAAAATATATATGTATATTAAATCTGGAATTGTTAATTAAATTGATTATTCGAGTTTTTGCGATATAAGTGCAACTTTTTTATAATGTTTTCAAACTTTTACTTGATTTATTGCTAGTGGAGTAGTTTTCTTTATAATATTTTCAAATTTGCATTTGGTCTCTTACTATTGAGAGTAATATTTTATTTATAATAATTCAAGTTTTCATTTTGGTTTATTACAATTTCGTTTTTCATTGTCATTTGGTTCAATTTAAATAGAGAGACAAATTTTTTATATAAAGTACTTCCTTGGAAAGAAAAATAAAAGAAAAAAGGGATAGTAGATTGTCGTGAGAGTGCACTTGTTTTTGTCTATGTCGGAAATTGAACCGTTGGAAGAATCGGTAATCGAAATAGTTGAAATTATGCCCGTCAAACTCGATAAAGATTTTGTCCTAAAATTTATCCCCGAATTCGACGGGAATCGGGATAAGTTACACCGGTTTTTGTGTTGTTGTGATGTTGTCGATAACGATTATAGTGATGCTGAAACTAACCTATTTTTGAATATTATAAAGAGCAAATTGACTGGTTCGGCATATAATATCAGTAAATATAAAACATTCGATAATTGGGAAGAATTAAAAAAAATTTTGCAAGATCAATTTCTCGAACAAAGAACGCTCGCCCAGATCCAGACCGAATTAGTAAATTGTAGACAAGGTTTAAACGAAGACGTTAGAACTTTTGGAAATAAAGTCGAAGTTCTTCTAGCCGATTTAAATGACGCTTGTGTCGCCGCCGAAGGCCAAGGTGCCGCGACGGTAATTGAAAGCCTTAACGGCAAAACAGCATTAAAAGCATTCGTAGATGGTTTACAAAATCCAGTCAGACTTGTAATAAAGGCCAGTAGGTTCACAAAACTAGCTGAAGCCGTGGAAGCAGCCGTAGAGGAAGAAAAATCAGCGAGTAAAAAGTTTCCGATGAAAAATCCTAATAATAAGTGTTCATTTTGTCACAAAATTGGCCACCATGTCTCTAAGTGCTACTCGAAGTTAAACGCCTCTTACTCTTCTAAATTTCCAACATTCCCCAAGGCCGAGGTAAAGAAGGAACCTCAATCTAGTATGAAAATACACGTGTTAACTTGCAGTTATTGCAAAAATAAAGGCCATCTCATTAAGGATTGTCGCAAGCGGGCCTATAATGAAAACAAAAGGCGTCAAACCTCCACAAATTTTTCGGGAAACTCCCCAAAGCCTGGTGTAACTGGAGGCCACACCAGAGCAGACAATCTTCGTCAAACTTTATCATAAATTCCTCCAGCCACAATTTTCCAAACTCCGAATCTTTTCTAAATTTTTCCCAAGCTGTTAACTGCATCTCGTCAACGAATCCAAATTTTAAAAATGAAAAGCATGAAGATATGAGCCTTCTTTACAACTCTGAATTCTTACTAAATCGTTCTACTAAATCGTGTACAAGCCATATCTCTCGTGTTAAGAACATTAATTACAATGAGGAGTCTTATTCTATTTCGCCTTCAAGGCACAACAAAAAATTACAAAATTACAAATTACACGAAGACACAAATATTCTCGATGACCATGACTCAATTCGCTCTGAATTTTCTCCTACTAAGTTTACAAGCCATACTACATATACCAACCTCAACTCGCATACCTATGATAAATCGAGTTCTAACAAAAGTCTTCACTTTTCTCAAATTTGCAAACATCCCAAACGTGTGTTTAACATTAAATTACAAAATCAAAGAAAATTCAATTCAATTTCCTTAAATTCAACATCCGTAATACCACACAAGGTTAGCCTATTAGTAGATAGCGGTAGCGAAGTTTGCATTCTGAAATTAGGTACATTAAAAAACGAACAAATCGTACATACAAATATTACCGCGCAATTGAAAGGCATTAGTGACTCGCCTCTAGAAACTCTTGGTCTTAGCTATATTTTACTCACCTTCGATAATGAAGTTATTTCTTTTCCTTTCCACATTGTGTCTGATGACTTTCCCATATCTAATGACGGAATTGTTGGTGCTGACTTTTTAGACAAATTCCGAACTATCTTGGATTACGGTCCTAAAACTTTTTCCATCTTTATCCGTGAAAAATCGTATCTGCTCAACCTTGAACCATCAATTTCAAAAATTTGTATTCCCGCTAGAACCGAATTTATTACTACAGTTAAAACTGATAGAGCGAATGATTGCCTCTGCTTGTCTAAAGAAACCGAAAACGGTCTACTAATTTCTAATAGTATTTCTACTCCTAAAGAGAATTCCTGTACCATTTCTGTCTTAAACCCTAATGAACACGATACTGAGCTAAATTTATCGAATTATGTGATCTCTCTGAATTCCACATTTGTAGTGTTAACTTAGAAAACGTTGATCCTGTCTTAGATTATGATCGCATCAAAACTGTTCAAAACGAACTTCGTACTTCTCATATGACAAACGAACCACGCGAAGATATTCTATAGTCCAGTCAAAATAGACTAAATTATGATTCCAGTTTGCATTAATTCCCAACAAGCTGGATTTTTGTGCAGGCCTTGGATGCGTCATTACAAATGACATGTCAAAAGTCCCCATCGATCCCGCTTGTGCGTTGTTTTTTATTCGAGGTCAAAGGTCACAAATTTGCGTTTTTGCGTATATCTCTGAAACAACGCGAGCTATCGAAAAATGGTTTAGACAAAGTTTGTAGATCGTAAAATTGTCTACAAAAAAGATCTCAACACTTTTCTTCTACAAAGCATCGTTTTCGAGATATCGTGACTTTAGACCGCAGGAAAGTCGAATTTTCGACCATATGCACACATTTCCGCACCACCTCTGAGGTAGTGTACACGGCGCTTTTTTTTTTAACGTGATTTTATTGAGCAATTTTTCGGGTCGTTTTGAACGGTTTTTCGTAGTGAATAGACGTTTTTGTGAATTATATTCTCTTTTTAAACAGTGCCGTTACAAAATTTTGTAAAAATGTCAGAAGTTTGCTTTATTTGCAATGAATGTTTGACTAGTGAAATTGTGGTTGTTGATCGTGGGCTAAAGACTTTAATGGATTCAAGTACTGAAAGGGGTGATGGGTTCGATGAATATTTGAAGGACAAAACATCGGTAACGATACATAAGAAGTGTCGTAAAGCATACACCCGGAAGAGCAGCATCGCTGCAGCTAAAAGACAGCGTGAGGCGGAGATAGCTACCACATCTGGGATTAGTCCTCCTCGTACTAGAGCACGAGGTAATGAATCGTCTTTTTGTTTCAAGAAATACTGTTTGTTCTGTGGCAATGAAGCAGATAAAACGGCTGAAATGAAAAAAGCGCAGCATCTTCGACGAAGAGTGTCTCAAGTTTCAACCCTTGACTTCAAGAAAACCATCTTGAAGGAAGCTCAGACTCGTTCTGATGAGCTAGCAAGAAGTGTCATTGCCCGCATTCAGTATGAATATGACTTACTTGCTGCTGAGGCTAAGTACCACAGTGATTGTTACACTTCGTTTCTGAAACCTATTAGTGGAGGTAAAATAGGTCGTCCTGAAAGTGATTCTATTACTTCAGCGATGGAAGAAATATTTACATTTATTGAACATCATGATGATTGTCAATTTTCAATACAAGAATTGAAAGATATTTGCAAAGAACCATCGATCGATAAATAGAACAATTAAGTCAAAACTCAAGTTAAAGTATGGTAATAGAATCATTATAACTGAGAAATTGGGAAGTTCAACATTCATTTGCTTCATCGACAATCAGCATGACGTCCTCAGCAAAGCTTGGTATGAGAATAAAAAGCAAAATGAAAAGGAAGAGCGGTTGAGAATACTTGAAGCAGCTGCAGCAATCGTTCGAGAAGATATTCAGTCGATAGTGTTTGATACTGATAATTATCCTCCACTCACTACGAAAAACCGTTCAAAACGACCCGAAAAATTGAGTGTCGCAGGCAGATGTTTCTCAAGGCCAACCGCTCAATAAAATCACGTTAAAAAAAGCGCCGTGTACACTACCTCAGAGGTGGTGCGGAAATGTGTGCATATGGTCGAAAATTCGACTTTCCTGCGGTCTAAAGTCACGATATCTCGAAAACGATGCTTTGTAGAAGAAAAGTGTTGAAATCTTTTTTGTAGACAACTTTACGATCTACAAACTTTGTCTAAACCATTTTTCGATAGCTCGCGTTGTTTCAGAGATATACGCAAAAAACGCAAATTTGTGACCTTTGACCTCGAATAAAAAACAACGCACAAGCGGGATCGATGGGGACTTTTGACATGTCATTTGTAATGACGCATCCAAGGCCTGCACAAAAATCCAGCTTGTTGGGAATTAATGCAAACTGTAATGTCTATTTTGACTGGACTATCTAAATCTGTGCACAAATTATAATGACCTATTTTACCTGAAAGGGGATAAGCTTTCATGCACAAAGACTATACAACATAGTATTCCAACTCCGGGCGCTCAACCGGTCTACATTAAGCCTTACCGGCTACCTGAGGCACAGAAGACTGAAGTCAATGACCAAGTAAAGAAGATGTTAACTGACAAAATTATACAAGAGTCTAAAAGTCCTTGGAACTTCCCTCTGATTGTTGTTCCCAAAAAACCCGATGTTCATGGGAACAAGAAATGGCGCGTTGTAGTTGACTTTAGGAAACTCAACGAAGTTACTGTTGGTGATGCATACCCGTTACCCAACATCACCGAGATACTCGACCAATTAAGTAATTCAAAATTTTTTTCTACTCTTGATTTGGCTAATGGGTTCCACCAGATCGAGGTGAACCCTGAGGATACAGAAAAAACAGCCTTCTCCACGCCACTAGGTCACTACGAATACATTCGCATGCCCTATGGTTTAAAAGGGGCACCAGCATCATTCCAGCGTTTAATGAATAATGTCCTCTCTGGTCTACAAGGATCCAAAGTATTCGTTTATATGGACGACGTAGTGATTTACGGAAAAACGTTGAAGGAACATAACGACAAGCTTAATACGTTTATACGTACGGTTGACACCATTATGTCCTCCGGTAGGGTTGGTATGATATTCATGTAATAGCCTAGTGATTTCGTCTTTAGTTAAATTTGAATTTAAAGTATTATGGTAGAAAGTTATAGCAATGTCTGAGTCAAGAAAAATATGTTTAACCATGGCACGGATGTAATTGAATTTTAAATGCTTATAAGACAAATTTTTAGTGGGATTAGCTAGATTTATGGAATTTATATTATGTTCACTGAGATATACTTTTAATGATTTGAAGGTTTTGAAAAGATCTGTATAATCGGATTTGATGCAAGTAGGATTTGTAATATAGTAAGGTATTATTGTTTTCAGCTAATGGCACAATGCTATGCGCACTCAAGTTTTGAACGTTTAAATTATTCAAAGCGTTTAAATTTCCCATTTCTTCGACGAGAGCTTGTGAATGAGAATCTAGAATGAGTTCTTTACCAACGAAAATTCCTATAGTTGTTTTCTTGTCTTTAGGGAGACTATCTGAAGAGTCGTGAACATTGTGGTTTAGGATTACACCATTATTAAATGAATCTAAGAAATTATCATAGGATAACGGATCTGGTATTGGCTTAAAATGATTATCTCTAAGGGTGTCATTAAAGTCGTTGTCATTAGGACAGGATTTTGTAACTTTTGAGTTTTTTATATCAGACCTTAAGGTCATTTTGTAAATTCGGCTGAGACAGTCTGCATTTGTGTTGGAATCGCCCTTTTTATATAAGATTTCAAAGTCGAATTCCTCTAACTTCAGTTTCCAACGCATCATTCGGGAATTCGGATCTTTACAATTATGTAGATAAATCAAGGGTTTATGATCAGTGTAAATTTTAAAACGTTTTCCAAATAAATAAGGCCTGAAATGTTGTACCGACCAAACGATAGCTAGAAGCTCTTTGTCTAAGGTAGAATAATTGAGTTCGCTCTTTCCTAAAGTTCTGGACGCGTAAGCGATCGGTAAGTCCGATCCGATTTCGCCTTGGGATAGTATAGAACCAACTGCATGTCCACTGGCATCGGTGGTTAAGATGAACTCTTTAGAAAAATCGGGGTATTGCAATAAGGGTGGTTTAATAAGGCTTTCCTTTAGAATATTAAAAGACTCTGTACATTTGGGAGACCAATTAAATGGCACATCCTTTTTCAATAGCTCTGTTAAGGGCTTTGAAATTTGAGCAAAATTTTTGATGAATCGCCGATAATAGCCGGCTAGTCCTAAAAACATTTTTATTTAGTTTGGGGATTTAGGTATTGAGAAGTTTTTGACACATTCCACCTTCTTGGGATCTGGTGAAATGCCGTGTTCACTGATGACGTGACCAAGATAAATTAATTCTGGCCTGAGAAATTCGCATTTATCAGGTTGAAGTTTGAGGTTATTCAACCGCAAACGATCAAAGACTTCCTTAAACAGGGGCCCAAGGGCGTTTCCAGCCAACTAGCTTAGGGGGGTAATTAAAAAAAAGAAAAAACTGAAATATTTTTTTTATTCCATAAAGACAAAACAATCGAGATCAAAAAATATAATTTGTATAAAAAGGAATTTATATAATAATAAAATAAAAAATAGGGGTTTTTATTTTGTTTAGAAAATCGCTTTCTACCCCCTACTTTTTTGTGGGAGGAAGGATGCAGAATTGAAAAAAAAGTACAAAACCCCTATTTTTTTGCAGATTTAGATTCTTCTTGAAAAAATATGAAGATTTTATTCTTATCATTTTTTGTGACTCGCCTTAGATGGCGCTGTAATCGGCGGAAATGAATAAATCATAAAAAACTTTTTCCTCCGATTACAGCGCCATCTATGGCGAATCGCAAAAAATGTTTGGGACAAAATCCTCATATTTTTTTATGAAGATTCTGAATCTGAGGGTTTCCATTTAAGTTTTTGAAGTTGCACCCCCTACCCCTAACAGGGGGTAGGGGGCGTTTTTGGTATGGCTGGATGGAGTTTGAAAAAATATTTGATACGTGTTTTTTTAGTTTTAATTTTTTTTTTCAAAACTCTTCGAAATAATGGGGTGGTACGGGTGGTCTGAGACACCCTGTATATTGAACTAAGAAATGCGATTCGCGCTCTCTTAATGTAACACGATGTAACGATTAACAATTGCTGCGTTTTTTAATCTGTTCTGTTCTTTCCTGGTACAGCTTCCACACAAATTCTTGTCCCCGACAATTACTGAGAACCGTATCCAGGCCAAAGAGAAATTAAATTTAAATTAAAGGACCCCGCACGTTTCTTATGGAAAATGACTTTCGGTCAAATTGAACGAGTCTATGTTCTTTGGATAGAGGAAGTCTCCCTGAACAAAAGTCTCAATGGGCACGAAACCCAAAACTTAAGATTTTTGGTACTTTTAGATATCTGAAGTTTTTCATTTTTCGGTCTGTTGATGTTTTTTGCGGTATAGCAAAGAAATAACGTCGCATTATTTAAGTAATGCTAGTGTTCATTTAAATATTTTTAATTTTTTTTTTTTAGACTTTTGTTCAGGGAGACTTCCTCTATCCAAAAAGCATAGACTCGTTCAATTTGACCGAAAGTCATTTTCCATAAGAAACGTGCGGGGTCCTTTCCCTTTTCCCTCATACGTTTTTTAAATTGGCAGTTGACAAATAAAATAAATTCTTTGTTTACTGAATAAAAAACGCGAAAAATTGATAGAGATTTTTATAAAATAGTAAAAGAATTAAAAAGTCCACAGCCGTAATTTATGCAAATGAAAATTAAAATGTTCCTTGCGTTTTTTTAATGTTCCAGGACAGAACAGGTTTAAAAAACGCACCTAATATTAAAGAGACTAATAGTATCAACGTATGTCGCGTATATTTAGAAAAGGGAACCCGTGCAAAGGAAGAAGTTCATCACTTCTCTTTCGGCGCTTGAGCAGTTAACTTCGGTTTGTTTACATAGCGTGCCATATTAGCTTAAGTCACGGGTATCGGTCCCTTCCACGACTCTCCAGGAGAAAAAATTCACAGTCATAGATCGCCGACTAGATTCACCATACACTTAACTTTTTTGTTTGTAATATTAGTAATTTTTAAGAATAAAAATAAATAAGGGAACGCAAATCTTGGGGGGGGGGGGTAATTACCCAATTACCCCCCTCTGAAACCGCCACTGCAGGGGCCCTATTCTCTATTACAATACTCAAATGCTTTTTACTCGAAACTGCTATCCGAAACTAAAATGCTTCCGTATTCCCTATTACAATATTGCTTCCTCTAGTAGTAATATACCCGAACGAAAAGAAAATGAGTGCAAGAGGCGTCAATTGTGTCGCCCATACCTAAAATTTTATAAATTGCTCGATTACCCTTGAGCTTTCGAGCAAAAATCTCACAATATTGTTACAGTTTCGAGTAAAATTTAGTCAATTTTGTAATAGAGAATACCATTTTGTCAGTTTCGAGAGAAATTCTAACAATATTGTAATAGAGAATAAGGCCCCAGTACTACAAATGGAAGCACATGTATAAAGATATAAAAAGGTTCATAAAGAGCTGCGAATCCTGTAAGAAAAACAAAGTTTTTAGATATACCCGCGAACCTATGATCATTACTTCTACAGCTAATGAAGCTGTATACAGATGAAGCTGTATATGATATATACAGGTATATATCAATAGCGCTCGGTGCTGAGCGACGTGCCTCGTGAATGGACTGAAGAGGTCTTCGACCTAACATTAAGTGGTGAACCATATATGTATCGTCCCGGCCACACACCCCACGACCCCCCGGCGAGCTAGCGAACTCCGTGTGGCCGGCAGCATATCCCCCTAACATTAGGATCGGCGGTTGGGGAGGATAGGAGTTCCGGAATTTTTTTTCTTATGTATGGTATTGAATCCTTGGTCATGCTTTTCCGGGACAATACCTCGCATAAGTGGCGCCCAATATATGGTCGCGCCATTATGCTGCTACATCCGTGCATCAATACAACTGGAGGGTACAGAAATACAACTGGAGGTATGACTTTGCAACGTCCAAGCAATATTTTTTAAAATTCCCAATATCAATAGCAAAACCGCACGATATAGTTTGTAAAATTATTTTACAACTTGCTAATAATTGCTCGTCAATATTGCGAATTTTAGCTCCAAAGCACCGAGCAGTATTCCTATCATTGGTATTACCTGAAGCCTTCTTCGGATCATCTATATTGAGTCCTAAAGTTTCTCTGAATTCATTTGAATATAAGCCTTTCGATCAGATACTCGTTTTTTATCTTCAGCAGAACGAGCCTGCCATTTTCCACTGCCGCCAACTTTATACGCTAAATGCAGCAACCACTCCATAAATCGAATCCAGGTATGCAATGAAGCAATTCGAGCAAGCCGTAATCTGCAGCGCGCAGCTCTTTCTACTATAACTTTTTTTCGGAAGAGATCGGGAACGAGATATTTAGGACACTAAAACTAGACACTTTAACGAACATTTTCGTGCAAAAACCGTGACTGAACAACACTGAACAAAAAACTTATCGCTACTTGTATCTAAAAAAAATAGATTTTTTCGATTTGCAGCGTAATTGTTATTAATTAGCCACATAAACAATTACACGTTTCTCGTTTTTGTAACTATATATCTCTATTGTACATACCTTCATCATGACGTTCTATTTTACAGAAGTCGAATTCAACACTCCGTTCCAAAAATATACACTATACAATTTCCCGTTCGCGCAATGGCGGTTGAGCGTCGCACGTGGAGGTTTCAAAGCGTCAACTTGTGAATGACGTAGGGCCTTAGGCATACAACCTTTCGACCCGTTCCTTCCGGATTTTGATGCACCGGAGCTCCCCCTAGGGGACTGTGTCGGTAAAACACGAAAATTCAAACCTTGATTTTTGGCCAGCGAAACAAGCGTTTCGCCCCACTGTGCACCCGTCCGTCTCAGCTCGTCAATTGAAGGGGTTATTGTAAAAAGGGTTCAACTGACATTTTTTGCGATTATACTTTAAAAATTGGAGTCGTCGTCGAATACTCTACCGCTTACTCTTGTTAAAAAGTCAAAAATTTGTAACGGTTCCAAAATTTTTAATTTAAGAAGGATTCAAGTACGTAATAAATCGTATAGTAATAAATCTTTGAAGCGAAATTACTCGAAATTCCAATTTTGCGAGTTGAACCCTTTTTACACTAACCCCTTCAATTGACCTTTGGTCCACGGAGAACGTCATCTCCGTGAATGGTGGACGGTGCACTTTGTGGAGTACTCTCCATTCCTGCACCCTTAGAGCCCTGTTTTGGACCCCTATCCATTTCATCATGATGTCGGTAGGGTCTTCGGTTGCAGCCGGGAAATATACGACCCCAACATGGCTGCGCGGCAGCTTGTCTTCGTCCACAGCGACAAGACTAGCTCCTTCCCAGGGCTTAAGGTTAACCATCACACCTTTCAGCCACGTGGCCGAGTCGGCGCAGGTGATGGCTAGCCACCCCGGGCGCGCAGCGACACCTAGGAACCTCGGCTGCTCTGAGCTTTGTCCCAACTGGGCTATTGCCTCCAGTAGACTCCCTTGCACAGCAGTTAACTGATCCGTGGTTAGGAGAGTCTCTGGGTAATCAGTAGCGAGCACACCCATTCTGTAACTCTCTGCTATTTGGCAGAAGCTCGGCTTTGAAGCTGTTCAGTGTGGGTGCGTCGCACTTCTTTGGTGAAGGCTTTTCAGCTGGCTTTCCAGGCCGTGTAGCTGGAGCCTTCGCCCTTTTCGCCGCGGCATTTTGGCCTGGAGAGGATCTACCCCTCTTCTTATTAGGAAGAATGGTTTTCCTCTCTTCCTCGGGGGCCACGCAAATCCTTTCAGCATCTTCCCGAGAGTAGCCAGCATCCAAAAGTCGCTTAAAACGTTTGTTGGCTGCGCCACTCCAGTATTTAGAAGGAGCTTTTGGATTTCCAGTTTGCCGCTCCAATGGAGCAGAAGGTGAGTGCGGTTCCGCAGGTGGGCCTCTAAGGAGATTTTCTTCCATTGAAGGAGTGATCTCAGCGTGCTCCACGGCAGTTCGCGGACTCAAACTGCCCTCATTGAAGAGGGATCCCGAAAATTCCCCTTCATTGGGGCCGTGATCGGCACCCTGCTGCATGAGTTCGCAGGGAATGTCCAACTGGTCTTGTAGGTTGGCCTGAAGCGTTGAGAGGTGCTACATCCTCATTATTGTTTTTTAAGGCATCTATATTGATCCCACGAGTTTCGCGAGAAAGGAAAGTCGCCCATGGCAGAGCTCCGCATTACCATGGGAAGGCTAATTTAAACCGGAGGTCGCCTGGTATCCGGAGTCCATCGTTAGTAGTACACTAACGCAGTACCATTCATCCCTTCAGCACGATTGTTTACACCTTGGGATTGCGCGCATCTTTCTTAGTCAGGGCACCTTTACGGGGCCAAGCAAGCCTCACCTCCACGACAAGGTGTAGATACGTCGGCGAGGAAAAATAGACGGATAGCGGTGACTGACGTCCCCTGATTAGTCCAGTAAATAGGTCGAAAAAAAGGCCGTCGTAATTAACCATGTTTTAAATATCTAATGTTCTGAACCTGTCTGCTAGTTTCCAAATCCCTTTTGAGACATTCTAGATCTAACATGTTTTTCGTATAACTACAATTAAATTAGTGATTTAAATCTCAAATTAATGAGTTTTTCTTTCCAATTAGAAAATTTCTAGATCCCTTAAACTTTTGTTTTTATGGAATTTCTTATGACGAAGTAGCCTAGCCTACTAGCCTAGCCTAGTCCATCCATCCATCCAATGGCGCTACAGCCAAATCAAGCTTTGCCCTCCTCTAGGGCAATTCTCCAAGTTTGACGATCCCTTGCAGCATGTCTTCAGTTCTGGATGTTGAGCATTGTCTCTGCGTCTGCCGTCACAGAATCTATTCACCTCCTCAGGGTCTACCTACTGGCCTACTTCCCGAAATTTCTGAGGCTATAAGCCGTTTTGGTATACGATTGTCCTCCATCCTGATTACGAGGCCGGCTACATAGTCTCAGTCTGTTAATTTTTAAAGTTGAGAGTTGTGGGTCATCAAAAATTGCATACAACTTGTTGTTGTATCTTCTTCGCCATATTCCTGCTTGGGCCTATTATGCATCTGAGAATTTTTCTCTCAAATCTGTTGACTCGTTCCTTTATGTCCTGGGTCATAGTCCAAGTCTCGCTACCATAACACAATACTGGTCGTATTATTGTTTTAAAGAGTGAGCATTTAGTTTTTCTGTGTACAAATCTTGAGTGCAGGATTTGCTTTTGGGCATAAAAGGCTCTATTAGCCAGTAGTATTCGTCTGGTTATTTCGTCTTTTTCTTCGTTTCTTTTTGTGACTGTAGACCCAAGGTACACTGTTTTATCGACTTCTTCTAGGTTATCATTGTCTAGTCGATAACTCGAAAATATAAACATTGAACCTCTCGACCTCATCTTCGAGCGACGACGTGAAAAATTTACCGAATAACAAAATCGTCTATCAAAAAATCCAAACGCAGAAATTTAATTGGCTCCATTGCGATGCCATTCTAGAGTTGGGACGAAGTGCAGGCCATTTCAAGCCATTTTGATAAAGCGGCAGAGGCTAGGAACACCAATATTTTGCAGCTCGCTCAATCCAACAAGATATGGTGGGACAAGGACTTTTTATTGCGAGGGCAGGACATGTACAGAGAAGATGGGAGACAGTTTCTTCCTCTTCTTCATTACCACACCTTCTGCATAAGTCGTTGTGGGTAAGTACTAATCTTTCGGCGTGCGGGCCTAAGGGGCACTAACCGGTCAGCACCTTTACTACATGGCTTATCTCCTTGTTGTTCAACTGAACAAGAGATTTTGAACGCTTTGAGTCCAAAGTTGGCCACATTGCATGAGGAGTGCAACACACCATTGCTGCTCAACCCTGCTCGAGCTAAGCTGATTTTCTTCATAGCTAGTTTATAGGTGGCTAAGGGCATTCCCATCCGGGTTAAGTGGGGTGTTCTTTACACTTCGGCTCCCTGTCTAGCAAGCTCTTCTGCCCTACAGTTTCCCCAATCCCACTGTGCCCAGGGACCAAACACCGTGTTATATCAAACTGAGTGGCAGTCTCACACAGAGACCTGCGGCAGTTCAGAAGAGTCGTGGATGTTGTGACGACAGAATTAAGAGCCTTGAGGGCCGCTTGGCTATCCGATAGAATACATATATTCTTATGAGATATATTATTTATCTTCAGTCTTTCGAGAGTCTCCCAGATCACAGTGACTTCCGCTTAGAAGACGCTGCAGTAGTCGGATGGACAGGTATCTAAATTCAATGCCTCGGAGAAAATATCAGACCCTACGCTGTTCCCAGTTTTGAAGAGTGAGAATTTCCATCTGTGTAGATACATAATGACCCAGTTGGGTTAACACCATCTGCCCAGTCATCTCTGGCCGGAGTGTTGGTATTGAAACCTTTCTCCACGGTCCACGTAGGTGTAGTGCAGTAAGGATTGGTTAGTGACTATATGAATATGGAGCCCATCCAAGAGAAGCCTTTATCCTGGCAGGCTTCCAGGCTGCGATTTGCTCGGCGTGTATGCCCAAAGGAGTAAGATGCAATAAGAAATCCAGGGTAGCTGTTAGGGCGCTACTCACGTAATCTTCTGTAATGCAGTCCACCATACTGGCCATGCATAAGTATAGGTCTGGTTAAGGCTGTATACAGCCATTGGACGATGCGGGGTTTAAGGCCCCAATTGACTCCGCTCGCTCTCTGGCATAAAAAACGAGCTGTTTTGGCTCTATACGCTCTTTCTAAAAGATTCGGCCTTCACTTTAGTTTCCTATCGAGTACAAGACCTAGAAATTTCGCATCCTCCTCTTCCTGCAGAGTCTTAAAGAAGGAAAATTAGGAAGTCTATGTTACTTGTACTTCTCTACTTTTTACTTCGGTTGTGTCTGGGTTAACGGCTAAACCCTTTGTAGTAGCCCAATGAGCAAGAGTGTCCAATGTTTGCTGCATTCAATCTCTTATTGTTGAGATATACTTGCCGGTCACCACCAGCACAATTTCATCAGCATAGGCCCCCGTGGTGCACCCAGACTTCCTTAGAGTTATCAGTATTTCGTTGACTGTTATATTCCAAAGGAGCGGCGATAAGAACCCACCTTGTGGTGTACTTCTTATTTATCTAAAAAGTGTTGTCTTGACTTCATCGACCTATGGTAAACAGAATATGAAAATAAATTTTAAGATTGCTGAAACCTCCCAATAATTTTCTTTTCACTCTACAACTCGTCTGTCTACAACTTAAAAAACAGCGATATGCGTGGACAGATTATGCTTGCGTGGGGCATGCTTATTAAAAAAGTTATATTTAAGATCGGAAGGATAAACAACTCATATAAAATGACAGATGCTTGATTCCAGAGACTTTTCAGTTCCTTTTTTTCAATTTGAATGTTGAAGCAATTGATCTTTTAATTTTGACTAGGCACGGACAACTCTTTACCAGTAGAAACATCTTTTTATTTAATGCAATCTATTTATTAATACAAAAATAATTCGACTATTTTTTAGAATCGAGACTTCTTTCGAGACTCTATATGGAAATGTTACATTTGATAAATGGAATTGTAACATCAACAATTTTTTATAAATGAATATTTTTTTATCTTACATTAAGAGTTTCTAAAATAGTTTCTATTAAAATATCAGTTTCAGGAACATTATTTTCCAGAACAAGATCCCACCCTGTGTAATCATCTAGGTCACATTCGGATTGAACATCATCAACCCCAGGTTGAAACGCCCATCCACGTTGCTTTCTTATGTCCTCCGAACATAATATACGAATTGTACGTACTTTACTGCCAAAGGTATCCTTGAAGAATTGCACATCTGTCTTTCGTCGTATATCACTGACTATTACAATTTCTCGATTTACTGTGAATGAAAGGTTTTTTTTTTATTATAATAATAGTAACATATGGAAGGCATTGAGGAAATTTTTATGAATTTTAAACAATTTTATTAGTAAGTTTTATAGAAATTAGGGACCGACAAAAACATTATGAAAAATTAGAAAAGTTATTGAAAGAATTAACATAAAACATATGTAAGAATATCGAAAATTTTATACACATTTCACCCAAACCCGAACATGGATCTTAACTTCAACAGTTGTTAAAGCGATTCATGTAAAAATGACTTTGGAAGGAGGTTTGGGGTAGGTTTTTGTAGGAATAAGCCTCTAATAAATGCTGTAACAGACTTCTCCCCGACATTACAACATTAATCCAATCAAAATGGATCTAGAAAGAAGAATCACTTTTGAAGACGGTGCTAACACCTGTGGGTGATGTATTAAGGGCATAAGCCTAACAAAGAAATGAAAACAATTCCCAAGCAAGAGTTAATGCAATCAAAGTCAACTACTACCTGGCACCGTCTTCAAAAGTGATTCTTCTTTCTAGACTCATTCTGATTGGATTAATGTTGTTAAGAATTACAAACAATTATTTCATCCTTTTTTGTGCATTTTGTGCGGTTTTTTTTCTGAAGTCGGTTTTTAAAAATTTTTTTTATTTCGTACTTTTTAGTTCATTCATTTTTTTCGGGGTCAATATAAAAAAATTTATTAAGGTAGGTCTACACGGCACAAATATATCGTTGCGTGTGAACTAAACTGTTCGGCTTGCACAATCTAAAATGTTTTGTTTCTTTGTCACATGTGCATAGCTGGTGCCGTAGCAAGAATCTGGGTATTAACCCACAAAAAACTGTCATCGTACCGTTTACTAATAGAAGGAAGCTAAATTTAAAAGCTCCCTCTGTGGACGGCAAAGAAATAGGTTTCTCAAAGGAGGCTAAATATCTAGGCATAATCCTGGATCAAAAGCTCTCCTGGAAATCTCAAATTGAGAGAGTAACTGCCAAGGCAACTGCATCTCTCCATGTTTGTCGCCAATTCGTGGGAAAAACCTGGGGTCTTAAACCTAAGTTAATGTTTTGGCTATACACTACGGTCGTAAGGCCCATGATCACATATGCATCCATCGCATGGTGGGCTAAGACCAAACAAAAGGGTGCTATGATTAAGCTGGCCAGGGTGCAAAGACTGGCCTGTCTTGGTATCACAGGGGCCAAAAGCACCTGTCCGACTGTGGCTATGGAGGCTCTACTGAACCTTCCTCCGCTACACCTGGTGGTGAAAAAAGAGGCTCTGGCAGGGGTACTGCGTCTACGGGAGCTATTCTCCTTTAAGCCAGGAGACCTGCTGGATCATTTATCGATCCTCAAGGAGCTGAACTTGGAGCCAATGATATCTTTGTCCGATACCATTCCTGCTACTCTTGACTTTGACAAACCGTTTACGACGATTATTCGAAGTAGGTCAGAGTGGCAACATGGCAGGCCTCTCTTTAGAGGAAGCACGGCCTTTTGGTACACAGATGGTTCCAAAACCGATAAAGGGGTAGGGCTGGGTGTTTATGGCCCAAGGAGAAAAATATCCATGGCTCTGGGCACTACCCCCACTGTTTTTCAGGCTGAGGTACTCGCCATCCAGGTGTGTGCTCAGACTTGTATTAATAGAGCTCCAAATAGCTCTAACATTGTTATTTTCTCGGACAGTCAAGCTGCACTGCTGGCCATTAGATCGCACAGAGTGTCATCAAAGACTGTCCTGGATTGTCTTCAATCCCTGAAATTCCTCAGCAGGAACAATAGTGTCACGCTGATGTGGATTCCGGGCCACGAAGGTCACATTGGTAATGAGATTGCCGATAGCCTGGCTAGAGCAGGCGCAAACTCATTACCTATTGGTCCGGAACCTTTCTGTAGCTTAGCAAGCTGCCACGTAAAAATGGCCTTAACGAAATGGGTTGACCAGATGTTTCTTCAAAGCTGGTCTAGGACCCAGGGTGCTCGTCAAGCTAAAAGATTCATCCAAATCGATAAAGCTAAGGCGGGCAAACTTTTAAATCTCAAGAGGTGGGATCTAAAAATAATAACAGAGCTCCTGACGGGCCCCTGTTCGCTTAACTATCACCTAAACAAAATAGGACTGGTGGCCGACTCTGGCTGTCGATTCTGCGGGACAGCTCCCGAAACCGCGGAGCACTTGATGTGCGACTGTGAGGCTACAGCGAGGAAAAGACTGAGCCTTCTCCATCGTGATTTCCCTACTCCCAGGGAGATTTGGGACAGCAACCCTAAATCAGTTTTAGGCTACCTAAGAAGCCTTAACCTTGATGGTTTTTAAAGAAGGGGATGGCACAATAGACCAAACAAATAGGTCGCAGTGCCCGCTAAAGCGCCCCTCAACAAGAATAATAATAATCTAAAATGTTTGGATTGTGCCAAATATGTCTCGGTGATGTTCGACCACTTGCTCCTCCGACCTTATCATAATCAATGTAACATAAACGCGTAGATAAGTATAAATATAATGCGCAATAACTAATGGAGGTAATTTTCACTCGTCATTTGCACTCAGTTTATTTACACAATTCGACGTGCGCCAGACAATTTAAAAAACTAAATCGTTGCGTATGAACCTACCTTTACGATAACTATGATACGCTGCCGTACTATCGTTTAACCGACGATGCAGCGTACGTATTGCGAGAATGATTCTTCTTTTTAAATCCATTCTGAGAAATATAACACGCCGCCGCGCCATCGAAAAAAATCTAAGCAGTAGCTAAATAGTTTTTGCAGAATTGTATTTGCATATTTTACGAAGAATTTAAAAAAAAAACTTATTTAATATGAAACAAAATTCTCCGGGGGAAATTAAAAGAAATATTTATTGGGAAGTCGATAGCTTACTGTGCTGTACTCGTCATACACTTTCATTTGATACCCATAACAAGGACGTTGTAAAGAAAAAGTAAACCGCCATTTTGTGTTGGCCGCCATTTTGGGTTTTGAATGACGACACATAGCGCAGTGTATTACTTGTCACACCCTTCCATTTGATACCCATTTCGGGGGTCGGGGAGCCCAATTGCAAAATTCGACTGCCATCTTGGAATCGCCATCTTGATTTTTTTACAAAATGATCAGATTGTATTGTCATGCGAACTATACGTATGTGCAAAATTTGCAGTTGATCGGTTATATGGAAGTGGGTCAAAATCAACTTCAACATTTGTTTACAGTACACACACATACAAATCAAGCATATATAAGCTTAATTGCCATTGATATTGGGGAAATCAAATGTAAACAATAAAATTCTTTGATTCTTCACCCACGTCATGGTATATTTCTTTATTCAATATAAACAATAGTTATTGAGTTGCAAATCAAAACTATATGCCATAGTTTCGTTATCATCGGTTTTTGTTCTGAAAGCAAATTTAGAGACGTATTCATGTCAAAAACTTGTTTCATATGAAACAAAATTCCTGGAAGAAAATTTAAAAAAAATATTATGACGAAAAAAAAGCACCGCGAGCCGAAGAATCGAACTCGCAGCCCCACGAGCCCCAGATGAGGGTACTTCTCCGTAGCCCTCTGCGCCATGGCAGAAACTATCGGTGGTTGACTAATATGCTAATTAAATCATTTCAGAAGGAAGAAAAAGAGAAAAAGAAAACAATCTGCCCCGACCGACCAAGCTCGAACCTGCAACGCCACACGCTGCTGGATCGAGGATCCAACGCGCTACGCACTCCCCACCGGCCTTCTACCAGTTTTGCAACAATAAAGTAATTTGTTCGGGGCCTATGAAATGTTTAGGTTGAACTAATTTTAACAGTTTTTTATGCCTAACTTCGAACTCCTTTATCAGAATTTCGAAAAAATTTAACGGGACCACCGTGGGAAACTCCCCCTTCAAATGAATAAAAAAAAAGCAAAAAAGTTATTGGGTTACAAAGTTGTGCGTGAACAGGACTACAAAATACCTACACCACAGTGACTGTTCCTCCGAGTTAAACGCTCTCCTGCCTCCACGGCAATCTTATACCCGCAACACCAGATTAGCTCACTCGTCTCATTCCCTTCACCTGCAACTACCCTTTTCACGCACTCAACAGGATATGAATTCGTTTGTTAATAGAACAACTCGGCTGTGGAATAACCTCTCGCAGTCAGTATTTCCGAACTCCTACAACATCCAAGAGTTCAAACGCAGGGTTCATCACCACCTTCTTTAATACCCCCCCGTACCTTTTAATCCTTAACCTATGCCCCCCCCTCATCCCTCCCCCGTACTAAGCTTACTGCTAGACATTGCACCATGACGTGACAAATGACATGACGGACTAGTAGTACAAAGGGTGACTCCTGAGCTTAGCACTGCCACATAAAAAAAAAAACACATCGAATTGAGTAACCTCCTCTTTTTTTGAAGTCGGTTAAAAAAGACAAGAGACAACAAAGTGGCACATATAAAATTAAATGAAGAAATAAAACGAGAGCACGAAAGAAAATTAACAGCAAAGTTGGAGCAAATAACAAGGAATCTGTAAATGGAAACTGATCTGAACCTGAGGTGAAATAAAAAATAGGTAAAAAAACTTTTAAGTTAAATGGTTTTATTTGAAATTATAACCTGTACCAAAAACTAGAAAAGACCACAGAATCGTCATTTGTGGGCCTAAAAACCCCCTTATGCCGAATTTCAATGAAATCGGAACTCAATTGGAAAATTCGTCCGCCATCTTGGACCCGCCATCTTGTTTTTTTTACAAAATGGTCAGATTGCATTGTCACGGGAACTCAATGTGTGGGCAAAGTTTCATAAGAATCGGTTTAGTAGAAGTAGTTGAAAAAGCTGTCGCAAGATTTGAACCAAAGAAACAAACAAATGTACGAGGTCAAGCTAAATAAAACCATTAAAAACAGACAAGACAGATTTTTTTTATGTGATAGTCTAAGCTCAGGTGTCATCCTTTGTACTACTAGTACGTCATGTCGTATAAGTCATGGTGCAATGTCCTGTAGTAAGCTTAGGTCGAAAGATAGAGAGAAGGACATAATAGATTAGGGGGAGTCAAGAGGGTATTGGAGAAAGTGGCAATGAACTCTTGGATGTTGTATGAATACTGTCTTTGGAAGGTTGTTCCACAGACGAGTTGTTCTTGTTATAAACGAATTTCTAGATCGGAGTGTGCGCGAAGATAAAGGGAGAAATATTGCCGTGGCAATAAGTTTGAGAGCGCGGTTTTGCACCTTGTCCAGCCAAACTAAGATGGTTCTTGGGGCACCGGCCCAGATATACGAGTTGTTTTCGGAGTCTCGTTTGAACTCTTGCTAAGAGCAGACAGACTGTGCGTTAGACTAGAGGTCGTGGAAAAAATTTGTATACTGAGTGACTTAGGTTCAAATCCAGTGAGTGAAAAAGTTTTTTTAATTAGAAACAATAAATAAAGTTTAATTGACAAAGAAAATAAGTTTTAAGAAGTGAAAAAATAAAAATAAAAAATAGATATAGAAGAAAAAATAAGCAGTGTGCACGAAAGTGGCATGTCACAATTAAAAGCCGACATGGCAAGCGCCGCCGGAATGATAAATGCCGCCGGCACTAGTGATAGTGTAAAAACTAATAAAGGCAAGGACCAAGCCCAAGAAGAAAGTGATAAAATAAGCAGTGGTGAATCATCGAAAGTTCGGCGTCGCGTTAATAAACGGCGCCGCAAAATCAAAACGATGCCCAGCCTTACGCCGCAGCGAACGAAAAATTCAAAGCCAAAAGAATATCCAACGGCATCGGCATCGGGAAGCCCGGTTATATGCACCGTAATTTTGACGGATACTGACGATGAATTATCGTCATATGATACAGTCCCAGGAAAATATAAAGGCCTGGGAAATAGATTCAGAGAACTGGCCACCGAAACCAAACAAGGCCAAACTACAGAAAATGATTGAGGAGCTGAAGGAAAAAAAATTTCCTAGGCTGCCGAAACCCAAAACAGCGCCAACAGAGCAACAAAAGACGAAACAGCAAACCCCGCAGCAGCAACAAAAACAACATTATGAACAAAATAAGCAGGAAACCCAGCAGCACCAGAAACAACAACAACAAAAAAAGGAAAATATTCCGCCGATTAACATTTTCCACCAGAAGCCGGTGGATACAATTAGGTTAGTCAAACAAGTGGTTAACCACAATAATTTCCATATTAAAAGGTTGAGCGGAATTAAACACGCGTTAGTTTTAAGCAATTTAGAAGATTTTAAAAAAGCATTTCTAGAAAGGGCGAATACGCAATTTTTCACGTTCACCACAAAAAGTGCAAAAGTGCGAAGCGTCCTTTTAAAAGCACTTAATGCGGATGCTGACCCGCAAGAACTCCTGAACGACCTACAGTCGTTAAACGTAGAAAATTTGAATTTCACAGCCGTTAAACGCTTTAGTACGGCGCGCTCGCCTACCTCTGAGAGGCAGTTGCCGATTTTTCTTGCCCAATTGACTCCCGACAGTCGGCTGGACAATTTAAAATTAATCAAATATGTAAAACTCCATGTCGTCACATGGGAAAAAATAAATAAAAAAGCTGGTATTCTCCAATGCATGAGATGCCAAAGGTTCGGTCACGCCACAGCTAACTGCCAAATGGCATTTAGATGCGTGAAATGTGACAATAACCACACTCCCTCTGGGAAAAGAAAAAGTCGCGGATAAAAACAAGCTGTATTGTGTACTCTGCAAATCTAATGGACATCCTGCTAATTATAAATATGCAGAACTAATGCAACGCATCAAGGCGCGAAAAGAACAGATAGAGACTGAACAAACCAGAAAAACACAAATGTTCAAAAATTTCGTTGTCCCTGAATGTCCTTCGCCCAATTGGCGACAAGAGCCCAGTCAACAAAACAATAAGCTCCAAAAGCTGCACCTGCAGCGAGCTCTAGAGACAGTCAACTGAAGGCGGTTCTCTTCTCTTGTCCATACAAGGGCATATCGCACAGCTCCAGAAACAACTAAGCGAGGAAACAGCTCGTTTAGATCTAGTATACTCTGCGTTCTTTTCGACAGAAACTATCTTTGGGTAAACTGCCTTAATGGCTTTACTGAGGGAAGGGAAGACACAATAAAGGTCATTGCGGTGAACGTCAACTCGTTGATACGAAACGAGAGAAGGGTGAATCTACTAACCCTTTTGCAGAACCAAAATCCGGATGTGCTTCTGGCTAGTGAAACTAAACTAACCGAGAAGCACAAAATGGATTACAAAGATTATGTGGTAATTCTTCTTCTTCTTCTTTCTTCTTTGATCCGTTAGCTGGCGGTCCGAGCGGGACGTGGTAATTAGGCGGGATAGACCTAACTCCATACAAGGCGGAGGCCTAATAATACTAATAACGACCTCCCTGAAATATAAAACCGTGTATAGCAAGGATATAGAGGTTTCAGATGCCAGAAGCGTGCGTTATATACATTCCTCTGTCTAGTGGCAGAAGGTTGTATATAATAGCCGCATACTCACCCCAAACTTCTCAATCCAGGCTATTTATAGAGGAATTGAACTTACTCTTTCAAACGCTTCAACTGGAATCGGAACAAAACTTTTACTTATTGCCCGGTGATTTAAACGCACGCCATGCGGCATGGGGAGACCAAACAGCTAACACCAGGGGCAACCAACTGAATGACTGATTGGCCCGAAATAGAATCCAGCGGGAAGTTAACCTTCTCGCCACAGACATACCATCCTACCCAGGCGGCGGGTCTTATTTGGATATATGTTTGCTAGACTCACGGATGGGGCTACCAGGGATAAACACGAACGGGACAAACTGTTTAACGACAGTGACCACTATGGTCTTGAAAGAACTGTACAAGTCCCTGACGATTCCATAGAACTTCTAGAATACTGCGAAGTGCATCTTTTGCATACCAAAAGATGCACTGGCTAAGATTCGGAAAGGCTGTGGAAAGGACGATATGGAATAACAGACTACTACCTCCAACGACCAGAAATTTAACTAACGATGAGATTGATTCATATCACAGACAATAGACAAGACTATACCAAGAACAAAGAAAAAGAACAGCACGGACTCCTACAGGAATACAACGATCTACGAACTACAAAAATACAAAATTCGAATGTTGACGAGACTAAAAGCCCTTCAGCGCCAGTTCCGAAACCGAACGAGTCCGGAGATCGTTACTCTTAAATCGGTTATGAAAAATCTCCAACGTCTTTTAAAACAACAATATTCACAGTCGGTGAATCTGTACTGGAACAACAAGATTCGTGCTATACAAACTAATAGCGCGAGCATGTTCTCACAGATAAATAAAATCTTTAGGAGTAAAACACATAACCGATTAGACAAGTTACGCATTCCTCGGACTCGGACAAATGAGGAGCCACTGAGATCTGCTGGCATGGATCTGGAAGAAATCAGCCGCATCGACGACAATTATTGTATAGAGGACGAGCAGGAGAAGGTGGATTTTGTGGGGGCCTACTGTCAGGGAATCTATTCGGTGAACACCAATGTTCGCGAGAATTTTTACCTTGAGAATAGGGCCTTACTGAACCATGAAAGATTAGCTAATGAGATTGAAACTTGGAAATCCGAGAATCGATCAACAACTGAATTCAGTGAAGACTGCCCAGCGAATTACATTCCCGCGGCCCAACTAAATTCTACTTTCATTAGGACAATCGATCTCCTGTTAATATTTCGTCATCTAAACAATAAGAAGTCGTCTGGGGTGGATGGTGTTCCGAACGTCGTTTTAAAGCATTTGCCCCTGGTGGCTATAGACATATACACCACTTTAACAATGCGTTAAAAAATGCCCATTTCCCAGGACACTGGAAGATGGCAGTGGTGTACCCTCTACCCAAGAAGGGTAAAGATAAAAGTAACCCTGCTAATCTCCGGCCAATTAGTCCTCTTCCGAATATCAGTAAGGTGTTTGAAATAGTGATTAATAGTTCATTATCCAAATGGGCTGAAGAAAAAAAGGTAATCCCCGATAACCAATTCGAATTCCGGACAGGGCACGACACTATTCATGCCGTGTCGAAATCTGTATCAGACATACACTGGAATTTCATGAAAGGCCAGTGCACCGGAGCATGCCTAATAGATTTTGAGAAGGCATTCGATACAGTATGGACCGAAGGTCCTCTCTACAAACTGGTCAGACTCGGCATGACCGGACCTCAGCTAGACACGAGTTGTAATATGATTTCCAACAAGAAGCTCGTCGTTAAAAGTGGCAACTTCACATCAAGTAGAATCTTCGACATTAAAAATGGTCTGCAACAGGGAGCGATGAACTCGCCACTCTTATTTAATATCTTTACGAGTGACCTAACAAGTTCACTCCGCTCGGCATTAGCATACGCGGATGACCTGATTGTGTACAGGACGGGACCGAAGATTGAAATTATCCAGACGCTCTTGCAACGTGACTTCGAAGCCATCGAGCGCTATAGTGATGATTGGAAGTTAAAAATCAATTTTAGCAAATGCGAAACGATCCTTTTCCGGACTCCTTTAACCGTTACCCTGTAAGGTGTGTCCATTGGACACATTCCAAAATTAAAATTCATTAAACTTATTTTTTGGAACAAAGAATACTTATGGCCTTTTTTGTATTTTATTATCATAGTATTGCTTACGTAAATTTGTTAGTTTTTGTAAAATAAAAAATATTTGTGAACGTTTTTTTTTTAAATTTTCTAAAAATGCAACACAAACTGATAGAATCTGCCCATTGGACACATAAGAGCCTTTAGGCAAAATTATGCGATTTGGGTGGGGTTTTATTGCTTTTTCTGAAGAAAAGGTTTGAAAAGGACCTAAGGGGGGGGGGGGGGGTCTTAAAAAATGGAATTATTGCAAGATTTATTGGAAGTGTATCGAGTTCTAAATGCACAAAACAAAGCTTGGAAACCTGCCGATATTTTGGAGCTTAGAGCATTTATCCGAATATAATAAGGGGATATGAAAAGGTTCATGGCCACGTAGCAGTTGACAGAATGTGGCATACACTTTATGGTTCAACTATATACAAAGAAACCATGTGGCATTTGGCGATTTCAAAATACAGTAGAAACCGTTTATAACGACATTCAAGGGACCAAGCGTATCAGGTCGTTTTAAACGGCCGACGCAGTAAGCAGTTCACTTAAAAATTCAGACTTAGGAAAACCAAATTGCTTTTTAACCAAAGATTATTTATTTCGAAGTAACATATGTTTACATATGTATTTACAAATCGTAAGATAGATACGATACATTTCACTTTTATAAGTTACAGTTTAAAGTATATGTTTGGATATCCAAATGTGGTTATTAACTGATAATTTTATAAAATTAGGTTATTGTTAATTCAAAGATTGTGAGTAATATTCTGTTATTTTGGATTGCTTCTGACACTTTTTAGATAAAAATATTTGTTCGATGCTATCTTCAAGTTTTGTTAACAATTGATCAAAAGCATCAAAAGCATGGCTCCTGAATATTGTCCAGTTCATTGTTCTCAACTTCGGTATCGCTGGTTCCAGGATCTTTTACAAATTGTGCAATCGGTTGTGCGCTCGGGAGTTCCTCTGTTGTCATGACATTCTCATCAACCAAAACGAATTCATCCCAACTAACTTCCATGTGCATATCTTCTCGCAATTGTTCAATAGAAGAAATTTGGTCAGCGATCCTTGCTAGGGGTATATCGTCCTCTACTGTGAAATTGGAGTCCTCCACAGCTCCCGAAAACCCAGCATGACGAAAACAATTTTTTATTGTGTCCGTTGTTACCCGTTTCCATGCTTTCGCAATCATTAATAGTGCATCTAAAACACTTAAGTTAAATGGCTTTTTCTCTTCCAAATTGCGTTAGGGATAAGTCTGTGGGTCCAACGACCCTTAACAGACTCGTCCCACTTCGCCTGCCATTCCCTTAAAGACTCGCAGCTCGTAATCTGCCGCCGCACCCTTCTTGGCTCCCCTCTACCATATTCTGGGTCATAGAGACGCATGCCCTCCCTCGCCAGAATATCTACGGGAATCATCCCCGCTATCACGCACGCCGCATCGTCGGACGTGGTCCTGTACGCGCAGCAAGCGCGTAGTGCACTCAACCTATATACGGCCCTCTATTTTCGACTGTTTGCAGTCCTGCTTAACACTGCTGCCCACACTGGCGCTGCGTATAGCAGGACTGACCTGACCACCCTCCCCAAGAGGAGGCGGCGGCTCGGTCTAGGGCCCCCAACATTGGGCAGCATTCTTGCGAGTGCTGCACAAATCGCAGACGCTTTGTCTGCCGTGCCCTCCAAGTGCGCTTTGAAGTTTAGCCTCCGGTCGATCATCACTCCCAGGTAACTTAGTGCGTGGTGTGAGTGGATGATCTGTTCCCCTACTTTTATCCTTACGGATACTAGCTTTCGTCGCTTGCTGATCAGCATTACTTCCGTTTTGTGCTCTGCCGGCTTCAACCCAGCGCGTTCTAGCCACGCTTTTATTTCCCAGATCGCTTCGTTTGCGTACAATTCGATGTCATCTGGGTGTTTTCCTACGACAACTACCCCGATGTCATCTGCAAACCCGATCGCCACTGCTTCCTTTGGAAGACGAAGCCCCAATACATCATTGTACATTGCGATCCATAGGAGGGGGCCCAGGACGGAACTTTGCGGGACCCCGCATGTTGTTCCGAACACTTTAGGACCATCATCCGAATCACAATGAAGCGACCTACCCTGGAGGTAGTCGGCCACTACACGCACTAGGAACTTTGGTGTGCCTAGCTTGATCAACGCCTCGACTATTTTGTTCCACCTCGCCGAGTTGAAAGCATTTTCAACGTCGAGGGTTATCAGTGCGCAGCAGTGATTTTTCTCTAAAGTGGCTCTTGCTATGCCCACCAACATATTGACTGCATGAGTCGTCGACCTTGCCTTTCTGAAGTCGAATTGCTTGTCCGACAGGCCACCTACCCTTTCGACGCTAGGGAGAATCCTGTTACAGATTACCCGCTCGAAAAGTTTGCCTATACAACTAAGGAGGCATATCGGTCTGTAGGACGATGGGTCCCCCAGAGGTTTGTTCGGCTTCGGTAGGAGCACGAGTTTCTGCTGTTTCCATCGCTCCGGAAAAACCCTCTCTCTCAGGCACGCTGTCAAAACTTCAGCAAACCTGTCTGGCGCTATCGTAGCTGCTAGCTTCGCCGCTTTATTTGTGGAAGTAGTCACAGTTTCACATTCCAGGAAAAATGCCATCATAGAGAAGGAAGAAAGTAAAAACATCGAAGTGTTTTCAGAATGGTCGTTACATCCAATATTTTATCTACAAAGTACGCACAGATGTAGACGCTTTAAGCGGTGCGTCGTTATAAGAAATGACGTAAAAAGCGTCACAACAATTAGCGGCTCACCTAAAATTTTCGAAAAATTTGGCATTCTTCAATTGCCCATAACTTGGGCAAATTCCACTCCAAAAAATCAAACCAAATACCAAATTAAAGATTGGATCCTCTACTTTTTTTATGTCTGATTAAAAAAAATGTTTTTTTTTCGATGCAGATGGCGCTGCTGTCGATCAAAGAAAGTACTAAATTTCGTAAATTTTTTTTCTTATTTAACAGCCGCAAACATTTTTTTGCGCTATGAAACATGCTTATCTGAGTTCAAAAACATAAAATTCAAAGTTTTTCCAACAAAATAGACTGTAATAAAGTTAGATAATGGAAAATTATCCGACAGCTTTGAGGTGAGCTCAGGAGTACGACAAGGATGCCTACTTTCGCCTTTACTATTTCTTATAGTAATAAATGACATCCTTGTCGGCGCTCTAGATAATCGAACAGACGGCATACAATGGGGTTTGGTAGACCGCCTTAAGGACCTCGACTACGCCGATGATATCTGTTTGCTGGCCCACAGACACCAGGACCTCAAAAACATGTTGAACAATTTGGCAACAGAAAGTAGTCCAGCAGGCTTAAGGCTAAATCCGACTAAAACTAAAGAAATGCGGATAAATGCAAACACCATTGAACGGACAGCGCTGAATAACCGTGACGTGGAACTGGTAAATAAATTCTGCTACCTCGGTAGTGTTATTACCGAAAATGGTGGGGCAGAAGAAGACGTAAGTTCCAGAAAAAACAAAGCACGAGGCGCATATGCATGCCTGTTCCGCATGTGGAGACCAACGGAGATCTCAACTAACACCAAATTGCGGTCGTATCCTAAAAATCCGCTGGCAAGATAGAATTTCAAACGAAGAACTTTGGCGCCGTGCCGGCCAAGAAAGGATAGACGACCAAATCAGGCGAAGGAAATGGAATTGGGTTGGCCACACCTTGCGACGCGAAAACGAAAACCTAGCCAAACAGGCCCTTGACTGGAATCCGCAAGGTTCCCGTCGAGTAGGACGACCTAGAACAACGTGGAGGAGAACCCTACTAGAAGAAGCCGCAACAACTGGGAGATCCTGGTCGGAGCTGAGAGCTGTCGCGCGAAACAGAGTCCGCTGGAGGGCAACTGTTTCCGCCCTATGTCCCATGAGGGATTAAAGGAGTTTAAAGAAGTAAAGAAAGAAAGTTAGATTTCATTGGAGATTCGCGAAGTTATAGGGTTTTCAAAAAAAAGGCTATTTTCGCGTTTTAAGCCAGAATTTCAACAAATTGCGATCAAAATCAATTTGGTTCAGCGTAAAAAAAGTTTTCGATTACATTGTTGAAATTCTGACCTGAGAAATCTTAATTTCGAGTTGTAAATCTTTTTTGATTCGTAAAAGCGATCGTAAAGCTCTTTTCCGAAATTCGCATTCGTAAAGTAGAATAGAACTCTACTTTGAGGCTGCCGTTTGCTGTTGCCACTTTGGTGAAACAGAGACAGAGCCATACTAACTTCTATGCGATAAAAGAGTTCAGATTTGCGCGTCCACTTTGAGGCTGGGATGTAAACTCCCCTTTACCTTGTTTTCGACAGTTTAAAAAATCAAAAACCAAATGTGGAAATGTTCGAAACTAATAAAAAAAGCTTTGCAGCTCATTAAATTATTTTACCTGCGACAATGCTAAAAATTTTACGTTTGACAGCTGTAAAAAGTTTCGAGCTTTCAACGAAACTTTGAGCTTGTATTTTGTACAAGGCCACTTTATTCTTCCACTTTGAGTCTGGGATGTAAACTCCCCTTTAAGATTAGATTAGTATCTAGATTAATTTAGAGTGCCTGCTGAGGGCCAGTACACTCCGCGACTAAAGATAGAGGCACATGCTATTTTTTTTCTTTTTTTTTCAAATCGGTTCATCGGGTTTAATATTATAAAATAACTTCGACTGAGGATCTGGTAACGCATATGCAAGGTTATTAAAGGAATTGTGCTGACGTCGTAGTATTTTCCAGGAATTTAAAAAAAAACAACACTTTGCTGCGACACTGTGATAGGCGCAGTTGAATTGAAGCATTGTTGAATTACGCATAATTAATATTTCCTTCGTGAGAACACCGAGCTTAACTGTTTTTTGTTAGTTTTTGGTAATTCTGTATAAATTTAAAGGAAGTGTATAAAGATGGGTAGAAAAAAGTGGCTCAGTGAGGAGGAAAAGGGAAAGATTAGTGCGTGGCATGAGGAAGGTCGCAGCAATAGAGAAATTGGACGGAAAATTGGTCGCAGTGAACACGTCATTGGAAATTTCCTACGGAATCCCAAAAACTATGGCACCAAAAGGTCAAAAGGCCATCCAAGGGCCATCTCTGAGAGGAACCGAAGGGCTATTTTGCGAATTGCGTCTAATTCTACAGCTACTGCTAGAGAAATCGCAGCAAAGGCAGGTGTAAAAGCCCATGTGCGAACTGGTAGGAAGCTTCATTACTAATATTAGGACTCCTGTATAGAAAACAGAAGAAAATGACGCGATTACGAAGAGATATTTTAATACCGATATGATTGAAATCAGTTGATATACTGCTGTACACCTTCTGAAAGGCGGAGCCACCATAGGAATGTAGCTGCACTGACAAAATTTTATCGCTACTTTCATAGTGATTGTTCCTCCGAGCTAAACGCTCTCCTGCCTCCACGGCAATCCTATACCCGCAACACCAGATTAGCCCACTCGTCTCATTCCCTCCACCTCCACCTTTCACGCACTCAACAAGATATGAATTCGTTTGTTAGAACAACTCGACTGTGGAATAATCTCTCGCAGTCAGTTTTTCCGAGCTCCTACAACATCCAAGAGTTCAAACGCAGGGTTCATCACCACCTTCTTCAATACTTCCCGTACAACCTATTCCCCCACCCTCCCTACCGTACTAAGCTTACTGCTAGACATTGCACCATGACATGACAAATGACATGACGGACTGGTAGTACAAAGGGTGACTCCTGAGCTTAGCACTGCCACATAAAAAAAAATAAAAAAAACGTCTTTCCTAATATAAATGGCAATTCCCCTATGTGGGAAGAGATTATGCACTAAAGTGTACCCGGAAACCTGTCAACAGTCTAAGCAATCGTTAGGTAAAATCTGGGTTTCACTTAGTGCGAATATTGGGGAAGAATAAGTGTTGAGATGGCACAACACGGAATAAAAATTCGTTTTAAGCCCACGGATGTTAGTGAAATCCATACAAAAATTTTTGTATCGCGGCTTTGTATACACAAGGTTGCAAGCCCCAGCCGCAACCGGCAGTGCCATTGTAATCACCGTCGAGGTTAACGGGATGCGCCTTGCTGGAGTATTATGCCTCCTAAAGCAAGGAGTAGCGTTACCGTTCTACTACACATGTAGTAGTTTTACTACCTTTTTAGAAAAAAATGATTATATGCTACACTACTACATCAAGTTATCATTCTACTACCTTTTTTGATAATTCTTATGGCTAAATCGATCGCAGCCTTAGAATAAAACTAGCGGGATGTTGTGCCGAGAGACAAGCCACTTCAGACTGGATGACCATAAAAAATCAAGAAAATGATATTTTTTCACTTTTGATTAAGTAAATGTTTATAGTCTCCTGAGTATCATTATTAAATAATATAATTTAGTGATAGATTCAAAACAGGTTCCATCGCAGTAAAAAAAATTATATTTCACTATTGCGCGGCCGAGGATTGAACTTGGTTCCACGGGGTACCAGCGCCTTATCTCTAGGCTACCGATATATGTGTTCGAAATCTCTTTTTTGTCGTTAAATATACTTCCGGTTGGAGTTTCCAGACCATTTTCTCAGTTTTAGGTCTCTTCATCGAGAGCTACAATTTGAGATATGGCCCAAGTCTGTAGCGACAGTACTTTCAGAGATGAGAGAAGCTCACAGACGGACAGACAGATAGACGGACAGAGGCTCTGTACAAGCTTTTTTTTTAATAACCTAAAACTACAGTAAAGGCCCTCACCTACATTTATTAGTTACACCATTTATAACTCAAGAACGGCTGGACCGATTTTTATGATTTTTGATTTGTTGGATTGTCTTCGTCCCGAATGGGAGAATAACTATTTCACGAAAAAATATTTATGAAGAAAATTCATTTTTTCATACATTTTGTATGGAACGGCTTTTTTGGTGATATTACGATGTTCCAATGAGGCGATTTTGGGTATATTAGATATCATTCCCATTTATGAGCATCATCCCACTATTGCACATTTTGCGGTTCATCTTGACGCCACGTTCTAACACTTGGAACGCTTCATCCAAGAAATTTCAACTTCGGAAGCAAGGCGATGCATTCTACTGACCGTGACATGGTTCCCATCGAATCCATGTGAATTGTAGAACAAGTACAAGGACGACATGTCCGAAAACATTCGGAATTCGGTTCAGTTCAGGGAATCCCGTTCTCAAGGTGAATGACGAGATACATATCCAGGCCTTGCTTTTGATCGAAGACATGTGTTACCTCATGTGTGACAGTTTGTTAGTCAAGTTAGGAATATCAATGCGGTATCGTCAAATGATCGACAGGTCAATCAAGAATTGCAACGTGAACGTGATGCATTGAACCAATCGGTTCAAGCGAATGTACCACTCTTGAACACTCAACAGAAGGAAGTGTACGATACGTTAATGAAGGCAATTGATTATGGTCATTGATTTTGGCCATTGTTCCTGCGAGATTCGAAATTGCTGTAGCAGTTGCTTCTTCTGGGATAACGGCCGCTTTGCTAGGATGCCGATATTGAAATTATCGTTAATTCTTCAAGCGACTGATAAACCGACATGTAACATTGCGAAACACTAAGCAATGGCCAAAGTTTTGGTAGCAATTAAAATCATCAACTGGGATGAAAGCACAATGGCGCACAAACGTGCATTGGAAGCACTCAACCAAACTATGAAAGATCTGCGCAATGACTCAAGTTGTTTTGCAGGTGCAACTATTCTACTGTCTGGCGATTTCCGTCAAACACTATCAGTCATTCCAAGATCCACCGCTGCCGATAAAATAAACGCTTACCTCAAATCATCGACTCTGTGGCGGCAGGAAGTTCGCCGCGTCAGCTATAGCTATTTAAGCTATATGCGTAAATTTTCGTAGTGACAATGGGGTATTTTAAAATTGATTTAAAATCAAAAAAATTTGCTACTCCTTTTTTCAAAAAGGTAGTAGATTTTACTACTTTCAAAATTCATCTTACGGTAACATTGGCAAGGAGAATACCGTCAGCTGACCTACAATGGCTCTGACGCCGGCAGTACCTTGAACGGGTTTGGGAAAGGGGAAAGAACTTACATGTTCTGTCGGTCTGTCTGTTACATCCACTGAACGTTGATGACACCTTCACTGTACACTAAAAATCACAGCAGCAATTTAATTATTTTAATTCGTTTATTTTGAGTGCACTTTACGTCACAATTTGTAATTATGAATTGCTTCCGGCACAAAAAAACTTATTTTAAGTGGGTGGCGACAGCACACGCCCGCACGTCCGGACTCCGTGCAAGCCTAGCCCAGACTCAAAAACACGAATAGGCGTATAGATATTTTCAAACGTCGTGACATTCGGCGCATGCTGGGGTACAAAGCTCTTAAAAATGTTTAAAAGTTCGGACAAAGCTTCATTTAATTCTTCCTATCAAATCACTTGCTGCCAGTCACGACTGCGTATTGCTAGACTTTTTTAATAGAAATTGCTACAAATTATTTCTGTAGCAAATGTTTATAATGCAAAAACCTGAAAATTAAAAAATATATAAAAAGGGACGTTTTTCATTCATAATTTGTAAATTTTTAAAGCCCCAGAAAAATACACCTCCCTTTAGTAATGCGCAGTCGTGACGGATTAAATGACAGCAAGTGATTTGATAGGAGGAGTTAAATGAAGCTTTTATATTTATTTATTTATTTAGAAAAGGCAGGAAGGCCTACTGGCGCAAACCGACCAAAATAAGCGCACACAGACTAGTAGTCCAAAAGGCGCTGAGAAGCTTATATTTTTAAATAGACATCATTAAGTCTAGCGATCTTAGTAGTTCAAATAGAGGATTGTCGTTATTATTACTAGGGTCCAGAAAGGAAGAGAGGGTAGGGAATTGACCAAGGATGTCTGCAGTTTTAAGGCATTCTGTTAGCACATGTCTGACTGTGAGAGTTGGCTCGTTGGGACAGTAGCTCCATGTGCGGGGTGCGGTTTTGGTAAAAATATGTCCGTGGGAGAATAGAGTGTGACCGAGTCTGACCCTACAGAGAATTACTGCTCTATATCTGGGAAGATTTGCGTTGTAATTTGGTGGAAAGGGAAGAGGCGTATGAAGGCGTAGGAAGGACGAGGAGTTATTCCACGTTAGAGAAGCTTCGGTGTGTAAAATCCTTTGCGCGTATTGGCGAAAACAAGATTCTGAAGGAGGAATGGTGAAGTGATTATCGGAGACAGGGACGCTTTTTGCAAAAATATCAGCCGCTTCGTTGCCCTTTATACCAACATGCCCTGGAATCCAACAAATTTTAATGTGACTGTTTTTTATAATTAAACTGCGGATACTGGAGGGAAGGTAGGATTTATTGTTTCTGTTTCTGATGGCTAGTATAGAGGACAAGGAGTCTGTAAAAATGAGGTGGTTAAGAGAGGTGTTTTGACTTTTGACTGCCCGGTAAATAGCGAAAATTTCTGCGACTTGGGGGGAAGTCTGCTGGGACAAAATACCTGATTGTAAAAGGGACACCTCTTCATCTGTTACCTTTGCAACAGCGAAAGAAACCTTTTCATCTGATTTACTGGCGTCAGTGTATAAGGGTATGTGATAGGGAAATCGTTCTATTATTTCTTTGTGGAGTTGGCGGTAGAAAATGGAAGGGGTATCTTTCTTACTATAAGGCTCGGCATCTGTCACGAAATGGTCTAAAAGTGGGTACCAAGGAGCCACGATGTAATTAAGGTTAGGCAGATAATCGGGAATGGGTATGTTGAGCTCTGCCAAAAGCAGAGTGCAACGCCTGAGAGCTGAATTGCTTTTAGAATTGGTATTGATATAAGCACGAAGTCGGCGATACAAGGGCACGGAAGGGTCTATGACGTGTTGTGAAAGGAGTTTGACTTGAAGTTTACGGGTTCTCACAGAGATGTGGGTGAACCCAGTTTCAATGAGTAGGGAATCGGTTGGGGTAGAACGAAGAGCACCAGTAGCAGATCTAAGGACATTGTTGATGGAGATTTGAAGAGGACGAAGAACAGTAGCTGGAGCGTTACCATATATTGAGAGGCAGTAACCAGTAGTGCCCAAAATTAGGGATTTACAGATGTGTAAGAGGGGGGAAATTGACAGGCCGTTTTTACGAGAAGCTAAACATTTCACTAGGTTATTGATTTTATTCATTTTGTTGGTTACTGTTTTAATGTGCTTATTCCATTTAAGATTCTTCGTGATAAGGAGGCCTAAAATTTTTAATTCATTGGTGGAGGTAATAGAGTAATCTTTGACGGAGATGATGGGTGGGTTGCAGTTCTTTTTTCTGCAGATGTGGAGTAATTCAGCTTTGCTCTTTGAAAAAATTCCTTCGGCAGAAGAAGCCCAGTTTAACGCTGTTTTCAGTGCAATGGTTAAGTTCCTCGAAACTGACTTGGGTTTACCTGAGCTGAAGACCAGAAGGTTGTCAGCATAAAGGTATGATGTGATATTATTAATTTTGTTTAAGTTGGAACAAAGGGAAATGGTGTACAGGTTAAAAAGAGCACATGAAAGCGGAGAACCTTGTGGAGTTCCATTCTGTAGTGGCATTATAGGTGAAAGGAAACCGTTAACTCGAACTTGAATGGTTCTGTGGCTCAGAAAGTCGACGATGAGAAGAATGAAACTTCTATCAACTCCTAACTTGGTGAGTTGATTAGCGAGGAAAGGGGCACTCAATCTGTCGTAAGCCTTTTCCAGATCAAGTGAAAGGATCGAGGCGTGCTTGCGTCGGGCCAAACTATCGGAGGCGTCCGCGTCTAAAAGGTGTAGAAGGGTGTGCGTGCCTTTTTGAGGAATGTATGCATGCTGTGATTTAGAAAAAAACTTGGACAGCACAGCGTTTATTCTAGTTGAGAGTATTTTTTCTAATATTTTTGAAAAACAAGAAATCAAGGATATGGGTCGGAAGTTATTGACGCATAGAGAAGTAGAAGCTTCTTTGGGAATAGGAACAAGAATGGCGTGTTTCCAGGCGCAAGGAAAGGATTTTTTCGCAAGGATTTGGTTATACAGGTTGAGGAGACGAACTTGGAATGAAATGGGAGATTTCCTGATTATTTCGTAGGTTATCTTATCGAGCCCGGGAGTTGTACCCTTGAAGGAATTTAACGCATATTTAAATTCACTGAAGGTGATGGGATGACTAAGCGTAATGTGTGGGTCCCCAGGAAATTGCTGCATATCATAAGCTATATTTTCTTTACGTCGCTTATGCTCAGGGGTGAAGTTGCTGTCTGCTGAGTAACTCGTCCAAACTCTGGCGAATTCCTCAGCAATGTCGAGAGAGTTGGTAAGATTTACACCGCCTGAGTTGCTGATGTTCGATATGAGCCTGACTGATGGACCGACGGAAACAGCACGAACCTTTGCCCAGGCCTCTTTGAGATTAGTCTGGACATCTATGGACTTCACAAAGGAGATCCATGAGTCTGCTTTTGCTTTTTTAATTGTTCTTTTAAGGATGGCTGAATCCCTACGAAATCTCAGGAAATTGGACTGGGAGGGACGACGACGACAAAGTTGCCAGGATTTGTTTTTCGTCTTTATCAAGGAGAGAATTTCGCGCGTCATCCAGTTAGGTTGGGATGTGGATTTGGGATGGCTAGCAGGGATGGAAACAGACGCAGCACCACGGAGAATTTTTCTAAGCTTGGCTGCTTCCTGGTTGATATTCTCAGAGCATGGACAGGCTGCCGATAGTTCTGTAACAGTTGCCGAGAAAAGGTTCCATTTGGCCTTTTTCAAGAGAAAGAAAGAAACGTGCTTTGTACGGGCAAGGGAAATATTCGAGCGGATAACGATGGGAAAGTGGTCGCTGCCCTCGAGGCTGGAGTGAGTATCCCAGTTAAGATACTGGGATATGTTGGAAGAACAGAAAGTAAGATCAATGGACGTTAGGGTATTGTGGGTGGATAGATGGGTAACAGAGCCATTGTTTAGGAGGACTAGGTCTCGATTATTAGAAAGAAAATCTTCGATTACCTTACCTCTAGTGTCGTGGGAAGGGCTACCCCAGCAAGGGCTGTGGGCGTTGAAATCACCGCCAATAATAAAATATCTTGGCAATTGGTCATATAGATTTTGGAGGTCGGCGAGGTAGATTCTATCATCTATTTCTAGATAGATATTGACAAAGGCTGTAGGGGGGCACGAATGGATAAGAACGGAGTTTGTCACAAGATCTGAGCGTAAGGTTAGATGACTGTGAGAAATAGATTTGTGAACAAGTATGGAAACGCCACTCTTCCTATTTGGATAGATGTTGTTGTGGTGATAGCAAGTATACTGGCCAACTCGGGTCGGCCCTTCTCCAAGTAACAACTTAGTTTCCTGTAGCAAGACTATGTGTGGTTTGTAAGATTCTATTAGGATATATAGGTTTGCAAGGTTATTGTAAAAGCCACGAATATTCCATTGAAGAAAAATAAGATTTTTTACTGAGATCATATTTAATAACAACTGAAGTTAAAAGAAAGTGCGAGAAAACTTAACTGACGGTTTTAATTAGATCTTTTAGTGGGGCTTTGGAGTTAATTTTCCCCTTGGTTTGTGGTTTCTTTTTATGGCGTGGTTTCGCTTTTGGTGCAGCGGAGGCCGCGGAATCCGATTCAGAGAGTGAAGAAGTAGTTTCCATTATTTGGATGTCTGGACTTTTTTGAGATGTATTTAATGCAGGTAGTGTAGGTTCGACAAAATTAGCAAAAATAGTGTTTGATTGGGTGCTGGTTGTAATTAAGGAGGAGCAATTGTTGGGTAATGGGGGTGAATTGTCGGCGAGTGTAAGTGGGTTCGGTAAATTGTTAGAGTGCGCAACGGTAGGTTGGGTGATGCTTCGTGAAGATGAAATAGACTTAGAAGGTGAGTGCGGTAAATCTAGTGGAGCGGTTGAAAGAGAAGAGGAAGATGAAAGGTTTGGTAATTTAGACGCTATAGGAGGAGTAGTTGAAAGACTCGACGAGTAGGAGATGTTGGGGTCGGTAGAAGTGAGCTTTAACTGCTCGAAATATCGCTTTCTAGCCTCATATCTGGAGCACTTGTGTTTAGTCTGGATCTTAAGAACCTCTTTGGCTTCTTTATATTTTGGACATTCGTTTGCTTGAGACGTGTGCGAGTCTGTTTCACAGTTAATGCAGAATGCCCTGGTGCAGTTGCCTTGGTGGGGAGGGTAACCGCATGAGGCGCATAATTCATTACCGGAACATCGTAAAGCGGTATGACCAATGCGTTGGCATTTGCGACATCGCATAGGATTTGGGATGAATTCACGGACCTTGACCAATTCGAATCCAATTTCAATTTTTTCAGGTAGTGTCAGGCGATCAAAAGTGAGGAAAATGAGCCCGGTAGGAGTATTCTTTTCTCCATGCTTCCTTGTATGGATTCTAACGTCAGTTACGTTATATTTAGATAGTCCATCTATTATGTCTTTAGGAGAGAGATGTGCTATGGAGCGACAGTAAATGGTGCCTCTGGTTTGATTCAATTTTTCGTGAAAAGCTATATTAACTGGTATAGGACCAGGTAGCATTTTCGTTGAAATGAATTTCTCAGCAATCTGCTGATTGTCACAAAGTAGGAGCAAAGATCCATCGTGTAACCATGAGAACTTGGAATATTGTTTTCTGATGGCATCGACAGCCAATTTAAGGATGAAAGCATTTTCATCCCTCAGAGTTTTATCAGGTTTACTCGATTGAATCGTTATAAACTTTGCTGGATTTGAGTGCTGTTGAACAGGTAAGGGTGGGAAATCAAGAATGGTGGAGGGAGACGCAAAAGTTGTTGTGAGCGCACGTTTCGACCTTTTTTTAGGGATGTGCAGATGATTTTCAGCCAAAATGGCATAACGATTAGACCCACCGGGGTCCGGCCCCATATTGGAAACTATGCCCCAAAAATTATGGGAAAAAAACACTTATATTAAATGAAGAATAATTAAATATTAAAATAAATAAAGGTACTGGTTGCAAAAAAAACTTCCAAAAATACTTATCCTTTAAAGTAACCAAAAAAGAAAAAAAAAACAAAACGAAAAAAACTGTGAAAACGGTTCAGAAAGAACACGATTAAATTTCACAAACAAAAGAAAAAGAAAAAAACAAAGAACAATAGAAAAATATGAAACTGGCGTAGAGACAAAAAACCGCACTGAATCGATAACACTGCTCAATTCAAGAGCTCGCAAGCGACTGAAATGAAGCTTTTAAAAAGAAGCTTTATATCCCATGATGCGCGGAATGTCACAACATTTGAAAACATCTATTCCTTTTTAGGCACAGCCTTTTGTCCGTGCATTTTGGTCGTAAGGTCGTAAAAAAGACTTAACAATATGAAAAAAAGAGGCAAAAGCGCGAATGACCTAAGTTCGCGTGGTGTGGATGCACCATAAAGTAACTATTATTGCGTTAAAGATCAAACGTGATAGTCATAGTATAAAGTCTGAACATTTTGTACACTACAACAGGTAACAACGCTTGGGAACTAAGAACTTTAAGCGGCGGTTTTGATAGACAAGTATATTTAATATTTATTTTGGTTTTCCTATTAGATATCCTACATAAAACTCCGATAAAACTATATATAATGGTGAGGTGCATAACCTCATAGAATATAACTATATATGCATATGCACGTTAATTCACTCTATAACAATAAGTTTATTTTAACTCCGCCGTCGTCTGGTCCCAAGTCCAGGGTGTGAAAGGAGGAGGGTAGAAACCGCTTTTTTTTTAAAGCGGCACCGACAGCAGCGTACCCATTGCGGAGACGTCCCACTCGGACCGCCAGCTAACTGATGAAAGAAGAAGTTTATTTTAAAGTATGTAGTTTATAAAGAAAACTAGATGGTGTTCATTGCATATAGATGTAAGTTAGTAGGCTAGTTATGATATTTTGAACTGTATCATATAAAGATAGTACATAATAATTTCTACTATTAGTTCAATCTATCTATAATAGCGCCATGTAATTTTAGCGTTAAATATCATAATAAAATTTTGGGAAATAAATATTGACATTATTACCCCTTAATTGGAACAAAGTTCAATTGGTTTACAGGGTGCCTCCAAATAAATCAACACCTTGCGCCTCACCTTTGGCTAAACCTCTGCGCAAACTTTTTGCCCTATCAAACTCCTCCGGAGTTTACCCAGACTCTTGGAAATTTGCCCATGTTCAGCCAATACCGAAAAAAGGTGACTCCAGCCTTCCCTCCAACTACCGCCCAATAGCAATTACTTCTATCCTCCCCAAAACCATGGAGACGATAATCAACAAAAAACTTATGGGATATCTAGAATCCAACCAACTTATCAACGACAAACAATACGGCTTCCGACAAAAAAGATCCACTGGTGATCTTTTAGTTTGCCTTACAGAGCACCTCCATCAAAGTTGGCATGGATCTGGTGAATCTAGTTTGGTTGCTTTGGATATCTCCAGGGCTTTTGATAGAGTATGGTACTCAGCCTTGTTAGCTAAACTCAACGGTATTGGAATTGACTCGCTTCTGTATAAGTGGGTTGAGAGTTTCCTTTCCAGCCGTTCAATTAAGGTAGTATTGGATGGCGTCAAATCTGAGTCTCACCTCATCTCTGCGGGAGTCCCCCAAGGGTCAATTTTATCACCGGCCCTATTTCTCATTTTTATAAATGACCTACTTTCAATCCCCTCCAACCCACTTCTCAGCTTCGCTGACGACGGTACTCTACGTTACTCGTACAGCTTCGATACAAGACGGACTCATGCCAGATCCTGTCTTGATGATCGTGAACTAATGTTCAACTCTGTTAATAATGACATTGAACTCATTCTAAAGTGGGAAAAGAATCGTGTTGAATTCAACCCCACCAAAACCAAGTACTGTCTTATTTCAAAGAAAAAGATCAACAGCTCTCCATCCTTGAAAGTGGACAAAGTTGAACTAACGGCCGATCGCTCCCTACACATCATAGACGTGACTTTAGCCAAGGACTTGCGATGGAATGACCACATATTCCAAATCGCCAAACAAGGATCTCAGTGCTTGGGATTTCTTAAGAGGTGCAAGTTCCTACACCAGCCATCGGCCCGTGCTGTTATTTATAAATCCTACATTCGGCCTCTTCTCGAATATAACTCCATCGTTAGGGGCGGCGCTCCAATAACCACCTTAGCATAGTTAGATAAAGTGCAAAAAAGGGCCCTTAAGCTAATTGATGGCGACACCGTTTGCTCCACCATCGACCCCTTGAGCCACCGTAGGAATGTAGCTGCACCGACAAAATTTTATCGCTACTTTCATAGTGACTGTTCCTCCGAGCAAAACGCTCTCCTGCCTCCACGGAAATCCTATACCCGCAACACCAGATTAGCCCACTCGTCTCATTCCCTCCACCTGGAACTCTCCCTTTCACGCACTCAACAAGATATGAATTCGTTTGTAAATAGAACAACTCGACTGTGGAATAATCTCTCGCAGTCAGTTTTTCCGAGCTCCTACAACATCTAAGAATTCAAACGCAGGGTTCATCACCACCTTCTTCAACATCCCCCCTGTACCGTTATAATCCTTATGTTTAAAGTTCCGTAGAAAACTTGATTTAATTGTTTTTTGTTAATTTTTCCGGCACACAGCCCCACAATCCCAGCACTCAGTGGTCAATAAAGATAAAAACTGAATAAATAAATACAATTCTAAATTTATTAACATTTTTAAATATAAAGTTTAATTCATTTAAATAATTTCAATAATACGTTAGAATTCAGAAAAAAGCAAGAGTAAATCGAAGATTATATAAAATTCAATATCAATTCAAATAAAATTCAAACATTTATTTTCAAGATTCACTCGAAAATTTTCAATTAAAATTGTAATTAGGCAAGATATAAAATATAATTGTAAATCACCATACCACTTGAATAAAATGCAATCAATATATGTATGTAAAAGAAAGAGCTCAATATTTATACACTTACCAATATTTATACACTTAGCCAACCACAGGTTAATATGAGAGGATAATAAGGAAGATAATAGGTAGAGGATGATATGATAATACTCTGGCAATGTTACAATAATATAAAACAATTACGCAGTATATCAACCGCCATAAGGTGTAATTGTTAAGGTTAGTAATAAAGTTATAACCCTATATCAATTCGCTATAAGGTATAACTATTCAATAAATACCTTGAGTCAAACACTTCAAGGTATTTAAATTGTTAGTAGAAAATTGTGTTTTATATCAAAACTCTATAAGACACAATTTCCAAAATATTACTAGTATATAGCAATGTCGTATATCAAGAACGCTATAAGACATAACTAGTAACATATGAGTTAGTATGAAATTATGTCTTGTATCAAAAACGCTACAAGACACAATTAGTAGAAAATTATTACTATAACTTTACCAAAGTTTGATTAAATGTAATTAAGTTGGGAAATGAAGGTTAGTAGCTAGTTACTAAACTGTCAATGCTTTGAATTCTCAAAACACAAGAATAATAACTTATGGGGTTAAAAGTATAACTAGTGGGATGTTGTGCCTAGAGACTAGCCACTAATTACGCTTTTTCATGGTATTCTTTCTGTTGAATAACACTTCAGATTGGATGACAATATATTAAGTGGAGATTGATCCGCACTCACTTTCAACCCGCCGGATCTGGGAATCGAGGCCAGTAATTCGAATGTGTCAAATTGAAAAAAAAAGCACATCACACATATGGAGATTCATAAGTATCACACTGACCAACGCTATATAATTAATCTTGAAAAGTTTTTGTTAAAGGCTTATGTAGGTTATAAGTTGTGAGACTGCGTAATCTAAAACTTAACAAAGTATTTAACAAACACTACAATATAATCATCATAGCTTAAAAAAAAGGAAATCAAATGTAAACAATAAAATACTTTGATTCTTCACCCACGTCATGGTATATTTCTTTATCCTTACTAATATTATAAATGCGAAAGTAACTCTGTCTGTCTGTCTGTCTGTCTGTTACGCTTTCACGCCTAAGCCGCTGGACCGATTTTGATGAAATTTGCAACAGACATAGTTTAGACCTTGGAGACGGACATAGGCTACTTTTTTTTGGGAGAAAAAAGTGTTGAAGGGGGTGAAATGGGGTTCAATAAGTTGTAAGGGGATTTTTTTTCTTTACTTTTTTTCTATTGTATAAAAAGTAACTGATTGACAGTCAACGCACAAGCTAAACCGCTAGAGTTAAAGGGCTGAAATTTTGACAGTGCATCCGTAGCGATTTTTCGAAATTCATCCCCTAAGGGGGCGAAATAGGGTCAACTCAAAACCGCTGGAGCTATAAGGCTGAAATTTTGACAGTGCATCCCTATAATGACGTGGACATCCACTAAGAAGCGATTTTACGAAATTCATCCCCTAAAGGGGTGAAATGGGGTTTACCCAAACCGCTGGAGCTATAGGGCTGAAATTTTGACAGTGCATCCCTATAATGATGTGGACATCCACTAAAAAGCGATTTTTCGAAATTCATCCCCTAAGGGAGTGAAATGGGGTTTACCCAAACCGCTAAAGCTATAGGGCTGAAATTTTGACAGTGCATCCCTATAATGGCGTGGACATCCACTATAAAGCGATTTTGCGAAATTCATCCCCTAAGGGGGTGAAATGGGGTTACCCCAAACCGCTGGAGCTATAGGGCTGAAATTTTGAAGTGCATCCCTTTAATGACGTGGGCATCCACTAAAAAGCGATTTTTCGAAATTCATCCCCTTAGGGGGTGAAATGGGGTTTACCCAAACCGCTGTAGCTATAGGGCTGAAATTTTGACAGTGCATCCCTTTAATGACGTGGACATCCACTAAAATACGATTTTTCGAAATTCATACCCTAAGGGGGTGAAATGGGGTTTTTACAAACCGCTAAAGCTATAGGGCTGAAATTTTGACAGTGCATCCCTATAATGGCGTGGACATCCACTAAGAAGCGATTTTGCGAAATTCATCCCCTAAGGGGGTGAAATGGGGCTACCCCAAACCGCTAGAGCTATAGGGCTGAAATTTTGACAGTGCATCCCTATAATGACGTGGACATCCACTTAGGAGCGATTTTTTGAAATTCATCCCCTAAGGGGGTTAAATGGGATTAATTCAAACCGCTGGAGCTAAACGGCTGAAATTTTGACAGTGCATCTCTATGATGACGTGGACATTCACTAAGAGGCGATTACTCGAAATTCATTCCCTAAGGGAGTGAAATGGGGTTAACCCAAACCTCTGAAGCTGAAGGGCTGAAATTTTGACAGTGCATCCCTATAATCACGTAGAAATGAATGACTCGAAATTTACTTTACTTAATATTCATTTGTGATTGCTTCATAATTTCTTGCACCCACGTAAATAGGCGAACAAACTTAACGAGCGTTCGTCATACCCTAAAATGTCACTACCCTTGATGACATATACATGCCAATCTCTGCTTCAAAACCCAATCTCTGCAGATTTGTTGAGCAGAGGTGATATACGCAGCAATTTGTTTACCATATATATTAAAAAAATGCACTATGATAAATCCTTTTTAGGGATAATAACAGCTGACTTTTTTGTTTGTTTTTTTTTTTTTTTGAAGACATTGCACATAATAAACAGTTTTTATTTAAAGGCGTTGCAAGGCACGCGGGTTTTATGCTAGTTCAATATAAACAATAGTTTTTGAGCAGCAAATAAAAACTATATGCCATAATTTCGTTATCATCGGTTTTTGTTCTGGAAGCAAATTTAGAGACGTATTCATGTCAAAAACTTGTTTCATATGAAACAAAATCCCCGAAGGAAATTAAAATAAATTATTATGACGAAAAAAAAAGCACCGCGAGCCGAAGGATCGAACTCGCAGCCCCACAGACGAGGGACTTTCCCTAGCCCTTTATAGTCCATGGAAATGGTACTTTAACATTGCAAAAATGCAGGACAAGGTTTTATTTTTGGGATGTGTAGGCGGGGTCAGGGTGAGTTAAGTTTGAGTTTTCGGGATTCTAACCCCCCCCCCCATTTGGCCTCCATCTTGGAAATCGTATGTAAATGGTTTTTCCACTATATCTTCGAAACGGCACATCTTACCGGAAATTTGCAAGGACACTTTTTGTTTAGAATTAAATAATCTACAATTTATTACTTAGAAATTTTGTGGTAAAATGAATAATTAAGAAGTTATAAGCCTTAGAACACAAAAATTAGTCACAATAGTCTTTAAAGGCTCTTTTTTGTTGTTTAAATATACTTCTGGTTGAAATTTCCAGACCATTTTCTCAGTTTTTGGTTTTTTGACCAAGAGCTACATTTTGAGATATGGCCCAAGTCTGTAGCGGCAGTACTTTCAGAGATGAAAGTAGGCTTCAGACGGACAGAGCCTCTGTATAAGCTTTTTTTTTAAAAAAGCTAAAATTACCTGCTCGGTCGGTGGCTGGAACCCAAGAGAGCGAAAAATCCGGCAAGCAACATTTTTGTTAACTTGCAGACTTGAATAACGGTGCAAACCGGTTTGGTTGCTAACCACCAAAGTGGAAGGCAATTATCTGTGTGTGTACGTGATTTATTTTGGTTAGTTAGTGTGATCATATTCAATTTTTTATTTGAGTAAAATTTAATTTTTTCGAGTGAATTTTGAATTTGTTCTAAATTAACTTAAAAAATGTAACATGTTGGTGTGCTGACTAATATAAATTTAATTCAAATAATTTTCACGCTGATTGCCATGCAGGGACAGGTTAATGTTATTATTATTATTTCAAGAGGCAGGAAGGCCTGATGGCACAACCGACCAAATTAAGCGCACACGGACCATGGATCCAAAAGGCGCTGAGACGTAAAGGTACTTAAATTGAGTCGGTGATGTCTAGAAATCTGAGAAGTTTAAAAAGAGGGCTATTGTGGTTCTGACCGGGTTCTAGTAAGGATGAAAGTGCAGGATATTCACCGAAAAAGTTTGAAGTTTTTAGGCATTCAGTTAAAATATGTCTGGCTGTGAGGGGTGGCGCATTAGGACAACTATTGCAGGTCCGGGGAGAGGATTTAGTAAAAAGATGTCCATGAGAAAAAGATGTATGACCGAGTCTGATCCTACAGAGCATACGTGCCTTAAGTCTAGGAAGGTCTGGATTGCAACGGGCAGGGGTTGGTGAGGACGTATGAAAATGCAAAAAGGACGAGGAAGTATTCCATCTTGAAAGTGCTTCCGTGTGAAGAGCGTTAGATGCATAGAGGCGAAAGCATGATTCTGAAGGAGGTACAATGAGTGAGCGATTGTCGGAGATTGGGACATTTTTGGCCAAGCTATCCGCGGCTTCGTTACCTTTTATGCCAACGTGTCCTGGAATCCAGCAGATTTGTATGTGACTGTTTTGTGACAGCGGACACCGGATGGTAGACGGAAGATAGCATTTGTTGTTTCTATTTCTGATGGCCAGTACATAAGATAAGGAGTCGGTGAAAATTAGATGGTTGAGATGGGTGTTCTGTAGAATTTTGACTGCTTGGAAGATAGCAACAGTTTCTGCAACTTAAGAGGAGGTATGGTGGGCCAGGAGACCTGATTGCAGCAAGGACACCTCTTGATTTATAACCTTTGCCACAGCGAAGGCAACCTTTTGGTCGGACTTACTGGCATCAGTGTATATGGCTGTATGGTCGGGGAATCGTGCTAATATTTCTTGGTGAAGTTGGCGGTAAAAAATGGAAGGAGTATCTTTCTTGTTGTGGCGCTCGGCTTCCGTGACAAAGTGGTCTGATAGGGGGTACCAAGGAGGCACCGTATGCCAGGGAACGAGCGGATGCTCGGAAGTGGGAATATTGAGTTGTCCTATAAGCGAAATACAATGTCGGAGAGCGGAAGGACTTTTAGAGTTGGTATCGATGTAATTGCGGAGCCGGTGATACAGAGGTGCAGAAGGGTTTATATGTGTTGTGAGAGCAGTTTGACTTGAACTTTACGGAATCTCGCTGAAATATGGTTGACACCTGTTTCAACAAGTAAGGAGTCAATTGGGGTGGACCGAAGAGCACCAGTAGCTGATCTAAGGACATTGTTGATTGCGGTTTGAAGAGGTTGGAGAACGGTGGCGGAAGAGTTACCATTTATTGACAGACAGTAACCAGCAGTACCCAGGATAAGAGACTTACAGATGTGTAAGAGAGGGGCAATTGACAGCCCGTTTTTGCGACAGGCTAAACATTTCACCAAATTGTTAATTTTGTTTATTTTGTTAATCACTGTCTTAATGTGCAGGTTCCACTTAAGATTTTTCGAGAAAATTAGGCCTAAAATTTTTAATTGGTTAAGGGGGGTAATGCGGTAATCTTTGACTGAGATGGTGGATATAGTGCAGTTCCGTTTTCTACAGACGTGAAGTAGATCTGCTTTGTCCTTTGAGAATATTGCTTGAGCAGAAGAAGCCCAGTTTAGTGCTGTTTTCAGTGCGACAGTTAGCTTTTTTGAAACTGATATGGGATTACCTGAGCTGAAAATCAGGAGGTTGTCAGCATAAAGATAAGAAGTAGTCTAATTAATTTTATTTAAGCTGGAACAAAGGGAGATGGTGTACAAATTGAAAAGCGCACATGAAAGCGGAGAGCCTTGTGGAGTTCCATTCTGTAGTGGTATAACGGGTGAAAGGAAACCATTGACCCGTACTTGGATGGACCTGTGACTAAGGAAGTTGAGGATGAGAAATATGAAACTTTTATCAACTTTTAATTTTGCAAGTTGGTTGGCGAGGAAAGGGGCACTAAGTCGGTCGTAAGCCTTTGTCAGATCAAGGGAAAGGATGGAAGTGTGCTTTCGTCGAGCGAGACTATCGCAGACGTCAGCGTCTAGAAGGTGAAGGTGAGTATGCGTGCCTTTCTGAGGAATATAAACATAAGGGACTTGGAGAAGAAGTTACACAAGATAGCATTTATTCTATTTGAGAGAATTTTTTCTAGAATTTTTGATAGGCACGAGATCAAGGATATGGGGCGGAAGTTACTGACGCATAAGGAAGTAGAAGCTTCGTTGGGAATAGGGACAAGAAGCGCGTGTTTCCAGGCGCGGGGGAAAGATTTTTGTAAAAGGATACCATTATATAGGTTGAGGAGACGGAATTGGAAAGAAATGGGAGATTTCCTGATTAATTCGTAGGAGATCTTATCGAGCCCGGGGGTTGTACCCTTGAAGGAATTTAGAGCATTTTTAAATTCGCTAAAGGTAATACGGTGAGAAAGCGTGACGGCTGTGTCACCAGAGTATCGCTGCATATCAGAGGCTATATTTGCTTTACTTTGCCTGTGTTCAGTAGTGAAGTTACTGTCAGCTGAGTAGCTCGACCAAACGGTGGCAAACTCTTTAGTCCATTCAAAACGCGCGTTATGGTGTTCCAAAATAACACCGTTAAGAAAATTGAACCCTAAACGTTTTTGGGGTCGCTGATCACGAAAATCGAGGTCCCGCGGTCCTAAAATTAGGGCGTCACCCCTAAAAATGCAAAAAACACCCCTTTTTAGGGGGTTTTCGCGATTATTTCAGTAATAATGAAAACTGATGCGATGAAATGCACTTTTTTAATATTTATTAGCGAAGGGGGTTGATTTATACTAAATTAAGGCGAACTTAATGGTAATAGGTACCCAAGGGTTGAAACTACCCCTAAATTGGCGAAAAATTGGAATTTTTTTAGGACCGCGGGACCTCGATTTTCGTGATCAGCGACCCCAAAAACCTTTAGGGTTCGACTTTCTTAACGGTGTTGTCCCTTTTAGCTTTTTTAATTGTTCTTTTTAAAATAGGTGAATCCAGACGAAACCTCAGAAAACTGGGGAGGGAAGGTTGACGACGACAAAGCTGCCAGGATCTGTTTTTAGTTTTTATCAAAGCAAGGATTTCGCGTGTCATCCAGTTGGGTTGTGATGTGGATTTGGGATGACTAGCTGGAATGGAGACGGATGCAGCGCCACGGAGAATTTTACTGAGCTTAGCCGCTTCTTGATCGACATTTTTCGAGACAGGACAGGTTGACGACAGATCAGTAACTTTTGTGGAGAAAAGCTCCCATTTGGCTTTTTTCAAGAGAAAGTAGGAGACGTGCTTTGTGTCAGCGAGGGAGAGGCTCGAACGTATAATGATGGGAAAGTGGTCACTACCCTCAAGGCTGGCGTGAGTTGACCAGCTAAGTAATGGGGATAGGTTTGAGGTGCTAAAAGTAAGGTCTATGGATGTTAGGGTGTTGTGAGTGGATAGATGCATGTAAGCACCGTTGTTTAGGAGGGCAATGGGCTGATTAATAGTCATGAAGTCTTCAATTATTTTACCTCTAGTGTCTGTGGAAGGGCTGCCCCAATAAGGGCTGTGGGCGTTGAAATCACCACCCATAACAAAAGTGCTTGGCAGTTGATCGTAAAGATCTTGGAGGTCAGTTAGAGAGACGCTTTGATCAGTTTCTAAATAGACATTGGCAAAGGCCATAGGGGGGCAAGAGTGGATAAGGACAGAGTTAGTCACAAGATTTGTTCGTAGGGTTAGGTGAGCGTGGGATATGGACTTGTGGACAAGTATGGTAACGCCACTTTTTCTATTAGGATAGCTCTTATTGTAGTGATAGCAGTTATAATGGCCAACGTGAGTTGGTCCTTCGCCAAGTAACAACTTGGTTTCTTGTAGTAGGACTATGTGCGGTTTATAAAGATATAATAAGTTTTGAAGATAGGGAAGGTTATTGTAAAAGCCGCGAATATTCCATTGGAGGCAAATAAGATTTTTTATCGAGATCATATTCGAAAGGAAGAAATGAAGAAAAAGCAAAAAAAAATAAAGGTGAAGAGGTAAGAGCGAAGTACGGAAGCACTTAGGTGATACTTTCAAGTAGATTTTTTAGTGGGACTTTGGGGTTGATCTTGCGCTTTGTTTGTTGTTTTTTCTTTTGGCGTGGTATGGTTTTAGAAGGTGCGGAGGAGGCAGCGCAATTAGATTCAGATAGAGAAGAGGCAGTTTCCATTTTATGTGAGTCTATACCTTTTTGAGTTGTTGAGTTTGTAGGAGAGATAGGAGAGGTGGGTTCGACGAAATTAGAAAATGTGCTAGGAGCTTGGGTGTGGAGGGTTGTAAGCGAGTGAGAGTGATTATTGGGTAAGATGGGTGAAATGTTTGCAGGTTGAATTGTAGTCGGTGAGTTTTTAGAGTGAGTAACGGAGGGTTGAAAGGCGTTATGCGAGGATGCAGCAGGCTTCGTAGGGGCTTGAGGTAAAACAAGGGAAGCGGGTTTGGCAGTGGTAGTTGAAAGGGTGGAAGAGGGTTGAAGGTTGGATACAGTAGGTGTTGTAAGGGTGGCATTTGAAATAGCAGAAGAGTACGAAATATTGGGGTCAGTGGAGGTAAGCTTTAAATGCTCGAAGTAACGCTGTCTAGCTTCATACCTGGAGCACTTGTATTTAGTCTGAATTTTGAAGACTTCCTTGGCTTCCATATATTTTGGGCAGTCATTTGCAGCTGATGTGTGTGAGTCAACTTCACAATTAATGCAAAAGGTTCTGGTGCAATCGCTTTGATGAGGAGGGTAGCTACATGAGGGGCATAATTCATTGCCAGAGCAGCGAACAGTGGTGTGCCCAATTCGTTGGCACTTGCGACAACGCATGGGATTCGGGAAGAATTCCCTAACTTTTACCAGCTCGAACCCAATTTCGATCTTTTCAGGAAGTGTCACGCGGTTGAAAGTAAGGAAAATTAGGCCGGAAGGGATATCTTTATCACCATCTTTCCTGGTATGAATTCTAACGTCAGAGACGTCGTATTTAGCAAGGCTGTCAATTATTTCTTTGGGGGAAAGATGAGCGATGGAGCGGCAGTAGATGGTACCTCTGGTTTGGTTCAGTTTTTCATGGAACGTTATGTTCACTGGAATGGAACCTGGTAAAACCTTTGTCGCAGTAAATTTCTCAGCTATCTGTTGGTTATCGCATAATAATAGCAGAGAACCGTCATGCAGCCATGAGTACTTAGAATACTGTTTACTAATACCATCGACAGCCAACTTCAAAAGAAAAGCGTTTTCCTCTCTTAGAGTTTTGTTGGGCTTACACGATTGCAGTGTGATGAATTTTGCCGGGTTCGTGAGCTGTTGAGAGGGCAGAGGTGGGAAATCGAAAAGCGTGGAGGGCGAAGCAAATGTCGTATGTTCACGTTTAGAACGTATTTTTTTGGGAGTAGGCTGATGCTAGTCAGCCAAAGGGGCAAAAGGATTAGACCCTCCAGGGTCGGGGCCCATGTTGGAGATTATACCCCAAAATATTAAATTACAAGAACTTGAATAAAATTAATTAAAGCTAAATTAAATTAAAAAAAACTTAGCTGGGAAATAAAGTAGAAAACCGCAATTAATTCTAAGCACTGACGCACAGTCAAGTAAATAGAAAAAAACACAAACTGGTTTGTACACCGTTATCACTGCTCACTGATTTGAATAATCACTGCTCTGATCAAGAGCTCGCAAGCGACTGTATTGTTATTTTGTTGTTGTAGTTTTGTGGATGCTGATTATATTCCTCCATGTTGGGTAGCTTCTTCTGTTCCTGCTATCATAATGCTGTTAAAAAAGAATGTTTAAGATACCCTACGGTGGTATGGTGATAATTGTCTACCTATCACAATTAGATTTTCAAACATCTTAACCTATCCCCCACCCTCCCTCCCGTACTAAGCTTACTGCTAGACATTGCACCATGACATGACGGACAGGTAGTACAAAGGGTGACTCCTGAGCTTAGCACCACCACATAAAAAAAATAATATTTGAAGTAGTCAATAAATGAAATATTAATGTTATTTAAGAAGTTTTAACCACATTGTTTACTAAATTTTTCATTATTTTATTATCTCCATAGCAATATTTAATTAAAAAAAGTGTTTACAAATATATAAAAAAAATGAAAATTATATAATACTCATATACTAATCAATTGGCTGGTACACTTTCAAACATCTTATTTATATTTTGTTGTATATGTATATTGTGTTGTTCTGTCGGTTTCGCCTGTAAAGTACATTTGGTTTTCTGGTACCTATCGCCTACTAGTCGCTCATCTATAACCTTTTTTCTTCTATTTATTGTCCCTAATTTTTACTAATTGCTTCTGACAACTTGCCCTGATAGTTGCTTTCACTCACCGCCCGCGAGAAGACGATTGTCTTAATACTGGTCCAGTGGCCTCAAGTTTGTCCAATGACTTCAAGGTGGGCTTTTCCCTCAATCTGTTCACTATAACAACAACAATCACAAATCAAATAAGTATTGTCTTAAAAGTCATAAAATTCCAACATTTTCTGCAAATTCCTGGGAACATTGCCTGGAAATACGGACCCGACTACGAAGGTAGACTTTACTTCAAACACGATTTCCTCCGATGGTCGCAGGTGGCCGCAGCCAAACTTTTTTCCCGTCAATGCAGGAGGGTTTCTACTTTAATTTGATACCAATTAGAACCCCGCCATCTCCCGCCATTTTTTTTAAAGTCAAAAACAAGTACAAAATTGAATGAAATTTTTTTAATTAAAATGCTATTATTAAAAAAGCTATTTGACGTCTACCATAACTTCTTCCCCTAATAATACCTCATCCTTTATAGTAAGTCATTTCATTAATCACAATTCAACCTCCCCATACAAACATTTTCACAATACAACTTTGAAATCATACAAAACTCGAACAAAGAGGGGGGAAAATATTAAAAAAAATTGTTGCCATAAGTTAATATATTTAGTTTCCTATCGAATTTTCAAAATCTATGCCATGACGAAAATCGATTTTTGGTCATCCGTTTTGGCCCACTGTGCGGCGAACCTAACCTAAAAAAATCCGGAAAATGGAAAAACGTCTTTTAGCGAACAAAAGAAAACGTGAGCTCGGATCGAAAATAAACAAAGTTGAAAAATATAAAGTTGTATGTATTCAAATTATCTTTCGATTGATGTATATTGAGTTATTGGTTAGTGCCACAAAAAATGAGGAAAACTGCGAAAACCGTTAAAGATCACGCTTTTTCAATTTGTGAAAAACTTTCGCTTAAAGCAAGTAACATATTTGTTATTTGGTAAAAATATTTCTTTTAAGAAGCTGCAAAAACGGTGGTATTTCGTCGCGAAATATTGAAGTTTCCTTGAAATTTCACTTTTTATAAAAAAAGACGTTCTTCTAAAATCGCCCCTCTTGGTTCGTGGACTGTTTTAGAGCAACGTTCAAGGGCTTGAATTTTTTTTTCAAAAGTAGCTTGTAGTAGTCATCTAATTTGTAACCAAATCTCGCTTCCTAGTTTCTTTATCCATCTTAACATTGAGCAACTCGCTCTCAAAATTTCCTTCTCCAAAACAAATCTCTTCTTGCTGTGCTATATCCCGCCAGATATGATTAGCACACTTGACGATGGAAATAAAAACCTATATGATATTCTCAGTTCTTGCGTGGATCATATCCTAAGTATGATGAACAGTAGTGATGAGCTACTTCTTCTAGAGGACTTCAATTTACCCTATATTCAATGGGTATCGAACGAAATTTTAAGTAATTCTGCTTTCTCAACTCCTTATTCTCACTCGGCTTGAATCAAATGAGCGGTGTGACTAACGTATTAAGGAGGCAGTTGGATCTTATATTCTTTACTGGCTCAGTCAACATAACTGTTGAACCCAATAGTCCAATAATCATGACGTCTGTTGACAATTACCATCCTCCTATCCTGCTCAATTATTGCTTCAATTCAGAGAATACTCCTTGTCCGGAGGTGGTAACCAAGGCCATCCAAGAAAAGATAGACAACCAAATCAGGCGAAGGAAATGTAATTGGGTTGGCCACTCCTTGCAACGCGAAAACGATAATCTAACCAAACAAGCTCGGATCTAGTCGAGTCGGAAGACCTAGAACAACGTGGAGGAGAACCCTACCAGCAGAAGCCGCAACAAGGGGGAGATCCTGGTCGGAGCTGAGAGCAGTCGCGCAATACAGAGTCCGCTAGAAGGCAACTGTCCGCCCTATATTCCATGAGGGATTAAAGGAGCGTAAAGAAGAAGAAGAAGGAGGTGGTACCCCAGTCCTTTAACTTTAAAAAGGCTAACTTTAGTGAGCTGTCATCTAAACTTGCCTCGATAGATTTCAACAACTTACTTTCCGCAAATGAGTTGGATGACGATGTGGCACGGTTTTATGACGTACTATACGAAGCCCTCGTTTCTTGCGTACCAAAAATTGCCCAGCTCTTCTCCACCTTGGTTCAATAATGACCTCAAGCATTTGAAAAATCAGAAGAATAAACTCTGGAAAAACAATTTAAAGAGAAAGGGCTCTCCGAGTGGCAATTCATTTATCAATTGCTATAACAGATTTCAATAACTCTCTTTTGCTCAGTCTAAAGAATATCTTAGCAGTATGAGTGATAAAGTGTTTACTGATCTTCGGAACTTCTTTAAATTTCTAAACTCTAAGAAAAAAGTTGATAACTACCCTAATACTATGCCGCACGCGAACTGGTCTAGCTCTGAGTCGCATCCAAACTAACAAACTCTCCAGAGCAAAACTCTTGTAAATTGTGAAATTATCTCATAAGCAGTGGCGAATTTACCAAGAAGCAAAGGAAGCAATTGAAAAAGCAAAATTGCAAAAATTTGAAAACACATTCGGAAATTTGAAAGAAACAAAAAAATACAAAATGAAAAAATCCATGTAAACAATATAGATTATTCATTGTCACCAAACGATCTTAAATTAGTTTAAAACTGTATTTCGCGCGTATAGTTGGCGCTTCGGTCGCTAGATCGTTTCTTCCGAAGATCGATTCTTTGACAACCAACTTGCGACAACGTGCTACGCCATACATACACTGATATCGCAGCTAAATTCTCTTTTCTTGTCAATTTTAATACGTCGAAGGAGCAAATCACAAAAAGTTTAGAAAGACTGATAGAAAACTATCTAACCAAATGATGTTAACATGAACATTGTGACTGAAATTCAAAATTATTGTTTTCAGCGTCCCAAATGTTGAATGCCTCATCAGGTTATTGCTTACACTATGATTAACTAATAGTACAGGGGAGAGATCGTTCAGAGCATGGAAACGCGTCAAAAATTATTTACGCTCATGGATTTGCCAAGAAAAAGTGAGTGATTTGGGCTTACTGTTTATCGAAAAAGACAAGCTTCAAAAACTTGACATCAATTTGCGACTGAGAAAAGTAGGAAAAAGTTGTAATTTAGTTCGTAAATTATAAGTAAACTGAATAATATATTGATTTTGCAAAATGAACTGGTTATTATTTTAAAATATTGGGAGGGGGGGGGGGTTTAATTTTAGAAGGAGGGCCCCGAAAACCTGAGGTTGCTTGGGGCCCCGTCATAGGTAAATCCGGCTCTGCTCATAAGACTCTCTTAACACACTCCGATAGTCTCAAGAACATAACTCTTGAAATAAGATTTAAATTAAGTCTCATAGCTATATCCAACCAGATATGATTAGCACACTTGACGATGGAGGTAAGAGCCTCTATGATATTCTCATCTCTTGTGTTGATTATACCCTGAGTATGATGAACACTGGGGATGAATTACTTCTACTTGGGGACTTCAATTTACCCAATATTCAGTGGGTATTTGACGAAGTTGGCGATAACTACCTCCCTGAAGGCAATATTAACTCTAAGGAATCCTGTTTTCTTAATTCCTTATTCTCACTCCGCCTTAATCAAATGAGTGGTGTGACTAATGTGTTAGGGAGGCAGTTGGATCTTGTATTCTTTACCGACTCAGGAAACATGATTGTTGAACCCAGTCCAATAGTCATGACGTCCGTTGACAACTACCACCCTCCTCTCTTGGTAAATTACTGCTTCAACTCAAAGAACAATCCTTGTCCGGATGCGGTAACTCACTCCTTCAACTTTATGAAGGCTAACTTTAATGAACTCTCATCTAAGCTTGCCTTGATTGATTTCAACAGCTTACTTTCCGCAAATGAGTTGGATGTCGATGTAGCACGGTTTTATACCGTACTATACGAAGCTATCGTTTCATGTGTACCTTTTGAGCCCCAAAAATTGCGCAGTTCATCTCCACCTTGGTACAACAATGAGCTGAAGCAATTAAGGAATCAGCAAAATAGACTCTGGAAGACCTATTTAAAGAGAAAGGACTCTGCGAGTCTTACTACATTTACTGATTGCTATAACAGACTTCGTTTACTCTCTTCTGCTCTATATGGTGAATATCTCAGCAGCATGAGGGACCAGGTGTATACTGATCCTAGAAACTTCTTCAAATTTGTCAACTCTAAGAAAAAAGTCGATAACTTCCCAAAAACTATGCAGCACACTAACTGGTCTAGTAGTGAGTCTTCCTCGATTTGCAACATGTTTGCTTCTTTCTTTCTTCAATCTTTCACTCCTTCCAACTTTCAGCCTAATGACAATAATTTTCGTCACATAACTCCACACCGAGAGGCTACTAGATTATCTCTTTCAATTTCCACTGACGATATTGTGAAACATATTGATGAACTCCCATTCGATTTCACTTCAGGCCCTGACGGTATCCCTATTGCTGTCCTTAAATCCTGTGTGGAGGTTCTTCAGTCTCCACTGAAAACCCTTTTTCAAAAATCCTTAGATAAAGGGTATTTCCCTACTCTTTGGAAGAATTCGTTCATAATTCCTATTCACAAAAGTGGTAGCAAGAACGAAATATCGAATTACAGACCAATTGCCAAGCTGTCTGTCATACCAAAGCTTTTTGAGTCAATCATTTATTCTGCAATCGTGCCAATCTGCAAGAAACTTATTTCTACGAACCAACATGGTTTTCTTCCAGCTCGTTCCACTACCACCAGTCTCCTTGAATTCACTTCCCATGCTGTTGAAGGCTTCGTTTCCGGTTGCCAAACTGATTGTGTTTGCACTGATTTCAGTAAGGCTTTTAACAAGCTTTCCCACTCCATTATACTTTTCAAACTAAAAAGGTTAGGTTTCCCTGAAGCCCTTCTGTTATGGTTCCAGTCATACTTAGCTGACAGGACCTACCAAGTCCTTTTCCGTGGATCCAAATCCGCGACCATTGAGGCGTCATCCGGTGTCCCTCAAGGCAGTCATCTTGGCCCTATCCTCTTTATTCTTTCTATTGATGATATTGTTACCTTGCTAAGACCCTGCAGAATCTTGATTTATGCTGATGACATCAAATTGTACCGTCACGTAAAGAGTATGGAGGACTGCAAACTTTTGCAAGTCGACCTCGACACCTTTTACTCTTGGTGTGCTAACAACAACATGGCTCTTAATATTAGCAAATGCTAAGTCATGACTTTTTGTAGGCGACGTGATCCTATAATTTATAACTACTCATTTTTCAGTGAGGGTGTCCCCCGTGTTAATTTTTTCAAAGATCTCGGGATTAGATTTGACACCAAGCTGGACTTTTCTACTCATATCAACTATATTTCTTCCAAGAGTAGCTTAGTCTTGGGTTTTATAAAAAGGTGGTCCAAAGAATTTAACAGCATCCTGATCACTAAACACCTCTACATTTCGCTTGTCAGACCTTTACTTGAATATGCGTCCCAGGTTTGGTCTCCTTACTATTCTTCGCATGTTGGAAAAATTGAGTCGGTTCAACGTAGGTTCGTTCGATTCGCATTGAATCATCTTCCGTGGGAAGACCCTTTAATTCTTCCACCATATGAATACCGTCTTAAGTTACTCAACTTAAACCTTCTCCAGAAGCGTCGTGAGGTGGCCGATGTTGTTTTCGTCCACCAGCTTCTAAATGGACGTGTCGACTCAGGTTTTATAAGTCGCCGTGCGTCGTTTAGAGAGAGCCGATACAATTTGAGAGGACCACCGCTCTTACACATCAACTCCTCTAACACCAATTATGGCCGATTTGAGCCTGTTAATCGCATATTCAATAATGTAAATAAAAATATTAATGTTTTTAGCGTGAGCACTAACAAAGATCTCCTTAAAAGGAGTCTCTTTATTCTCTAATGACTGTTTATGTGTTTCGCGTGCAATTTTTATTAGTACTTAACTCTTTATGTTTGCATGTCTCAGCCGAGCCCACGTGGTCGTGGTAAATGTTTCTCAGCCCAGCTGAGAAGTGCGCCTTCTTCATAAGAAGGGAAACTCTAGGGAAACTATTTATTAACTGATAAATCTACTAGAGTTAAGCGGGAGCCACATAGCACACGTCTTCGTTCTCCGTGTTCCGATTCCTGTCAAAGTTGATCAGTAAGTTTTAATACTGTTTGACCAGATAAACAAAAAAAGAACAGAACGATAAAAACACGTAAACGGGGAAGATAAATAAATTTCAACTTTTGAACGGATTGACGGAAACGTTAACACAATGTTACAGTTTTTTGTAAATTGAGTAAATAGAATTCGCAAATTCACTCTTGTCAATAAAATCGAGGATGCCATGAAACGGGCCCTTGTGGCTATAGATAGACGGAACTCGAAACACGTGTGCTATGTGGCCCACGCTTTACTAAGCCTTTCATTGAGGTGAGTTACACGGCATAACACTTTCTGCTGTAACAAACCGGTTTGTGCGTGTTATACGAATTACACGATAAACTGACTGTTCTGCATTTTTTCGTGTAACAATTCTATTGTCTATGTAGCTGTGTACAAACTGTCAGTTAAGCTAAGTCATTTTCGTAGGCCCCGAGAATGAAATTATGATTTTGTTAGTGTGTTGCTCTGTGCAGTCGAGAATTTTTTGGGGTGCACAAGTAACAAACTTCCCCGCGACCCCTTGCCTATAAAACCGGTTTATTGGAGTTATTGGAAGTGTTGATTGAAGAAATGTTATGCCGTGTAACTTGCCTCATTCTCTTAATGAGATAATGTTTATACTCTTATATTGAGTGCAAAAAAACCTCTATTCTTATTGAGTCTTTTTTATGAAAGCTTTACTCTCAAAGATTTTAACTGTCAAAAAAATGTCTGTAAGAGTGGTAAAGTGTTTGACACTTATAAGAAAGTTCTTACAACACTTCAAGTATATCCCTTCTTATGCTCTTATGAGACGAAAAATGTTAAAACAGTTATAAGAAGAGTTTTACTAGTGCAAAAAGATTACCATCTCATAACCAGAATTTTGTTCTTATAAAAAAAAACTCAAACAACCGAGCAGCCAGGCGCGGATTCAAGGGGGGGGGGGGTCACGGGGGCCATGACCCCCCAAAAGCTCCAACTATGTCATAATAGTTGAGATGGGAGAAACCAAAAGCTGCTGATACGCTTCTGCTACTTGTCGAACATCTTGAATGTCTCAACTGATCAATGTCTCGGTCCAACATGTCTGGAGAAAGCATTTCATTAAATTCGGTAACAATGTTGTCCAATAAAGGAATGAAGATTCTTCTTCTGGAGTTTGATTTCTTGATGATAAACAACCCGTGCTTCTTTGAATTCCTCATCCAATTGTGCAGCGAGATGTTGGGCTTCAGTAAATAACCGTCGAAAACCAGAATCTACATCACATCTTTTGGTCAGCAAGGGTATTTTTGATCATATCCGTTGCTTTTTTTAAATCTAATGAAGACATTTGGAGTATTCGGCTCAAAGGTAAAGTTGTACCTGATACGTACAAAAAGTAAAAGTTTATTATGTTATTAATGACTATGATAAAAAAGCAAATAGTACGAGTATTATACACGCCTAGAACGTAATTTAACCAAGCAGATGAAATCGGAAATTCTAGGCTGAAAAGTACAAGACGAAGATTTGCCGCAGCAGATGCAGCAGCAGATTATTAATTGTTCACCCTCAAACTGCATGTGCCCAACGTGATTTTCTACCCAACTAGTAAAGTTGGTTTCTACCAGTCTAGCAAAGTCCTTAAGTGATTTGCCACCAAGGCCTTTTTTAAAAACGTTTGCAAAACCGTTAGCCAAAACCAAAACTGCTCTAATTGTTCCTGAAGCATTGCGACAATTTGAAACTTTGGAAGATTTTAATAAAGAATTGTTAACAAATGATTACTGCAAGAACAACGTCTTGCGTGAATGGCTACTTCCGTTAAGTCCTGGGGCCTTATCATGAAATGCGATTCGAAAATGAAATTATCCAAAAATCGAAAAAAGCGATCATGCCATGCGAATTCGAATCGGTTTGATGCGATTACAAACGGAGAGTTTTTTCCGATAGCTGTGCAGCTGTCGCATTTCGATTTCGTGAGTGATTGGTACACACTTTAGGAATAAAAAATGTAAATTTATATTTCATATTTTCTTATAACTACATATTTAATTGATTATATAAATAAACAATTTTTTAGGGGAAAAGATACAACACAAAAACAATACGAAATTTTAGTAACTTGGATGAAGACAAATCGCAGTTTAGCTAAAGGGTATTTGAGCAAGCACTCTTTTCTTCTGCATTTATAGTTTATCCATGTTGGACAGATTTTCATTGCCAGTATTGTAAGGACTTCCTTCAGATTTGTTGAAATGGTTGGTTGCGCCATGCCCACAAAACTATCCTGCCCCGTGCCTCTTTGGTATCCTCCTTCCGCGAAAAAACGTAAAACAGACGCAAGCTTTACATAGCTTGGAATGGAAACCGAATTAGCCGCTGGGTTAAATTCATTGTTAATCTCTTCTAAAAAATACGAAAACACCGGCTTTGATAGTCGAAAGAATTGTATAAAGCTGTAACAGAAAATAATTGTAATGAAGAAACTAATAAAGTTTGTGTTCTCATATTGCATCAGGGAGCCCCATAGGATTCGAATTATCACGAAGTTTTCTTTCAACCAATCGCATATTTTGAAGATTTTCTTCTTCACTGTCAGATGACGAGAAAAACGCTTCGACACTAATCATTTTTATATAATAATGTATATAATATATATAATATATATATAATGTATATAATATATATATATATATATATATATATATATATATATATATATATATATATATATATATATATATATATATATATATGTATATATGTATATATATATATATATATATATATATATATATATATATATATAATGTATATAATATATATATATATTTTACTTCGATTAAATTATAAAGAAAACTCACAAACTTTATTACTTTATTGGCATGAAGTTGCCTGCTTTCCCAGTATTGGAAAGAATTTTTAAGTTGCGTAGGGCAGTACTCCCTTTGCAATGCGAATTCGTAGTAGACGGATCCTATGATCGGTAGATTCATTCGTACCGCAAATTAATTTCGGTTCGTATTTACTTTCGTATCGCATTTCTTGATAAGGCCCCAGATATATCTGTTCTAATTCCAACCAAATATTTTAGGTCCAAGTCGAATCTCTCACACAGATCAATGACGATATCCTCGGAACGAATTGCTTGGTATGCATCGCAAAATGTCATGAAATTCTCTGATTGCTCTGTTGCAGTAGTAGTAGCAGGATAAGCTAAGGTGTTTTGTATGAGAATTGGCGTTCGTCTCATCAAATACTACTGCGCAAAACTTTGCCGCTTTAACTCTATTCAGAATGGCTTTCTGAATTTCGTCTTTGCAGGCTTCCATAAGTTGATTTTTGGTGGGTGGTTTTACTGATATATGTTTAGATTGAACCCGCGGTTTCCAAATGATGCTGAAGAGTAAAGTTACCAAATTCAACGAAGAGTGCCCTGAAGTTCCTATCATTTGCCACCAGACTATCTACTTTTCCGTCAGTGTCACGATTATAGAGAAGTTCATTATCCCTACATAATAACATCGATCTCGGCTTTCTTTTACTTGTGAGTCCGTTGTACACACAGATGCTGGGTCATGAAAAGTCTGAAGGAAACTTTTTTCAGCTTCTACCACCCTCTGATGATATTGGTTCCGTTGATGAAATGAAAGCGTTCCATTTTGTCCAAGTAAATCGTCGAATGCTTTCAGTGTTTCGCTTTCTTGGTTTACTTTTAATTCCGTGACCCCCTCCAAAACAAATTTCTAGATCCGCGCCTGCGAGCAGCCATACTTTCGCTTAATATAGAATTTTATAGTATACCGAAATTCCATAAATCAAGCTAATTTTAGTCAATTGAATATATGGAGTATTAATTTTTTTCGGATAATATACAAATTTGAATAAATTATTGAGCAGTACTACAGTTTTTATTTTTCCGCAAGAAATAACATTTCATAAAATATATTAAAGTTTGATTATTTTTAAGGCGCTTTGATTTTTATCGAGGTAAAATGGTTATTTTTATCAGTAAAATTTCAATCGCAATAAAATTTTAGCTTATATATTATCTAATTCTAAAGACTATAATTATACATAATAAATATTAAATTCTAAAGTGTGATATTTTTCGAAAAGTTTTTTATGAGAGTTATTTAGAGCAAATAAATCTCATAAAAATTATTTTATTCTAAATAACATCGCCTTTCGTAACAGTGCTGTTAAAGAGAGTACAGCTCTTATAGCACCCTTATAGTTATACTTGCAAAGAGAGCTAAGGTATTTTTATAAGACAAAGATAACTCCCATAAATGTGCCATTTAATTCTGGCAACGCACTCATAAAGCACTTGTAGTGTTTTACAAGAGTAAGTTATGAGAGTGGTACTCTCTTAAAAGTCTAGTCGAGTCTTATGAGGCGAAATTTGTTACTTGGGATGCGATTTGCAACATGTTTGCGTCATTCTTTCATCTTTCTTACCTTCTGACTTTCCGCCTAATGACAATCATTTTCGTCACATAATTCCTAACTGAGAGGCTCATTTTTTACCTCTCTCAATTACCAGTGTTGAAATCGTGAAACATATCGACGACCTCCCATTCGACTTCATTTCTGGTCTCGACGGTATTCCCCCTGCTATCATTAAGTTTTGTGTGGAGGTTCTGCAGTCCCCATGAAACCCCTTTTTCAGAAATCCCTGGATAAAGGGTACTTCCCTATTCTCTGGAAGAATTCATTCATAATTCCTATACACAAAAGTGGTAGCAAGAACGAAATATCGAATTGCGAAGTTGTCTGTTATACCGAAACTTTTTAAATCAATTATCTATTCTAGATCTATTCTCATGCTGTCGAGGGCTTCGTTTCTGGTTGTCAAACTGATTGTGTTTACACTGATTTTAGTAAGGCATTCGACAAGCTTTCCCATTCCATTATTATTCTGAAATTAACCCTGCGTGTGTACACTATATTTTCCGAGACACGGTGTGTAGACTGGGTCTTTTAGGGAACGACCGGGTTTTCAAAATTTTCTCGGCTATCAAAAATTCTGAAAAAAATCTGGGGTACTTATTGAAGTGTCTACTATATAGCCAACAAGTTGCCAAAGTCATATGTTTGAAAGCATTGGGGAGGTAGTTGAAGTTCGCCTTCTATTCATAAGAGGAAAATTTGAGTTTCGGATTTTAACTGTTCCTTCAAAGACCCAGTGTACACACGCAGGGTTAAGAATGTTAGGCTTTCCGCAAGCCCTTCTAGTATGGTTCCAGTCTTACTTAGCCGACAGGACCTACCAAGTTCTTTTTCGTGGTTCCAAATCAGAAACCATTGAAACGTCATCCGATGTCCCTCAAGGAAATCATCTTGCCCCTCTTCTCGTCATCTTATCAATTGATGGCATTATTCCCTTACTAAGACATTGTAGACTATTGATTTACTCTGATGACATGAAATTGTACCGTCACATCAAGATTATTGAAGATTGCAAACCTTTGCAACTTGACATCTTTTACTCTTGGTGTGCTAACAACAACATGGTTCTTAATACATATTAGTAAAAGTGAAATCATGTCTTTATTTAGTAGGAAACGTGTGCCATAATTTTCAACTACACCTTTTATAATGAGGGTATCGCTTGTGTTAATTTTGTTAAAGATCTCGGGATTGGATTTGAGAGCAAGCCGGAATTTTCCACTCACATCAACTATACCTCTTCCAGAGGTTGTTTAGTCCTGGGTTTTATAAAAAGGTGGTCTATAGAATTTAACAACCCCTTGATCACTAAACATCTTTACATTTCTCTTGTCAGACCATTACTCGCATCAGGTTTGGTCTCCTCACTACAATTCGCATGTTAGAGCTATTGAATTGGTTTAACGAAGATTCGTTCGATTCGCACTGAATCATCTTCCTTGGGAGAACCCATTAGCTCTTCCATCATATGAATCTCGGCTGAAGTTACTTAACTTAAACTCTCTTCATAAGCGTCGTGAGGTGGCCGATGTTGTATTTGTTCATCAGCTCCTTAATGGAAAGGTTGAATCAGGTTTACTAGGTCGCCGTCCATCGTTTAGAGAGAGTAGTTATAATTTGAGAGGACCACCTCTTTTACATATCAACTCTTCTAACACGAATTACGGCAGATTTGAACCCGTCAATCGCATGTTCATTAACGTGAACTACAATATTAATGTGTTTAGCGTATTAGTAAACGTGACGGCTTAGGTATGTTACATGTAAATTTAAACTTTATAATTTTATGTTTGCAAGTTTGGTTGAGAGCCACATCTCAGCACTTGATTGTGCTGAGTTGGTGAATTTTTCTTGGCCCAGTTGAGAAGTGCGCCTTCTGTGCTAGAAGGGTTTACTCTATTACTAAAATTATACCAGAAGCTAGATTGTTTTGATGATTTGAATGTTTTGAAACGAAATATAACTTTTGTTGTAGGTGCCATTAATGTTTCATTATAATTTTTATCCAAAAATAACCTTTTAGTCCAGTCAAATTAGGGTTTCACCTCGGAATTTGAGGTAATAAGCTGAAAATTGGCATGAAGCTTTGTTTTGGCATTTTACATGATGTGTCAAAAGTCACATATAATCTCGTGTCCGCGTCTTGAGATATTAGAGGTCAAAGGTCACAAAAATCAGTCCGAGGATACACCCATTAACCCTGAGTTGAACGATGATAACGCCGACCACCTTTCATTATTCTCTTCTGAGATGATTACAGATGAAGATGGCAATATGAAAGAAGTGGAAATAGAAGAGTTAGAGAGATAATCAATAAAATTATTTCATAACCTGTAACCTATGGACTAGGCCTACTGGGGATACCATGCAAAAAGGCTGCTTGAGTTCTACTTCCAAGGTGGTGAGGAAAAGAATGCAGCGCGATGCTCGAGTTTTCTCAGCCCCATATCTCGAAAACTATTGATTCTACGTAAATTCTGTACAAGACAGTTTTATGCAGATTTGTCTAATGAACAAAGTTTACTCAACCAAAATTTGCGTAAAGCCGATAATTTACGAGATATTTGCGAAAAACTGATTTTTGTGACCTGTGACCTCTAATATCTCAAGACGCGGACACGAGATTATATGTGACTTTTGACACATCATGTAAAATGCCAAAACAAAGCTTCATGCCAATTTTCAGCTTATTACCTCAAATTCCGAGGTTGACCCCTTTTTTTGCCTTATTTGACTGGACTATTTCATAAAACACCCGTTACAGAAAAGGTATACGTGAAACATATATTTTATGACAATATTTCGACTCAATAGGAACAAATCTATTTTAACCGTGCGTAATAAAAAAAGGTGGTCGAAATTTGTGTTTGCACACCAGTGTTATAGGATGAGAAAAGTATAACAAGAAAAACGTTCTAAGAAACGAATCAATCGATTAAAACTAACACCAATAAGCCTCCTTTCGAATATCAACAAAGTATTTAGAATAGTGATTACTAGGCCGTCATTCAAATAGATTGAGGAAAGAGGATAATTCCCTTCGGCTGTCTTATTTGGCTCAACATTCCTCTACCTAACACATGGAAAGTTTGCAGGTTTTTGAGAGGCTAATATTAAGGGTTTGCATCGAACACCTAAATGAAGCTCCACTATTTTCTACGCAAAGCTTTTATCAAAAAAAGAGTGTCAACCTTATAATCGAGCTTTTAACGAAAAACAACATGCCTCTTATGGCCATTCTAACGTTAAATAACAGCAAAATGTGAGCGCAGCTTCAACCCACCCGACTCGTTTGTAATCAGTTGGGCCAAGAGAGGCTCCATAAGTTCAAGTTTTCGTCGAACTTCCACATTTCTTGTCTGGACTCATGTTTAGTCACAGGAAATTACATTTCTTATATAGTGTTGACTTTACAATATCAGGCAATAACTTATTCCGATATTTGCAAGCCTAGTTATTGATGTAAAACTTCATAATATGGGTCATGTTTCGAAGTAAAAACCAAGAAGTTCTACACAGCGATGAAATATTAAATACTTGAAATGCCTTAAGATATCAGCCAAATCAGACCATCTCCAAACAGGTAGTTTAATGAAGTCTATATGCGCTATTCATATATAGCGTTGTTGTTTTTAAACAAAGCTCTACTAATTACATTATATTACTTTACAAAAACTATTATAAAATAGTAATATATAGCCTATAAAACTATAAAAAGGCACGTCAAAGGTAATATTTAATACATGTCTTCGAGCTCGCAAATAGCTATATTTTTACAGATCATTTTTTCATTACCACTGAACCACTTAGACGTATCTTTTACAAAATATCATACTTTCACTAGACCGGAAATAATGAAAAACTTCTAAAATTTAATTTGTATCGTACTAGTGGATAGAATTCCAGTAATTTGCACCTATTCACGAAAGGCCCACAAATTTCTGAAATATATAAATCTACCTGGAATTTCGCAATCTGACTACATATGAAGCATATTTACAAAATATTCAGGTAAAGTAGAAAGTACATTTTCACACCTGATTTAATTGCCTCATTGCAAAAGCAACCGTAATTTTTAGCTCTTTGCTTTTCACTCCATTCAATCATTTCTTTCCTATATTTTTCTTTATATGGGCCATCACTGAGAAGTTCAATTAGATTTAAATTTAGCTTTTTTGACCATTCTGATTTGATAGGCTCTGAAATTCTAATTATTTGGCATTTTCCGTCGCCCAATCTAAAAAGGAATGAACAAATCAACAATGTAATGTAATTTATTCAAAATGAAATGTATGTTTAAAATATTTAATTAAGTTCTGCGTAAACCTTTTCTGCAATTTTTCAGAGGTGTAATCTTTTCCGCTTTTCCGTTTACCACTAAATAAAATTATTAATTTAACATTTTCCATCTGATACTTTTTTTCGAACAATTGCTAGTCGTATTAACGAAAGGGCTATTTTTAATACTAAACGTCTTCGAGACTGTTTGGAAATCAGATTTACCTGATAAACATTCTCTGCATTTTTTCTTATTTTGTTATCTGTGCGTAAGTAGTGGTAAGGGTTTGTCAAATAAATATCTGAAAAAAGCACTGCCAGATTTGTTGAAATGTACCAAATTTATATGGTGAAAATAAGTTTCGTAATAAATTTAACTGCCAGATTTTTATCGTTAAAATATAATAAAAATGAGTTTTGATTATATAATAGCTTTGTTTATCGAGCTGCTCTAGGTTGAGTTAGCTTGAGATATCTCACGAAAAGGTGTTTCATGAGCAATTTGGCTGCTCTTACTTGGCTGAAGTTGCTCTGATTTATGTTTCATGAGTTTGGTCCAAATTGAGCTAGAGCACGGTTTTTCGCTCTACCTTTTTTGGTAGTGCAACTTCAGGCAAGCAATCAGCTGTTTGTCAACTGTCCGACAACCGTTAATTGAATATCTGAATTAGAGGAATCATCTAGCGCTTCCATCAACTGACTTAATATATATTTTTCGATTTTTTAATTTAGTAGCATGTTTATCAAGTTTAATAAATTTCACTTTAAAAACTGTCAGGTTGAAGTTCTGACAACACTTTGAAAATTCTTGCCTGAAAAGTGCTCTTGCTTTGAATTGAATAAATTACTGATTTCTTGCTTTGAATTGTGCCTACTTGCTTTCTTTATTTTTGACAGCTGCTCTACTGTGAGCTGCCTTGAGCAGCTCTGCCTTTTTTTCGGTCTCAATAAACACAGCTAATACTAGCTAAGATCCATTGGGCGGTTTTTCTACACCCAAGTACTTACGAGTGCATCACCAATGACGGTGATTAGGCTGTTCGTTCCTACGTACGTTCCTCACGACATTTTAGATAAACGGGGAAGTGGAGATGAAGCCCTTCTTCATCTCCACTTCCCCGTTCATCTAAAAAGCTCATGAGGAACGAACGTAGGAACGAACAGTCTAATAGTATTAATTCATTTTTCTATGTTTGTTATAACAATATATTTACTACATATGTGTACATGGAATGTACTTTTTGTCCATTGTTCTATCATTTCCCCGCTTTTCAGTTAAAACGGCAACAAACGCAGAAAAAACTCAACAAAGTAATTTGGGAAGGGATGCGCGCATGCCGAATGAATAAAGTTAATTAATCTTTATATGTGTTGAGCAGAGCTTTTAAATACATGTAAAACTCCTGCTCAACCAAGTCAGTTTATCCATCGTAATAAGCATAATTTTACTAAAATTATGCTAAATATTTCTCATCCCTAAATTTAAAATAAATTAAAAGAATTGCTGGAAAAATTTCTTTTAAAGATATGAGTATTTTCATTCATAAATTAAGAGTTCTCCGCAGCCGCAAGCAACACAACACCCCAAGCAGAAGCGCGCTTACGACTGGCGGAAAATGTCAACAATCCAGTAATCAAAGTGATAAAAACACAAATTTCGTATTTTTTAGTTGAAATTACTACAAATTATTTCTGTAGCATATGTGTAAAATATAATAACCTTAAAATAAAAAAAATATATAAAAACAGGTGTTTTTCAGTCATAATATGTAAATTTTTTAAATAATCATTGAAGTCCCAGAAAAATACTCCCCCTTTAGCTATACGCAGCAGCAATAGGGAACCTTACTAGAAATTTATCCCGCTAGGGGCGCCAATGTATTATAACGTAAACATTAAGTGACATTTGTCACTCGAACTCTCTGACGTTCTTGATTATTGTGATTTTTCGGTTATTGAATGATAAAATTTTATATTCTAATAAATATGCATCAGTGTTGTGTATTTGGATGCAATAATAGTGCGGGTTCATTTATTTCTATGGGAAATAGCTGCGCGTCGCAAAAAGTTGGTACAAAGCACTTAAGACTTTGTCCAGATCACTTTAAGTTTGAAGATTATATTGAAAAAGGATTTAAGACTGGTCAGTATATGGATATTATATTTTTGTTGCTGTTGCTGTTATGTTGTTGTTTGTTTACGTTATACTTCGGTGGCGCCATCTGAGTTTACCTTTGCGTAAGATTCCCTATTGATTTGATAGGAGGAGTTAACTGAAGCTTTTGTCTGAGCTTTTAAACATTTTTAAGAGCTTAGCTGGGGAACATGCGCGGGATGTCACGACGTTTGAAAACAACTATACTCAACGAAAACTCAACGATAGTTAAGAAAAAGAATAAAAACAACTCCTTGACGGTTGTTGAATAAATCAAAGTGTAATATTGTAATTAATAAGTAATGGACACATGTGCAATAATTGAAGCAAATAACGGTGTCTACAGACGCAGTTAAAAAATTTCATTAAAGATTTTCAAGTCAACCCAACACAACAAAAATAGATATGTTGAACTGACTTGACGCACCCAACTAAAAACAGCAGAGTGACCAATGTACAAAAAGTACAAATGTGCAAGAGTGATAACTTTTCGGGAGGTTAAACTGCGTTTTCAATGAACAAAATAAAAAAAAATTCAGGGCACGATTTTTTATCAGGTTTTAGCAGAAAACGTACTTCACTGCCTGGTCTATCAGAAAATCTAAAACTTTTCAATTTTTATCTACCAATACGTAAGTACATATACATATAATTATGTATAGGTGCAATTCGGCAACTGTGACATTTACATCTTGCGTTTATTTGCGGTGTAAGATTTCGAATACGTAATTAATTCATTTCGATCGTTAATTAACAAGAACTGTGGGAATTTTGCTTGTAAAATCCTACTTATTCTGAAAATTATTTCAAAAATAAAATGTCAAATTTAAAAATATGAAGGGAAATTTATAATATAAAATCGGGCAATGCCACTTCCAACAATAGCTGGCCACGTGACTGAAAATCGAATACGTGTAACGCGTTGTCAAAGTATTGCAACTCGTAAGAAAAGCACCAACCACGTTAACAAAATTTGTACATGCGTTTATTTCTTTTCTTCGTTGTCACTGCGCGTTAAAAGAAAGTGAGGGGCTGTACCGTTCCTTTCCTAAAAGAATTTGTTAGCAGACGGTCGGTGTCGGTAGACTTTTCTCGCGAATGTCTTCGTCGTGATACAAAGCGTGAAGTTTTAAAGGACGTAAAATAATTTGTTTTATTTATAAGTAATTAGTGAATATATCTAAAAATGGGAAGTAAGTACTAAATTGATTACAGATTTAATTAAATATCCTGTAAATACGCTGTGCAAATAGGTAAATGTGACTTGGTTCTCAAGTTGATTTCTTTGCTTACGTATACAATTTTTATTTTAGTAATTAATGAATTATTTTGTTAATATATTCATAAATGTTTCTTATTATCTTATTTCTAAATTGTTTTTAAATATTTTCAGTCAAATTCCTGGAAGTAATAAAGCCTTTCTGTAGTATACTCCCTGAAATAGCAAAACCAGAGAGAAAGGTGCGTTCAAGAAAATTTTTAAGTTGTTTTTTATATATTTTAAATGAAAGTGAGAAAATGCTTTTTTGAGTTATATTTAGATACTAAAATTAGTGCGTTACATTCTGGATTGGAAAATCCAACATGAATTTACCGCACAAATAAGAGAAATTTTAAGATTTTTTCAAGGAATTGTTCCATAATTCCTCATGCTCATATGTTAATGCTATCATAAAGCTTTTCATATTATTAATACAGAATCTAGAAATGTGAAATTGTGAAAAGTGATTCCGAATTTTCGCCAAAATCAAACTGATCAAATTTTTGACAGGCACACATCATCAATAGATCGGCGAGATAACAGTACCCGCACTAAAAAGTAGTCCATTTGGCCAACATGTGAAGTGTGTTCAACTGCTATGTGTATGTAACGAAACTTTCACCAAAATTATTGGAAGACAATAAATTGAAAAGTTTCATTCAGTAAAACATATACTGCTAGATGATTTTGTGTTGTTTGTAGTTAGATTTGATTTCGGAATAACAGACATTTTTGGTTCAATATTGTTAAATCTATACAATCTATACAGTTGTTATTCTCCGATCTACGCTTTAAAAGTTTACTAAATAATATATTCCCCACTAAGGGTATTAATTGCTTGTTGTCTGTATAAAACCTTCCTTTCAAAGAAAATCCTTACTGAGAAATATTTTTAACGTTTAGTGGGCGGATTATTACTTACAATTCGTACAAAAGATACTGAGATATACTGAATAATATTTACCTTAAAGATTTTGCCCTTGCGGGAACTTTAATATATCGAATTTGGCAATTTTCATCAATTTTAGGGGTGGGCCTGTGGTCAATAGTTCTTCATTCAGGGTTTCTGGTTGCCATGAGGTTTTATATCTTTCGTAACACGCTGATACTAATTATGCTAAAGAATGTATTTTAATAAATAAATAAATTTTTATCTTAAAAGAGTCGTGATTTCTTTCTTGTTGAAAGGATTAGTGGTGATTGGTATTAGTTGTTTTCTGTTTGTCGATTTACATTATACCAATAAATACCTTAGATAACGCAGGACGACTTTTACGTTTAACGCTTAGCTAACCATAAGCTCGCTTTTAAGCATTTTGATATTTAGTATTATTTTTAAATATGAATGCAATTGCAATTCTTAGGTTAGGTTAGATATGGCTGAGCTTTTGGTTCAAGCCCACACACTTAGGCCAGAAGGATAGGCCCATTGTGATGCCATAGTGATCCCACTTTATACTTGATGTTAAAATGTCGTTTCTTCGTTAAACCATCTCGAGGAAGTAATGAATCTTCTAAGTTGCGGGATCCCAAACTTCGAGATTTCCGCAAGGTTGCTTAGAAAGGGTTTACTAAATGTGGTTAGCCTTATCCTGCTTAGGGCCGGGCAGTGACAGAGGAGGTGTAGTACACTTTCCGCCTCCTCAAGGTTCTTACAGCTTCTGCAAAAATCGTGGGTCTCAAGACCTAAACGGGTCGCATGCGTCCCTATCAGACAGTGTCCGGTTAAGACTCCCACTATAACTGAGAGTTCTTGTCTCCCAAGGCTCAGTAATAAATTGCAATTCTTATAAGTATAAGAAATTTTAGACCTCATTATATGATATGTTTAGATATCTGTTCGTTTTGGTTAATCGAAGCCTTACACTTTTACACGAATCCCATATCATCACTACTAACTTAGAATAATGACATCATCCTCATATTACTTTATATTGTTTTTCGGGTACAGATACCCATATCACTATAGATGGGTTCATCTTATACGTTAAGGTCGCGGCCAATGTATTCATGAATAATTCGCTTCTGTAGTTAGGGTTTTTATCATAATTTGGATGGAACGATGTATAATATTGTATATCTTTTTTTCTTTCACTATAAATTAGCTACTTTAAATTACCTTAATAAGAGCTATAAGAACTATAGAAACCTAACATTTTGAACATATTTGGACGATAAACTACATTGAAAAATAACATACAAATGAAATAAAACGCTAACTAAAGAGTATGATGGAAGTCTCTCATTGAGTCATCTTACGTCTTACACTTCAAGAAAAGGAAATATTCCTATTTCGTGTTTTAAGTTAGCAAATTATTTTATGATAAATAATATGCTGCTAACCAGATTTGACCTGAAATATACTTTGTTATATAACAAGCCGTACCACCAGCACGATTAGTCAGGTCGAACAAGTCCTGTGCAATTTTAGTTTGAAAGATAATCAGAAAAGACAGACTAAGAGGAGTCTGCAGAAGGCTGAAAGAAGAGGCGTTTGAAACTTTTGATATTGTAAGGGTTTGGAAATACTGAATGCGGAATATTGTTTCACAGACAGGTTGTTGTATTAATGAACTTGGGTTACTTAGCCATATAAGACATCGTTTCAAAAAATAACCAAGCTTTTCCCACTTTCGAAGTAAAACTGCTTTAGACTTGCCTTAAGCTGGGGATATATCCAAGCATACATGCGTTACATTCGCTGACAGATAATATAGAAGTGTATGCATTCAAATGCCACTTGATAGAGTATTCCGTAAACGGTATGTATACGACCAAATCCCTCTCAACTGCAGGCCATGAAGGAGAGTTTTTCGTGGTGTTGGTCTCGGTTCAAAAAGTCACCAGAATAACATGGCAGAGAGGCGTATGAGGCATTTTTTGTTATATTTTTGAAGTAAAAAGTAATAAAATGTTGTATTTTAACACTTTTAATTGCAACTTGGATTATCAGTGAATAGTTTTTTTTTAGTGATTTCATTAAAAAAAAATTTAGTGATTGTGTTTTAATTGTTAAGGGGATCAACTTTTTTTACATTCACGGTGTTTTTTTCTTGTTTATTGGCGAAAAAAATGTTGAAAATTTAATGTTTCGTGTAGTTAATTTACAAATGATTTTACAGTGATTAATACATATATTAAAAATATAGGTGTGGAAAAACACTTATTCACTTTACACTGTGAGTCAAAAGTGAGTTTACACCCGCAATTTTGTTCTTTCGTATCGGATTTCCAGGAATTCAATGGACATAGAAAAACAAAAAATTACTCAGATTATTAAACATGTATTGACGTAACCTTAGCTAAAAAAATACTTCAAAAATTTTAAATAACACAAAATTAGTTCATAAATTATAAAAATAGTTCATTTTTTTGCAGTCAAAAGTGAGTTTACAACTCCTAGAAAATTACGACGCAAATAACTGTATTACCTTCCTAATAATTTGTTTGCGCCCCCTTTCGCTTGGATCACTGCATCTAGCCTCCTTGGCATGGATTCGACCAGCTTAGTTGTCATATCCCCCCTTATTTTTTGCCATTTTTCCTTTAAGGCCTTCCAATCCCCTTTCGACGTTATTGATCGCTGCCGAATTTTCTGATAAAAAATGATCGCACAAATGCTCCATTGGGTTCAGATCTGGTGATCTGGGGAGGATGGGTAACCATTTTGGAGTTCTGTAGAGAAGCCATTCCGTAAAGAGGACATTTTTACAAAAAGAAACCCCATAATTTTTATATTTTTTGGCTATTGTACACGCTTTTTTTAATTTTTATTGGAAATGTATGTCTTTTCACGCGGAATTCGACCGTGCAAGCCATTGTTATTTAATACACTTCCTATTGTCGATGCATCCACTCGTTTTTTTGAGTCCGTTATGTTATTATTGAGTTCTTCGGTAATGCGCACAGCACTAGCAAATTTTCCGATTTCCCGACGATGATAATATGATTTTTCTAGTTTCCAATTTCAGTTTCCCACCTCATTGTTTCAAATACTGTATTTTTCGTTAAAATCAAATGAAAATCAAGTACAATTACCACCGCTTCAACGTACAAAGCCTAAATGAAGTGATCCAAGCGAAAGGGGCGCAAACAAAATACTAGGACGGGAATACCCTTATTTTCGGGGTTAATTTTCTAGCGGCTGTAAACTCACTTTTGACTGCAAAAAAAGGACTATTTTTATAATTTATGAACTCATTGGCCATACGGACACGAGTACTAATTCCGCTGTTGCACTAGAGGGTTTTTAGGCGAGAAGTGTAAAAGGAAAGGGGCATAGTGTTGCAACTCGTTCAACGAAAATTTTACGCGTGAAAGCTAATACTAATACACAAAACGGCCTCCTTCTTTATTTTTATCTTCTTCTTGCCTTTGACATTTACGGTGCGAATGTTTATTCCGTAAATCGCTATGACAGGATAAAAGCCAACTATAAATAAATAGAAACGCAAAACACACACATCGATCTTTTCTTGTAAAGACAAGAAAGTTACGCGCGAGAGAGTAGGACTCGTGTCTGCCTGGAGTATCAACATTCCGCATGCAGAATGACCCCTCGTGTCTGTATGGCCATTGTGTGTTATTTAAAATTTTTGAAGTATTTTTTTTGCTAAGGTTACGTCGATACATGTTTAATAATCAGAGTTATTTTTTGTTTTTCTGTGTCCATCGAATTCCCGAAAATCCGATACGAAAGAACAAAATTTCGGGTGTAAACTCACTTTTGACTCTGACAGTATGTTTAATAATAATTGCATAATAAATTAATAAATGACTTTAAAATTACTTTTAATTAAATATTCAGAATAATTTTCCTTAATATACACGAAAAAACACCGCGAATGTAAAATAAATTGATCACCTTAATAAATTAACACACTTAAAACACACTAAATCACTATTTTTTTTAATTAAATCGCTAATGAAATGATCACTGATAATCCATGTATATTGTAAAGTGATAAATAAGAATGTTTTTCCACCTTTTTACCACAAAAATATAACAAAAAAAATCCCGAACCTATTCCGCGCCATATAAATTCTTATCAAATGTCAGATTTTTTGGACCGACTTCAGCTATGTTTGTATTAGTTCGAGAGAGCACTTCATGGCCTGTAGTTGAGAGGGTCTTGCATGCAGTCGTTACTGGAGCAAGAGGAAATTCGCCGTCCGTATATCATGGAGCCGCTGAATGCAATGGGCTGTTCCACACGAGCCGACGGCCAACCAACAGAAATCGTATGAAAACGTCATTTGTATAGAAGAGGGTGAGAGAGGACGATGGGGAGGGAAGATTTTTCCATTCAACTTTCTCACACGATTTTCGATACGACTTTTTGACAGCTGTGTGGTTGTTGTTGTTTTTTATTCCTTTGGGAAAAAGAAAAGAAAGAGAAAAGACAAAACAACAACAATAAGCTAAAGCGTTTTGACGTAGAATTGGTTGGAAAAATTGGCCCGTGTGAAAGCCCATGCGACTTTTCGTCGAGTTTCAAAAGGGAATGGACGATAACAGCCGATTTCTGTTGGTTGGCCGTCGGCTCGTGTGAAACAGCCCAATGGATGTGCGCCTGCAAATGTCACCAGCCACCAGCTTTAGCTTAAAAAATTTACATGGGAGTGAATTGGTTTCATTTGCATTATGCTCTCAGACATTGAAAAATCGTTAGATTTTCGGGTACGCTGGGAAATGGGAAGGGCACAAGAGCCCAAGAAACTCGAATAAGGGGTGCCAAGACTCAAGAAGACGGCTAAAAACAGATTTGCGTCTTAGTTAACTAATGCTACACGGGGTTGCCTTCAGCTTAGAAACCCCCTTTATCGTACATGAAAGCTTTGATTGTGTGTATATACTGCGGTCGTTGTTTACATCTGAGAAGGGAGAACAGAACGAAATGTGCGTATGAGTTAGCTTTCATCCAGGGAATTTTGGGTTGAAAATTCTTTCGTTAAAGCTTCGTCATGTGCATCTTACTTTCCCTCCTCTTCTCCCGTTTTTTTTCGTACTTCTTGAGGCTAAGTGTAGCACCCACTGACATATAATAATGGATTGCTCATCAGCAATTATTCCCATACAAACCGATGGCACCAAAAAGGTATAGTCGACTCGCTCATCCATAAGCCCACAAACTGACAGAAGCACTCAGAAATAAAATCAGGTTAAATCAATTAGAAAAAAATAGACGGGTATAGTGATGTTTACATCTTTTGCGTTAAATTCATTATAAAAAAAATAGACGGGTATAGTGATGTTTATATCTTTTGCTCTTTTCCCCATAGACCCCCGGATTTTGACATACAGAATGTCAGTTGCTAAAACAGGCGTTAAGAACTTAAATCAGATACACATAAAATTTGCAAATTAATGCAAAAAAGGCATTTTAAAAGGTGAAAAAGTGAAAATAGTGTTTTAATTTTGTTAAACAAAATATTTGTGTTGTTTTAATGTTTTAAGTACGTATTTAAAAAAATGTAAATTTCAAAAGTGATTCCGGTGTTTACATGGAGTGAAAAAAGGTTTGTAGCCTATGGAACAAATTGGTGCCATGAAAAATTCCTCATGAGCAGTCCATTCTATATGTCAGTGGTAGCACCCAACAATCTGTGTGTACAACAGTTCACATGCCTTATTGTATAGATTTTCTGGTATATATTTGACTTTGACTTATCTCATTACGAATAAAAATGAACCTTTAGACGTGAATTATTTCAGACTTGTTGTGGTTTGGGTGCTTAGGATACCAAAAGGAGCAAAACGTGCGCAATGTCGAAGCTCAAAGCTGATTGGATAGAGCCATTGTTGTGTGTGGTAAACGAATCTCGACACAGACAAAAATTTCATGAATAAATATTGAAAATCGCCTTGACACATTCGGTTGTCAGAAACAGAAACCGTTTTTTTCGACTAAAGGTCGCAGAGAAGTTTGTTTTTCCTTACTTTGCCTTAGTAAATCTATCAGATCGACACAATTATTACAATTATAACTTCGTTCTTAGGGGTCTGCAAAAACTAGGACATTTCCCCCTTCTCATTCGCGTTTATTGGGCCTTTCCACACTAGTATTCTGTATTCAGTATGCAAACGGGTTTTTTTAGGAAGGGGGTAAGAGAATCAAGGAGAATTCTCTACAAAAAGTGATGAACTTGGAGAGAAATGTGCAACACATTTCCCAGCAAACATTATGATTTGAGATCGAATCGAAAGCTAATCGTTAAAATGACTACAATTGCGATCTCGAAGCCGTTTTCGAATTGAAATCGAAGTAAAAAAGAACGAAAAGGACCGCTAGGTCGAATCGCAAAAGCGATTCGAGTTTCTTTCGTTTTTTTCGCCAAAACGAAAAATTCTCGAAACCTTTTAAAGGCGAATTTTACTTTTAGTATTGTACGCGGTTCTCTTCTTTTAAAATTTCGATTTTTTTTCGTAAAAACGAAATATTACCGTAATTTTATTTCCAAAGTATTTCTTTCTCGCTCTCTTCCTGTTCGAGAATTTTTCGAAGCACTCTAAACTTCGAGATGATGTTTGCTGGGTTCAAACCTATTTCTCGGGCTTCAACTCACTAACACCAATAGAGACACAGTTGGAGGGGTCAGACATTTTCAAGCAAAATTCGAAATGAAGCACACGCATACAATCAAGTACTTAATCGGAATATGAATGGTTACGCCGCTGCAAGAATACAGGTGTGGAAATCGCGGTTGTTGTCAATCCAGTTTGCATACTGCATACAGAATACTAGTGTGGAAAGGCCCATTGTAGGCATCACAATCGTTACACAAAAAATGGACGAGAACCGAGTGATGGTTTGCAAGAGGCGCCTTTTTTTTTCTTTTGAGCCAGTACATTTACTACGATTACATGCCGGACTGAGGACTTGACTTGAACTTGAACTGACAGTTAAATGCTCTTGATTTGAAGTCGATCTGGGGTTACATGATTTTCAAGTCTATTTGAAGCCGACTTCAAGTATGCATGTAATCATAGTAAATGTCATAGTTTAAATGAGGCGAGGTGCCATTGTAATGCCAATATGACAAAAACAAGCCAAATAAAGAAAGAAGGGAAATAAATCCCAATGGAGAGCTTTTTTTACGAGTTTGTTTCTAATATGCATTAAACTGTCTCAGAATATATAATACCGGAGACAGACCTACTGGGCCTTTAATCTGGATTATGACGACGTAGATAGTAAGAGTAAGTAAATAAAATGCTTTTTAAAACTTAAAAAAAAATGACGACGTAGGCCAATATAGAAGATATGGAAATAATAGCTTTGTTCAGTAGTTTTCAGGACTGGACAGATCAGAACAGAATAGAAGATAATTGGACAACTATCAATTAAACGTCAAACCTTTTAGAACAACTTAGCATAGAAAATCTAATGAACGCTTTCCTGTACTTTTTTGTTCTGACAATTTCCGTTGTCAAAATTTCATATACACATTTGTCAAAACTAGAAAAAAACAACAACAAAAAAATCTTGTCCAAAACAGTCCGTAAAAAAAATCGAGAACAAAAAAGTGAAGTTTCGGACCATTTAGAACAACTTAATGAACACTAGACTAGAACTATTTCGGACTAAAAATAACAAGTTTGATAACTAATGAACGCCAAAACTTGTACTTTTCTATCCTAGAATGTTTTAAATCGTTCTAGGACTGACTAATGAACAGACCAAAAATGTAGTTTACGTCATTCTGACGTCATAATGCAGATTAAGTGTGCAAATCTGTCGAGGGTATAAGAAAGCTATACCTCCACAATGTATATTTATATTTTACAATCATCTCCCTAATTTAAAGCCGCAAAAGAAGTAAAATTGCTTTTTTCCCCAGTACAATTTACGATATTGTAAGAGACAAATGAACTGCTCCATGTAAGTCCGGTTCAACTCTATAAAAATTACAGGTCATAAAAAGGTGTCAATTGACTAAAAGTTTGTCCAACTTGATCTAGACCATAGCTGGCTTTTGCAGAGCACCAGGAAAACTCTTGTTTAGCAGCGATCCTGTTCTAACTTGTGGGATTGAGTGAGGCTCACGTGGTTCCTATGAGCTACCATTGCCGTGCATAAATGAAAATAACTTGAGTTTTTTAGCTTTATTCGCTCTAAATTCATAAAAAATTACGAAGAAAGTCATTTTGCATCTGACTTTCCACCACTATTCCGAAAATCAGAAAAAACATCCAATTTTTTTACATTAGTATTTTAGTTTGAAATATTTATATTTCGTAAAAGGGCGAATGTCTTGATTTTGACTGACTTCCCTTGATTTTATATTATTTTTGCTGTTGGACCATAATTCCATTAACTTTGCTGCTGCATCTAACTTAATATTTATGTATGAAAAGGAAAGGTCTCGTAAGTTCGTTCACAACTATTAAAAATAAACCGCTTCTCATTGGGGATATTTATCATTTACAATATACTGGGTGCGCTGGTAAATTCGGGACTTATTTAAGTTTAAATTTTCTATCATATTGTGCTTCCGTTAGAGAACATCGTGTTCGTCCGAAAAGCTATGTTGCTGCTGTTAAAGAGCAAGGCAGAGTAAAACCGACAAGATGCAATAGTGGAAGCGATGCAATAGTGGATTTGTCCCTAATTGGTAGTCGCTCCTTCTTTGTGTATTCAATTAGACCTTGGGATTGCCTTCCTAACACAATAAAGGGCACAGTTAGGCACAGCAGCAGCTTTCAGAAAGCAAGCTTCTAGTTTACTCTCTTCCTCTTTCTCGCCTTTTCTTTTGATCTTTTTATTTGCTTTCTATTTTTTGCCCCTATCTACCCCATTTATCTACATATTCATCTATTCTCTTCGAGTCATTTGTTCAGAATCTGATTCTCACGCACTATTCATGATCCAGGACTCCTGGCCTCATACCAGCTCTACCATATTTTAGAACAATATAACTTGTCGATGCTTGAAAACATTTCAGAAATGATAAAAGTTTTGCAACGGTATATGCACTGAAAAAAGCATTAGTTACGATTTGTTAGAAATTACAAAATAACAAATGTTTATTTTGGAACATTATTGTGACCTCAAAGAAACTAGAAGTACTATTGCTAACAAATCTTTGGCATGATCACAGAATTCTAAAATATTTCAGAAAGCTTACGTTACTATATCATTTTGTATCGACTGGTGCAAAATTATATATGTACATATTTTATTGTATTTTATACAAAAAGGAAATCCATCCAAAAATCTAAACAGTTTCCGAATACGATTCTTGATGTATTCGAAAACTACTTTCTTCAAAATATTGTACGTGGATGACGAAAGCAGAGGTCAATATTAAGACCAATATTTTCAGTGCACTGAGAATGGATCACTCATTGTTTTAACGAAAATGCATATTTTACAAATATATCATTAATTTTCGATTAATTTTGGCCCCAAAAAATTGTAAGATAGCTCTGCGATACATTTTACTATAAAAATCTAAACCAACAACAACAAAAAATATAAAAATATATTTCACTAAAATACTACTTAACAGTACACGCGTCTTTTAAATAAATACATAATTAAATTCAAATGATGAAAACAAGAATTTCTACCATATCTGAAAGAATCTTATCATCTCTGATACTTTCTTGATTATGTATTAATTTTATGCAATTTTGTTGTCAAGAGAAAAATTCTTAATGGAATTCGGTCAGATATTGCCGAACGGCTAAAAATTTCGAGTCATTCAACTTGTTGGCTACTTTTTGTGCTATAAGATTCGGTGTCAAGATTTGTTTACGTTTAATAAAAAATAAGGAACTTCGTTCCAAAAATATTCCGTTCAATTTTTCAGAAGAAAATTCCTTGCATTTTTTATTTATTAATTAAAAGTAATTTTACCTACTTATATTTTTGAAACCAAACAGAATGTACAGAAATAACCTGAGCTTTATTTTCATGATTAAAAAATCAATTGTATTTAATAGAATTAAAATCGTGCCCAATATGTACTTATTGTATTGGCTGCATGAATCAATGTATGATCTTGATATCCAAAAACGTGCCTACAACTTGGAGAACTATAAAACTTGGAATATTGTGGTGGCTTTTAATTAGCCTTTGTAATAATGTGTATATAACGCTTGTATTTGCACAGTTGTCTATATTTCAAGAATAAGAATCGTTTCATGTGGCATTTAAGTATCGCTGTTGTTACATGACCCTGTACCACCTAAAACAATAACTGACGTTTTGTCTCTATACTTAGTTCTGGAAGAAAACGTTATTTTTATAAAATTAGTAAAACCACATAGCCAAACCTTTTTACTTTTGAGCATGTTTAATAATAAAATTAATCTTGTCTTTATCTTGTTATCTATAAAAAGAATTTAATCTCTGTAATAGTTTTTATGAATGCGGAATAGTTTCAAGTCAACATTTTTTTATCTACATTTTTAAGTTTAAAGACACAGATATAAAACAGTTCAATTTAACTCTAGAAACCAGCAGAAGGGCTATCGAGTTGTTTTCGTGTAGTTGCAGAAGAAGATATGGAATTGAAAATTATGTTAGATATTTGTAAAACCTATTCAAAAGAGTAAACTGTTTTAGGCAGAATAATATGCATTTAAAAAATTTTGATTTTCATTTTTTTTCGATACATCATTTTCTGTTTTAGGCAGCATAATATGCATTTAAACGTTTTTTTTTTTTACATTTTATTTTTCGATACATCATTTTCTATATAGCAATGTCAAAAACATATAATGTGTGAATTAAAAAAACAGGAAATCCAAATGCTTTGTTTGATCTTATGCGTTTTGTCGGTTTTGCGTTTCAGTGAGTTTGTGACGAGAAGGATGGCATTACTACTAAGTCCTTTCAATGCTCATAATTAGTAGCGCAAATCAAACAACCAGTAACCGAATTTCGAGCATAGTTATCATCATAGGCAGGGCAATGGCTGCAGCAAAGAAAATCTTTGCGGTGCTAGATAAAGCAGCATTGAAATCCGGGCTTATCATCAAAGATCGTCGTTGATTCTCAATCCTACTTCTTTGGTTACTTCTTTAATTTCTGAGTAGCATTGTTTAACTCTTTTGACTGACCTGATTACTATGTTTTGTCATTGGCAAACCCGATCACCTGGGCGGATTTGTTTACCAGCTGGTTGATTTCGTTGAATTGATAATGTCTTTGTAATGACTGTTTTTAAGAGTAGGTTGAATAGCATAGGCGCCAGCCCATCTTCTGTGTTTGAACCCTTGATTAATTTGGAAGACATCTGTAAGAGTGTTCTGAAGTCTTACTGGGGATTTGTGGCAATATGGGTTATTTGTATCAGACGTACTAGTACACACCTAATTCTTCGAGTAGATTCTGAACTATCTTCTTTTTTTGGATGGAGTCGTATGCCTGCTTGAAGTCCACAAAGATCTGGTATACATCAACATTCGTCTTCCAGCATATTTCTTGGAGTTGTTTTAGTGGTTAGTTGGTTAGTTGGTCGGTGGTTGACCTTTTCTACCGAAGTGGGCTTGACATTCGCTTAGTAAACTTTTTGAGATCCTATTTTTATAGAGGTTGTGAATAGAAAGTTATGAATACACCTATGGTACTCACAGCGTAACTTACTCCTTTTCTTAAAGATGGGACAAATTATGGCTTTGTTGGACAAATTATTGCTTTGTTGGTATATGTGGTGTTAGTATTATCATATGCAAATATTTATGTAAAATATCCTGTATAAGGTGTCCGTTCCTCATGCATTTCACTTAAAGATCAAGAAGCAATAACCACGCCATTGCTTTACTTGATAGCTGGAGTTCAAAGGGGTTGATGCATCTTAACTGGATGGATTCAATTCTTTGGCCATGAAAAAACTTATCGCAAGTTAGGTATCGTATTTATATTGCAGAAAGAAAGAATTCATTTTATTTCTTTATTTAAAAAAATATAAGAATAATAAAGGCAGGTCCAAAAGGCGCTGGACGGGGATATGTTTAAATAAACTTAATGAAATCCAGCGAGCTTAGTAGTTAAAATAGACGATTGTTGTTATTCTGGTCAGGGTCCAGTTAGGATGAGAGAACGATGAATGGGCCAATCTGGTTATATGCAGATTTAAGATATTCTCTTAGCACATGTCTGACTGTGAAGTAGGCTCATTGAGAGAGTTTCTGCATGTGCGGGGCGCAGATGTAGTAAAAAGATGTCCATGGGAATAAAGTGTGACCGAGTCTGATTCTATAGAGAATTGTCGCTTAAGATCTGAGCAGATCTGGAGAGGGTAGAGGCATATGAAGACGTAAGAAGGATGAGGAACTATAGTACTTTAGAGAAGCTTCAGGTTGGTTTCGGTATATAGTCCATTCAAGTTAGGGTGTTCCAAAATAACACCGTTAAGAAAATCGAACCCTAAAGGTTTTTGAGGTCGCTGATCACGAAAATCGGGGTCCCGCGGTCATAAAACATGGGCGTCACCCTTAAAAATGCAAAAAACACCCCTTTTTAGGGGGTTTTCGCGATTATTTCAATAATAATGAAAACTAATGCAATGAAATACACTTTTTTTAATAATGTATTTGCGAAGGTGGTTGATTTGTATTAAATCAAGGCGTAAAGGGTAACCCTAAAGGGTTGAAACCACCCCTAAATCGGGCAAAAATAGAAAAATTGTAAAAATTACTTTTTTTCAAGTTTATGCTTCAAATTCGATTGTGGGGGTACTGTTAGGCAAAAATAAATTCTTTTCAACCCTTAAGGGGTTAAAACTACCCCTACAATTATAAAAAACAGCTTTATACAAAAAAAATTGCAAAAATATTTTTTTTGCTTTTTGCTTAAAATTTGGTTCAATAGGTATGGGGCCTATTCTGAAATTTTTCATAAAATATTATTTTATGTTATGTTATGATGATAAGATTTCTTCTTCATAAAATGAAAATAAAATATTTTCGAAATTCCTATTCTGTCATAGTTTCATAAAATTATTTTATGGAATCTTTTATGGGCACACAACATAAAAGATTTAGTATAATCCGCTCTGAGTTCTTTACGCTTTGAACAATTCGGTTGAAAATGAACAGCTGATCGGTTGTAAATGTAAATAAACAAAATCAAAGCGTGCCCTGGACGTGTTAATTTTAATTAAACTAAAAACTCAATTAACACGACTTTGCACAACAAGTGTCAATTCACGCCTGTTATTTCTATAAAATATGTCAAAATACCCTTAAAATGTGCTGCTGAGATTCTTTTATGTTATGAAGCATAACAGGAAATATTTTATGTTATGATGCATAAAAGAAAAGAAAATTTGTCGCACAGAATAGGATTTTAGATAATTCTTTTATTTTATGGCATAACATAACATAAAATGATAAAATTTTACAGACAGAATAGGCCCCGCAGCCAATAATTTATTATTTTCAAATTGTAATTGAAAAAAGTGCAAATGCATTTTTTTTTGTATAAAATTGATTTTTATAATTGTAGGGGTAGTTTTAACCCCTTAACGGTTGAAAATAATTTATTTTTGCCTAACAGTACCCCCACAATCGAATTTGAAGCATAAACTTGAAAAAGAGTATTGTGTAAAGTGTTATTTTGGAACACCCCCCCCCGCGTTTTGAATGGACTAATAAGCAGAGTGCAACGTCGGAGAGCGTAGCTATTTTTAGAGTCGGTATTGATATAATGTTTGTGTATTTTCCTTTATTTGAGGGTCCCAATTACATATTAATTATATAAACACTGATAAACGTGATGATGACATTAAGATGAGCAGGAATTTGTATTTTAGTATATATAATATTCTCGCTTGACTAGTTCCAATCTAAATAATTTCTGTAATTTAAATTCAATTTCTAAATTGTTCTATTTTTTCTTACAGATACAATTCAGGGAAAAGGTGCTATGGACTGCAATAACGCTATTTATTTTCCTCGTGTGTTGTCAAATACCACTTTTTGGTATAATGAGTTCAGATTCCGCAGATCCTTTCTACTGGATTCGTGTTATTCTTGCATCTAACAGAGGAACTCTTATGGAACTTGGTATTTCACCAATTGTTACATCAGGTCTGATTATGCAGCTATTAGCTGGAGCAAAAATAATCGAAGTGGGTGATACACCAAAAGACCGTGCATTATTTAATGGTGCACAAAAATTATTCGGCATGGTTATAACAATTGGTCAAGCTATCGTTTACGTAATGACTGGAATGTATGGAGATCCAGCTGAGATTGGAGCCGGTGTATGCCTTTTAATTATCATACAACTGTTTGCTGCTGGTCTTATTGTATTATTATTGGACGAATTGTTACAAAAAGGATACGGGTTGGGTTCTGGTATTTCATTGTTTATTGCAACGAACATTTGCGAGACAATTGTGTGGAAAGCATTTTCACCGGCAACTGTAAATACTGGAAGAGGGACCGAATTTGAAGGAGCTGTAATAGCTCTGTTCCATTTAATGGCAACAAGAAACGACAAAGTACGAGCATTGAGAGAGGCTGTTTATAGACAAAATCTGCCAAATTTAATGAATCTTTTGGCCACTGTTCTTGTTTTTGCTGTTGTTATCTACTTCCAAGTAAGTTTATTATTTTTCATATTTTTGCTATGGGGTCAATACCTAATGTTGCAACTTTCAGGGTTTCCGTGTCGATCTACCAATCAAATCAGCAAGATACCGTGGGCAGTATAGCAGTTACCCAATCAAATTGTTTTACACTTCAAACATTCCAATTATTTTACAATCCGCCCTTGTATCTAATTTATATGTTATTTCCCAGGTATGTTGTTTGTGTTAAAGGAAATGGCAGGTTTTTAACATATCTATTTTTTTAACAGATGCTTGCAGTGAAGTTCCATGGAAATGTATTTATCAATCTACTCGGAGTCTGGGCCGATGTAGGTGGTGGCGGTCCAGCCCGTTCCTATCCTATAGGTGGTCTATGCTATTACTTATCACCGCCTGAAAGCGTGGGGCATATACTGCAAGATCCTATACATGCTATTCTATATATTGTATTCATGCTTGGCTCATGTGCATTCTTCTCAAAAACTTGGATCGATGTATCTGGAAGCTCTGCTAAAGATGTAAGTGAAGCAATTGCTTACTGTAATAGCCTTTAAATAAATTGAATTTGTACATTTCAGGTGGCTAAACAATTGAAAGAACAACATATGGTTATGAGAGGACATCGTGAGCTCTCAATGATTCACGAACTTAATCGGTATATTCCTACCGCAGCTGCCTTTGGAGGTCTATGTATCGGGGCTTTGTCAGTTTTAGCCGATTTTCTGGGTGCAATCGGCTCCGGAACTGGTATATTGTTGGCTGTTACTATTATCTACCAATATTTCGAAATTTTCGTCAAAGAGCAATCTGAGATGGGTGGCATGAGCACATTACTATTCTAAAAAGAAACAAACAACTTTGTAGATTATTTTTGTTCTCATTTATTTAATTTTTTTTTTGTCATCCATTAAACTGTGAGAGTGTGAGATGAAACCCAAATTGTGGTTTTAAAATATTCCTTTGTATTTACAAAGATCTTGAGAGACTTTTTTATTTTATTTTTAAAATTAAACATTAACTATGAAGATAATGATTTAATAGTTAATTTATAAAAAAAAATGAGTTTTATTTCTACTTCCTAAATGAAATTTTGATAAACTTAAAAAATTCACTACTGTTGGAAAGGTAAATATTTAACTTCGATATTTCATCTTGCGATTGAATACATAAAGTTTTTTAGTTTTATAATAGAATTATTTAATTTTGTCAACAATAAAGCCTGTAAATGCCAAAAATTAAGATGAAGATCCCGAAAAAGTATGAAAAGCTCATACTTTTTCTGGCACTTTTCGAGTTAGCTGAACTTTTTCGTGTAGATAAGCTTCAATTTTAGTATATAGCTAATCCTTCGCACTCATGCCGGATATCCGTAAAGAAATGTTGTCTCTTTCTAAACTTACTAAAAAGTGTAAGACTCGCCTTCAAAAGAAGTAAGTGTCATAACAGCATTAACAAAGTTCTTACAGATTAGTTATTGCAGCCGACTAAACAGTATGGCTGGACTTTATTGTCTGCTTACTGTTTTGATAGGATCGGAATCCTGGCTTTAAATTAATTTCAAGCCTACTTAAACATTAGTTTATCTAAGTTTAGCACTTGCTCATTAGTGCTACTGCAATCACGGCGCTTAGACTAAATGAGTAAATAACGAAGGATATAGGACTTCTTGTGTAAGTAAACTTAAATTCCTAATTCAATCGTACACAGAGGGCCCTATTGTGGAACGAGTCGATTTGACGACTTTGAGTCGACGTTAAAATTTCATACTGAGAAAGTCGATTTTTATCGATTAAAACATAAATATGAGTCGATTACATTTTTGGAGTCGACTTGACAATTATGTAATCGACTCATGATAATGCTTTTATCGACTAATTTCGACAAAAAAAACGACTTTCGCAGAAAGAAATTTTAACATCGACTCAAAGTCGTCAAATTGACGATATCCACAATAGGCCCCAGAGTTTCCGTTCGGCTTTATATATCGACTAACAAATATATAAATAACCAAATAGCAAAAGCACTTCTTGTACTAAGTAAACTTACATCCCTAATCACATCAACTACTTAGTTGTGGCTTTGGCTTTCCCCCTTACCGGGAGTGAAAATCTAGAACTTGGATTTTCGCTGCCAAAGAAAAAGCTGGAGTGAAGTCTCGATCCCGTAAGCTGTGCTAATAAACGAATTGGATCATGGAATGTGAGAACACTGCTTGCTGAGGGACGGCTGGATGAAGTCCTCAACGAGATGAATCGATATAAAATCAAGATCATGGGGCTTAGCGAGACCAGATGGTCCAACGCGGGAGAACATATCTGCCCAAACGGTGAGTCCTTTTTATATTCTGGGAGAAGCGAAACTGAAAGCCGTAGGAGTGGCGTTTGCGTAACACTCACCAAAGAAGCCAGGTCCAGCCTCATTAGCTGGTCACCAGTTTCTGAGAGGACTATTACCGTGCGCCTGCGTACCAGGCTAAGAAGTACTACGGTAGTCCAATGCTGTGCTCCAACTGAAGACGCAGAAGATGACATCAAGGACGAGTTATATATGCGATTGAATGAGGTTTTTCGCTTCATTCCAAGGGGAGACATTGTATTAATGGGTGGCTTAAACGCACAGATCGGCCGTGACAACACCGGCCTTAAACAAACAATTGGAAATCAAGACCTAAGCCAAGTTACCAATAACAATGGTGAGCTTTTCGTTGACTTGTAGTTCCCACCAGCTCATGGTAGGTGGAACTTACTTTTGCCACAAGAAGATACACAAAGAGACCTAGATATCGCCCAATGGTAGAGCGAGAAATCAGATAGATCATGTGGCCGTCAGCCACAGACGGAGAAGTATTCTGAAGGATGTCAGGAGTTTCAGGGGAGCAGACGCTGGAAGCGACCACCATTTGGTAGTAGGAACTATTCGCCTTAAAATCAGAAACGTACAACGCGATGCTATAAACCGTAGACGGTTAAACGTAGATCTTCTGCGGGAGAGCGTTAAAAAGCGAGAGTTTGCTGGAATCCTGCAACAAATATTGAACCAGCAAACCGTTTCTGAAGACACAAACATTGAAGAGCTGTGGAGTACGACAAAGGGCGCAATATTGACGGCTGCGGAAACGAGCATCGGTTATGTCCAAAAAAACCAGCAGCACTGGATCTCGGACACAACCTGGCAAAAAATAAAAAGCAGGAGAGCCCTAAAAATAACGTAAACTCTACAAGCGACCCAGAAAGCCCCTACCAACTAGAACGGGAATACTCCCAATTACACCGGGACGTTAAGAGAAGTGTCCGGCGTGATAAAAGGCAGCAGATAAATGAGCTCGCAGGAAAACGCGGCAAACACAGGCAACAGTAAGGTGCTGTACCAAATTACTAAACAGCTCTCGGGAAAGCACTCTACTAAAAAGCATGCCGTTAAGAGTGCGGATGGAAGGCTGCTGTGCAGCGACGAGGAGCAACTCCAAAGATGGAGAGATTACTTCTGCCGCCCTGAATGACTCACTTGTACAGGAACCTCAGGAAACCAGCAACAATGCACAGCCAAAAAGAATCACAACCCGGGCCCCATCCAAGACGGAAATAGTAACCGCAATTCATGCGATGGCCAATGGTAAAGCAGTTGGAATAGATGGCATCCCGCCAGAATTGTTGAAAGCCGATTCAATCCTCAAAGCAGATGCGCTTCAGGCTTCAGCCAATCCTCGAAATAGCATGGAACACCTGTACCTTTCCGGAGAATTGGACGGAAGGTCTCATAGTCAAAATACCAAAAAAGGGGGACCTAACAATATGCGACAACTGGAGAGGCATCTGTCTACTATCTACAGTGGGCAAAATTTTGTCCCATATATTACTATCTAGGATAAGTGAGGCAGTTGACCGAACGCTTAGGAGGCAGCAGGCCGGATTCAGGAAGGGCCGCTCCTGTATTGATCATATTAACACCTTGAGAATAATAGTGGAGCAGTCTACTGAATTCCGATCCCCCTTTACCTTGCTTTCGTAGATTATGAGAAAGCGTTCGACTCGATCAATAGGAGCTTTATATGGCAGGCATTACGGCGACGTGAACTGCCTGATAAAATAATAGAATTGATAAAAACCCTATATAACAATTCCAAATGCAGAGTTTTCCATAATGGAAAATTATCCCACAGATTTGAGGTGAGCTCAGGAGTACGACAAGGATGCCTACTTTCGCCATTACTATTTCTTATAGTAATAAATGACATCCTTATCGGCGCTCTAGATAATAGAACAGGCGGCATACAATGGGGTTTGGTAGACCGCCTTAAGGATCTCGACTACGCCAACATTAACATGGCAACAGAAAGTAGTCCAGCAGGCTTAAGGCTAAATCCGACTAAAACCAAAGAAATGCGGATTAATGCGTACACCATTGAACGGACAGCGCTGAATAACCGTGACGTGGATCTGGTAGATAAATTCTGCTACCTCGGTAGTAACTGGCGGTGCAGAAGAAGATGTCAGTCATGCCTGTTCCGCATATGGAGATCAACGGAGATCTCAACTAACACCAAATTGCGGCTGTTCAATTCCAACTTTAAGGCAGTACTTTGTACAGTTGCGAAACATGGAAAGTCACCGAATTCATCACAGGGCGCCTACAAGCCTTCATCGACAGATGCCTGCGTCGTATCCTAAAAATCCGCTGTCCGGATAGAATTTCATACGAAGAACTATGGCGCCGTGCCGGCCAAGAAAGGATAGACGACCAAATCAGGCGAAGGAAATTAGTGGCGTAGCAAGAAATATTTTCAGGGGGGGGGGGGGATTTCTAGATCCATTCTGATTGGATTAATGTTGTTAAGAATTACAAACAATTATTTAATCCCTTTTTGTGCATTTTGTGCGGTTTTTCTGAAGTCGGTTTTTAATTTTTTTTGTTATTTTGTACTTTTTAGTCCATTCATTTTTTTCGGGGGCAATATAAAAAAAAATATTAAGGTAGGTCTAAACGGCACAAATAGATGGTTGCGTGTGAACTCAACTGTTCGGCTTACACAATCTAAAATGTTTGGATTGTACCAAATATGTCTCCGTGATGTTCGACCACTTGCTCCTCCGACCTTATCACAATCAATGTAACAAAATATAACGCGTAGACAAGTATAAATATAATGCGCAATAACTAATGGAGGTAATTTTCACTCGTCATTTGCACTCAGTTTGTTTACGCAATTCGACTTGAGCCAGGCAATTTAAAAAACTAAATCGTTGCGTACGAATCTACCTTTACGATAAGTATGACACGCTGCCGTAGTATCGTTTAATAGTATTGCGAGAATGATTGTTCCTTTTAAGTCCATAAATATGTTTTACAGTAATGTACATATTTGCATATTTTCGGACGAATTTAAAAAAAACTTATTTAATATGAAACAAAATTCTCCGGGGGAAATTAAAAGAAATATTTATTGGGAAGTCGATAGGTTACTGTACTATAATCGTCATAGGCCGCGTTTATGCCCGAGTTACTTTAACTCTGTTAAACTAGCACTGTTAACTTAGCACCGTTTCTAGCAGGCCATTTGATAATTCACATTTTACAACTAATAACAAGCAAAAATAATAACATTTCTCACTGCACAAATAACAAAAAGCTAAAAAATTAATGATAAAAAGAATGTCTTCTAAATTATTTGCTTACAACAAAAATTTATGAGCAAACATCAATCTTTTTTGACAGTATTGAGCTGTGCTACATTTTAGCTAAGTCAAAAATCAGAAATAAGTTAGCTAACAGCGCTAAAAAAATTTGTGTTTATGCCCTTGGTAACTTGCCTAACTCAGTTAAATTAACTTGGGCATAAACGCGGCCATACACTTTCATTATTTGATACCCATACCAAAGACGTTGTAAAAAAAAAGTAGGCCGCCATTTTGTGTTGGCTGCCATTTTGGGTTTTGAATGATGCCACATAGCAAAGGGTGTTCTACTTGTTACACCTTTTCATTTGATACTCATGTCGGTGGTCGGGGAGCCCAATTGCAAAATTCGACTCCCATCTTGGAACCGCCATCTTGATTTTTTTACAATATGATCAGGAGCGCGTTCAAAAACCTTACTATAGTAAACCACGAGGTAAGCTGTGGTTATGCTACATCACTTCATTTAACCACGAAAGTTTATGTTTAACCATGGAGGTTTTTGAACGCACCGTGGTTAACTACATGGTAAAGAAAATTTAAAATTTTTTTCCATAAAATAGTGTCGGCTATTTGCCTCAATTATTTCCAATAATTATTTATTTAAAATAATTTCACAAATCCCACTTCGATTTGTTCATTATTAACATTAAAACAAATGTCAAAAAATTGTTTTTATTCTTCTTCTTCTTAACTATCGCTAACCATGCTCCCGAGCATGGTTAAAATTTAACTACACCATGGTTAACCACGGGAGTTTTTGAACGCCAAAAAGTTATGCTCGTGGTTATGTTGTAGTTAACCACGGAGTTTTTGAACGACAAAAGTTTACCATAGTTAACCATGGTTAACCATAGTAAGGTTTTTGAACGCGCTCCAGATTCTCTTGTCATACGAACTATACGTATGTGTAAAATTTGCAGTTGATCGGTTATATGGAAGTGGGTCAAAATCAAGTTCAACACTTGTTTACAGTACACACACATACAAATCAAGGAAATATAATGTGATGATTATGCGCCATCTGTTTGTCGAGAGGATGAATCAACGATTTTCGGTTGTTGTCTGAATTAAGAATTTATGTACTAAACTAACGAGCTATAAGCGAAGACAACTTCAAGCTGGTCGAAACTAAAAGAAATATAGAACATACCACAAGGAACCAGAAAACGAAGGTTCCAGAAAGTAGACAAAGGTGGAGCTGCCTATATAAAAGCGCCTGGCAGTCGCTATCGAGTCAGTTTTGATTATAAAGGCGATACAAGTGTTCCAAAGTGAAAAGTGGTGATTTATAGTGAAATAAAAAGCGATAATTAGAATTGAATAGTGCGAAATATTAAATTTGCTAGTGATTATAGTGAACTCTAAGAATTGTGTTTATTTTTAAATTGTGTTTGGTTTGTAATAAATAAGTTTTGTTTGGATAATTAAAAAGTGTATTCCTTAATTAATCCTACGAATCCGTTAAGCCGTAAAAACGTAACAATTGGTGTCAGAAGTGGGATTAATTAAGAGATAAGTGAAATAAGTGAAATAAGTGAACTTGAACAATAATTGTGATTGGAATTTAAATTTTGTGCGTGAGAAATAAGGACTTATTAATAAAATGGGTCGAAAGCTAGTGGATTTGCGCACTGTAGAGTTAAAAAAAGAATTAAGTAAACGCTCGTTGTCAACGGTGGGGGCTAAAAGTTCCCTAATCGCCCTGCTTCGAGAAGCTATGGTGAACGAAGGGAAGGATCCTGAAACCTACATGTTTGAACCCGAGGTAGATGCAGATCCAGAAGAATCGACAGTGAGTATGGCAGAACTTTTTAAGACATTGATGGTGATGAAAGAGGCACAAGAAGGTGCATCAGCGGAGATGAAGGCAGATATGAAGGAATTACAAGAACGTTCAACTATAGAAATCAAGGCGGAAGTGTTGGCGTTAAAGGATGACCAGAAATTGTTAGCAGTAGCTCATGAACGCTCGTTGGCAGAACTCAAAGAGTCTATGGAAGAGCAGAAGAACCAACTGGAGCAGAAAATCGAATCATTCTCCCTTTCTGTCGACAACAAGCTAGATAACATGAAAGAAAATGTAAGGAATGATCTGGAAAATCTCGAATCTTCCATCAAGGCAAATGTGAGGAATGATCTGGAAAATCTCGAATCTTCTATTAAAGCAAATGTAGAGAATGATCTGGAAAAGCTCGAAAATTCCATGAGGGAAAATGATGAAAAGTTGAAGATTGAGCTAGAATCGGTCAGGGCCGAGCTAGAAAGGGTAAAGATTCACCACCCAGCGACGGCATCTCACGAAGTCATCGGAGTTAGGAAACTGCAGCCTCCAACTTTCGACGGGCAAAGCCCATGGTCTACTTATAAGCTCCAATTCGAAGCAGCAGCAGCAGGCAATTTCTGGACTGAGGAGGAGAAAGCAACCGCCTTAACGTTGTCACTAAGGGGCACAACAGCAGAAATATTGCAGTCAATACCAGCAGAACATCGCAACAGCTACGGGTTCTTAGTTCAAGCGCTGGAAATGCGTTACGGTGATCAACACATGCAAGAGGTTTATCGACTTCAACTTCGCAATCGACTTCAAAAGCCAGGAGAAACTTTACAACAACTATGCGCCGATATCGAGAGGTTAGTGCATCTGGCTTATCCTAGCTTCGGCCAAGACTACATCAACGAAGTAGCAAGAGAGGCTTTCCTTAACTCTTTTGCCGACCGGGATCTACAACAGGCAGCCAGATTGGCCGGAAAGAAGAATACCGCAGAAGTTTTGGCATATGCTCTGGCATACGAGGCAGCGAGGCAAGCAACAAGGAATACGGTCCACCTCAGGGGAATCAATATGACTGAGAACATTTGCCATCGAGTCAACACCTCGGAAGTACGTCGTCGTCTACGATGCTGGAACTGTGGCGAGCCGGGCCATTTACAAAGGAGTTGCCGAAAGCGAAGGAGAGTGGAATCGCCAGGGAGTAGGAGTGGCTCAACATGCTGTGAAAAATGTGGACAACGGCAGAAAGGCGACCGGAGGGAGTTAGTGGGGAAAATGGAGACCCCTGATGTCATCGTCAACATCACCCAACTGCAGCGTGGCAACAACAGCCTTGTCATCGAGGGGAAAGTTGGTGATGAACAATACACAATTACCGTGGATACAGGTGCTTCAAGATCTGTCATCAGGGCTGATTTGATCGGTAGAAAGTGGCTGAAAAGCGCGGACCAGTACATCCTGAAAACTGTAACGGGTGAGCCAGTGAAATTACATGGGGAAACAATGATGGACGTGGTACTCGGCGACATTAAGTTTACACATTCGTTCCTGGTAGCTGACATAGTAGACGAGTGTATTCTTGGTTTGGACTTTATGACAACACACGGAATACTATTGGACCTTGGAGAATTGATGATGAAACACCGCAACAGGGGAATTCCAATGGATACTGCACTGTCCCGGCGACCATGCGAACCAGGTTTTAAGTATCGTTGGCGTATTGAGGAAAAGTGTCAAAAGACGACTGCGGAGCCAAGCATAAAATATGAGGACCAAGGAATTCGAGATGCGCAACGCGACGACCCGGACATTTCTGCGATTTTGTCATTGAAAGAACACAACGAGAAGCCTAAATGGAAAGACATCGCAGAGAGAAGTGAAATCCTGAAGAGCTATTGGGCCCAATGGGATTCATTGCATATCGAAGGAGGAGGAGTGAAGCGCAAATGGGAAACAGCTGATGGTACCTCTCATCGAATGCAGGTGTTAGTCCCTCGTGCTGGAATAACAGATATTCTTGAGGAGTGTCATAATAGCCCGTCAGGAGAACATTTGGGAGTCAACAAAACTCTGTCAAAAATAAAGGAGAGATTCTATTGGCTTCACATGCGGGAGGATGTTACGAATTGGTGTCGCAAATGCACAGCTTGTGCCGGCAGCAAGGGTCCTCGAGTAAGAGCGAAAGGAGAAATAAGACAACACCACGTTGGAGCCTCAGTTGACAAAATCTCAAGGGAGAATCCTAAGACGGCCAGTGACAGGATGAAACCAAGGTACGACCTCCGAGCAAACTGTAGCGGATTCCAGGAAGGTGACCTCGTTTGGCTGTTCAACCCTCGAAGACGGAAAGGCAAGTCTCCGAAACTTCAGCGTCAGTGGGAGGGGCCCTATAAAATCCTAACACGGATCAACGATGTGGTCTACAGGATTCAACAAGGACCCAAAGCAAAGAAGAAGATTGTGCACATAGACAGGCTGTGCCCATATCATCAGCCGGATCCAGGTTGGACAACTGTTCGGGACGAACAGTCCTAAGAAGGGGGCAATGTGATGATTATGCGCCATCTGTTTGTCGAGAGGATGAATCAACGATTTTCGGTTGTTGTCTGAATTAAGAATTTATGTACTAAACTAACGAGCTATAAGCGAAGACAACTTCAAGCTGGTCGAAACTAAAAGAAATATAGAACATATCACAAGGAACCAGAAAACGAAGGTTCCAGAAAGTAGACAAAGGTGGAGCTGCCTATATAAAAGCGCCTGGCAGCCGCTATCGAGTCAGTTTTGATTATAAATGCGATACAAGTGTTCCAAAGTGAAAAGTGGTGATTTATAGTGAAATAAAAAGCGATAATTAGAATTGAATAGTGCGAAATATTAAATTTGCTAGTGATTATAGTGAACTCTAAGAATTGTGTTTATTTTTAAATTGTGTTTGGTTTGTAATAAATAAGTTTTGTTTGGATAATTAAAAAGTGTATTCCTTAATTAATCCTACGAATCCGTTAAGCCGTAAAAACGTAACAATAAGCTTAATTGCCATTGATATTGTGGAAATCAAATGTAAACAATAAAATTCTTTGATTCTTCACCCACGTCATGGTATATTTCTTTATTCGATAGAAACAATAGTTTTTGAGCTGCAAATCAAAACTATATGCCATAATTTCGTTATCATCGGTTTTTACTCTGGAAGCAAATTTAGAGACGTATTCACGTCAAAAACTTGTTTCAATTGAAATAAAATTCCCCGAAGGAAATGTAAAAAAATTATTATGACGAAAAAAAAAGCCACCGCGAGCCGAAGAATCGAACTCGCAGCCCCACAGAGTCCCTAGGCGAGGGTACTTCTCCCTAGCCCTCTGCGGCATGGCAGATACTATCAGTGGTTAACTAATATGTTAATAAATCATTTCAGAAAGAAGAAAAATAGAAAAAGAAAGTAATCTGCCCCGACCGACCAGGGCTTGAACCTGCAACGCTAAATGCCGCTGGATCGAAGATCCAACTCGCTACGCACTCTCTCACTGGGCCTTTACCAATTTCGCCACAATAAAGTAATTTGTTCGGTGCCTATGAAATGTTTAGGTTGAACTAATTTTAACAGTTTTTTATACCTAACTTCGAACTCCTTTATCAGAATTTCGAAAAAATTTAACGGGACCACCGTGGGAAACTTCCCCTTCAAATGAACCAAAAAAAGGCAAAAAAGTTATTGGCTTACAAAGTTATGCGTGAACAGGACTACAAAATACCTACACGTCGAATTGAATAACCTCCTCTTTTTTTGAAGTCGGTTAAAAAAGTGAAACAAGAGAGGCAAAAGTAAAAATTTCAGAAGAAAATTTCACGAAGTGAGAGAAAATCTCAAATTTTAACATGAGAAGTAAATACAGAATTGAGCAACATAATGAGCGAGACGAAACACAAAATAATTTAATTTTCACGACGCTGGAGCACTTTTTGAAAATTTTGTAAAATGCACCATGTCACACAGAGAAAAAAAATTATTCAACTCAACTCACACAGAGAAAAAAAATTGTTCCGATGGCTCGTATTGTTGTTTACTGTGATTGATATAAACTGCAGGGCGCTGTTGGAGCACTTTTAAATTTTGTTCCAAGTTTCGTAAAAGAGGTAAAATGAACGAAATGAGAGCAAATTATCTTGTGGCGAAAATCCTAACGATTTTTTTATGTTATGCGAGTTATTATGGTGCAATTTTAAATTTTGTGCTTATTTTTATTTTTATTTGATTTCAAACTTTGAGTGATACAAGTGATTAATTAATTAAAATTAATGATAATTATTAAGTGCGTAATTTTAAAATGTGTTATTTATGCTTATAATTATATTATGTTATTAGAATTAATTTGTTTTATACTTAAGTTCGCACTGTGAAACCGGCCCTATGAAACTTAAAATAATTTTCTGTGCTTATGTAAGGTATGAGTTCCGTAAGTTTTAAGATAATTTTAATAAAAAGTAGTCTGATGTAGTTGAAGAAAGTTAGGTAAATACTCAAAATATTTCCCTGCTACGACAGATCCAAGGTATTTACAGTAATGGTAAATAACAGTGGTAAATTAGTCAGAAGTTTTTGGTTGGTTTATTAAATTTAAAAAACACTCCACCTTTTGTTCTTGTTTTTTTGTAATCTTTTTCAAAACTAAAGGAAACTAAAGTTCGCTTTGCTGTTCGGGATATACTGCTTGGGAAGACTAGTAAAAAAAGGTGGCAAAGTTTTACCAATATGGAAAATTTTAAATGTCGGAAAGAAATAGAATTAACATTCAGGATGAAAACAGTAGATTCTACGTTGAAAAAGAAATGTCTGAGGAACCTCAGCAGTGGTCCGAGATTTTAAGGCTAGCACAAAATTTATTGAAAAAAAGAAAGAAATTGTTACCAAATTAGAAGTGACATGTGTATTTCCCGTCCTTGCGATCCAGATGAAAAAATCTTTTTATTAAATGTTTAGCTGATGGGGTGCAAATTTGTCTACTGCACCGGGCGCAACACAAATACGCGCCGTCAATGTGCACAGTCGAATAAATTATACGAATAGTTATGAAGCCGCAGATGTTTTACTATTTTAAGGAATATCAGCAGTAGGTGCTTCCTGTTGAAACGCGCCTACGTGAAAATTTCGTCTAACTATAGAACTATCTGCGGAATACCTGGAAAAGCGATGAATGATGATACTTCAGTTCTCACGAGGGTTTCAGGTAGCTTTAAAAAGATTTTAAATAATTCGTGAGTCTTGAAATCAAAAAAATTTGAACGACCAGAAAGTGAACTTTTCAATCCTAGGATCGGGAAAGTTTGCGTGAATTCAAAGATCTGTATTATCCGAATTCCTTCCTGACTTTAACCACTATTTATGAGCCACTTGCGCTCCGCCTTCGAAGCACAAACTCTATATTTCTGCTGATAATTAAAAAAAATCATACATTAACAACTATCAGGTGATATTTCTAGTGAATTTGCTTCGCGTTGAATGTACCACCAAAATTAAAAAATTATATTATAAATGTTCAAGTTGAATTTTCTTCATACAAAAGGCGTTTCGGGGAGGGGGGGGGGGGGGTTTCCCCAAAACCCCCCGCGTTCCTACGCCAGTGAAGGAAATGGAATTGGGTTGGCCACACCTTGCGACGCGAAAACGAAAATCTAGCCAAATAGGCCCTTGACTGGAATCCACAAGGATCACTTCTGACCCTTTGTTGGGTGCGAAGTCGAGCGTCAACTGATGTTATTGTAAATTTTGAACGGGTGCATATTTTGACCTGAAAATTTACCGAAAACTGCCTTAGGTATTCAACCACAATGTACAATAGGCAAAAAAGCAAATTTCAAAAATCTGTTACACAACTTTTAGATTAGAAAAAAAAAATCTCACGATTCGGTTGGAAATTTTTTAAACATTCGTCATTTTGTTTTTGATGCGGGATTGGATTCCCTAGTTATATATGACAAAGCCGATCTTAAGCTATTTCCATCTTAAGCCCATGCAATGGGCCATATTCCGTTTTGGAGCAAACGTGCATCTCCCCCATTAACTTATTGCACCAAGCCAAACTTCTTCACATCACGGACAATGTTCAATTCTTCACAACATAAGATAAATCTCCCTGGTTTATCTTTCATGTTTTCTTTCCCTTCTTCGTTCACCATATCACCTTAGGGCACGTTAATACTTTTATTTCAGAAAAATAAAGCCGCATTAGGAAACCAGGTGCAGTTACATATACTCCTGGGCAATTATGTAGAAACAATCACGGTCATTCTGCTCTAACAAGGGAACATCAAGAACTTATCAACAATTAACTCTCTTTGGATACCGGACGCCTCGAGGGTAAGTTGGCTTGAAATTTTATTTCCTCCATTTTAAAGTTCTTGGGAATAGACCAAGAACTACTCCTAAATTTTTCCTTAGTTCTCGGGAATAGACCAAGAACTACTCCTAAATTTTTCCTTAGTTCTCGGGAATAGACCGAGAACAACTATTACAAATTTCCCTTAGTTCTCGGGAATAGACCGAGAACTACAACTATTACTAATTTTCCTTAGTTCTCGGGAAATAGACCGAGAACTACTATTATTACTAATTTCTTCCTTAGTTCTCGGGAATAGACCGAGAATTAATATTAACAAATTTCCTTTTCCCTGTTCATGGGAACAGACTATGAACAGTAGTTTCTAATTCCTCTCTCCTTTGACCTTGATTTTGACAATCAATTTGTCCACAACCAAATTAAAATTCAAGGGCAACTTTCAAGGTCAGGTGAGTACAACAATACAATCTTCATATTTTCATAATTTTTCCTTTTCTTTAAATACTGTTGAGGTCCTTTGGGGATGACTTTGGGTTGAGGTCCGAATAAATCAACTTGTTTGTGGCTCAGACAAAACTCTTTATTTGAAACTCTTTGTTTGACAAAATAAGTTTGAGCAAAAACAAGGATGACGAAAAAGGCGCCTGTCAAACATCAAATTTAATTAGTATATCAAAAATAAACAATGTTTGTTTGCAGGCTATTTTGTACATTTAATTTTGTAAAGAAACAATGGTGAAAATATTTGACTTAACCTAAAAATTTTGTGCTGATAATAAGGAGGATTTTTTTTTAACTAAGAAAGTAATATTTTGGCATACCTTTTTCGATTAAACAATTCACTTGACGTCTGGCTTAAGAGCCAGAATGATTTTAACTTGAAAATACAAATTGAATTTGTCGATGCTGGCCGATTAAATTCGGAGCACAATTTAGCACGACTTTTCACTTTCTTTTTCTTTTCCTTTCTGATGACACGTCACTTTCATTTTCTCTTACTTGGCACCATAAATTAGTGCTGCCAACCAAAATTTTACTTTTCTAGCAGACGACAAAAAATGATTAATCTTAACACTCCTCCTTAATTATTTTGCACCTAATGTTTACAAAGTTACTTTTACATAATGGATTAGTAAAGATATCGGCGAGTTGACATTCACTTCGAACATATTTTAAGTTTACAGTTTTGCCGACGTGTTCTTTTACAAATTTCCTAGAAATCTCTACATGCTTTTTGCCTTTGTTTGTCTTGCCGTCATGAGAATTTTGGAGCATGTGGATCGCCGATTTGTTGTCAACAAAGAGATCGACAGGCTGGTCGTCTTTGATGATCTCGAGTTCAAGTGCGATCCTTTTCACCCAACAGACATCGTCGATGGATGAGACGGCGGCTCTGTATTCAGCTTCCGCGGTGGATGTCGCGACACAGTGTTGCTTTTGAGAGTACCACAGCAGTGGTCCACCTCTCATCAGTAGAACTCCACTTGTTGACTTGCCAGTCACCGTATCTCCTCCGTAGTCCGAGTCTGTGTAGGCTTCTAACTTTCTGTCTCCGTTAAATTTGATTCCGAATTTTGCAGTCCCCTTCAAGTACTGAAAGAGTCGTTTGACCATCTTCCAGTCACTTTGCATCGGCTTACAGCAGTGGCGGCTCAGGTAGTTGACGGCATAGCTGATATCTGGTCTTGAAATAGTGGCCAGATATAGCAGACTTCCTATAGCTTCTCGATAAGGGGTGTTGACAGGTACTGGGGCGTCGTTCACAAAGTTATCTGGGTCAGTCACCATCCCCTTGTCGATAGGTGTTGCCACTGAGTTACATTCTTCAAAGTTGAATCGGGTGAGAATCTTCTGAGTGTACTTGGGCTGGCTGACGAAGATTCCATCCGGTTCAATTTTGATCTCCATGCCGAGATAGGATATTTCCTTCTTCACTTCCTTGTCGTAGGTTATTTCAAACCTTTTGTTTATCTGCTCTAGTAGTCTGAAGATAGCTTCACGATTCCTCCCTATCACCAAACCATCATCAACAAAGAGTGTCATCATCAGTGAACGATCTTTGTTGTAGTACACACATGGGTCATCGTCGGTGTTGGTGAGTCCAAGCTCCTCCAGATGTTCAGATATCTTCTCGTTCCACTTCTTTGGGGCCTGCTTGAGTCCATAAAGACTTTTCTTCAGTCGTAGCACCCTTCCTGTCCTGTCATCAAAGCCTTCAGGTTGGTTCATGTACAATTCATTGTCAAGATCTCCGTGGAGAAAGGCTGTCTTGACATCGAACGGTACCATGTCCAACTTCTCCGACGCGGCGTGGCTGAGCAGCAGTCTTATCGACTCGTGTCTTGCAACAGGGCTAAATGTTTCACTGTAGTCGATCCCTTCCTTCTGCTCAAATCCACGAGCTACCAGTCTTGCTTTCTTCCTTCCATTTGTCTTCTCTCTCAGCACCCAGCGGCAGGTGAGAGGTTTCACGACCTGCGGACGATCCACCAGCTCCCAGGTGTCCATATCGATGAGTGAGTTGTATTCGTCTTGCATAGCCGCTTTCCATTCAGGATCCTTCAATGCCTCCTGCACTGAAATGTCTTCCACCTCACCTATCATTGCACTCTCCTTGTCTCTTTCTGATTGATAGTACTTGTCGTAGTCTGCTACAAACCTTTGTGGTGGCCTTAGTATGTCTCTGTCTCGCAGAATTCTTCTTCTTGGCTCTGCTTGACGTGGTGGACTTTCTGACTGGCTCTCGTTGATCCTCTCTTCTTGGTCCTTCTGGTTTTCTTCTTTTTCTTCTTCAGCTTCTGTCTCTTCTTCTTCGGTTTCTGTCTCTTCTCCTTGCTCGTTTCTCACATTTGTCTCAAGTCCTGTGTTCCCGACTTGATCCTCCTTGAACACAACATTGTCTGAACTTTCGATTTTTCCAGTAGACATGAGCACTCGATAGCAGGGCGAATCCTGGTCGTAACCTACGAGGATTCCCTTTTCCGATTTTCTGTCCAATTTCTTTCGTCTCTGCTTTGGAATGAGCACGTAGCACTCAGTTCCAAAAGCTCTCAGCTTCCTTGGGTCGACTTGTCTTCCAAACCACAGTTCAGTTGGGCTCTTTCCCTCGACGGTACTCTTGCCTGTTTGATTGATCGTAAATACGGAGTAGTTTACTGCTTCAGCCCACAGATTTTCATTCAGTTCATTTGCATGGATGGCCGACCTTGCTGCTTCGACTATCGTGCGCATCTCTCTCTCAATGCGTCCGTTCTGCTCAGGCGTTTCCACGTTCGTGACTGTGTGAAACACACCTAGCTTCTCAAGTAGCTGTCTTGAGTTTTGGTTCTTTATCTCAAGTCCGTTGTCCGATCTCAATTTCTTTACTTTTCGTCCAAGTTGATTCTCCACCAGCTTCAGGTACGTGTCCAGCTTCGTCCTTGGTCTTCAGGAAGTAGGCTGTCCTGTAGTGGGAATAATCATCCTTGAACAAAAGGAAATACTTTGCTCCTCCAGAAGATCGAACGTTCATTTCTCCTAAGTCGACGTGTACTAAGTCCAAAAGTTCACTTGCTACTTCAGAATTGCGTGGATGAGAAGTTCTAGTCTGCTTGCCGTACACACATCCTTCACACACGTAGTTTTTCCAATCATCAATATATTTAATGCCCTTTCGGTTCAAAACATCCTTGACGTATCGAATGTTTTGATGAGCGAGGCGCTCGTGCCAGGTTCGTAGCGATCTCGCTGTCAGACAAGTGTTTTCATTCTCCCTTCTTCGCAGCTTCATCTCGTACAATTTTCCTCTTCTTTCAGCCATCACGGTCGTTTCTCGTTCATCTGCAGTCAGGAATCTGGATTGACTCCTATCAGCCTCTTGAATGTAGCCCTTGTCTAATGTCTGCCCTACTGAAAATAGATTGAAATTCAGTTTTGGAACGTATAGTACATTTTTCAGTATCACTGGTTGCCATTTTGCTCCATCAAAAGCTTTAAGTTTGATGTCACCAGCTGTAGCGCCATCTAGTTCAGTTGAGTCTCCAATCGAAATCTTCATTGGCTGATCAAATTCGACTAGATTCTCAATCCAATCCTTGTGAAAGGTCATATGCTGGCTTGCACCGCAGTCCTGGTACCAAATGTCCTCCTGGTCCTTCCCTCTCTGCACCGCTGCCATCTCTGTTGTCGAGAGTCCAATTGTCATCAGCACTTTCTCTTTGTTTGGTCTATTGTTATTGTTTTTCTGGTCGTCTCGGGCTGTGCACTCCTTGGCGAAGTGCCCTTTCTTGCCACAGCTGTTGCACGAGTAGTTTGCCTTGCAATACGCCAGGTACTTGGCGCACGGTTTGTTTTGACATTTTCTCTTGACGTGGCCTGGCTGTCCACACTTGTAGCAATTTAATTTCGACTTGTCTGGCTTGTTTCTTTGGTGCTGGTTTGGTTTTCCACGTTGCATGGCGGCGAGGGCATTTTGTGACGTTGAATCGGCGTGGTCGTCTCGAGGTGTCGTCCTTTCTTCTTCCATTCTCAGTCTTGTAATCAGCTTCTCCAGAGTTCTGTCGACTCCACTCACATTGTCCCAGGCTGTGCAGAAGTGAGCTAATCTCGGTGGTAGAAAGATGAGTATCTTGGTCATGATCCACTTTTCTCTGACAGGATTATTCTCTGCTGACAACTCCTCGGCGACCTGACATATCTCCATGACATTCTCAATGACAGACTTGCCCTCATCAAATTCAAAACTGAAAAATTTTCGCTGCAAAAGTTCAACACTAACATCGGTTTTCGTACCATAAAGACAGATTAATTTATCTAACATTTGTTTCGACGTAGTACAATGTAAAATTTTCTTCGCAATGATGCTATCTACATTTAACCCTATCAGTGCTTGTGCTTCAATATCTTTCTTTAACCAAGCGCTAACAGTGTCTGTATCACTTGCACCAGCGGGTCTGGCCTCTGCACCACTTGTAATTCTGTACAAATCTTTTGCTTTCAAAGTTAAATTTAGTTTGAAACTCCATGATTCAAAATTTGTCTGACCTTGTGCATTTGTTGTCAAAGTTTCTAAATGAGATTTAATTGAATCCATTTTTCTGTTTGTTTACTTTTCAATTTGAACTTATTTTCTGACTTTGTTTTGATTTTTGCTAATCTTAATTGAAATTTTCTGACTTTGTTTACATTTGAAAATGTTTGTTTTGATTTAAAAAAATTAACCTTTCAATATTTCTAAATGACTTGCGTGCTCCAAATTCGTCGACGTCGTTGACTGGCGTTGCACACGTTGAGACGATGAGTTGCGGCGTTCGACGTGGCGGCGACGTACAGCATGTGACTTTCCCTTTTCAGCTTATTTTCAGCATTCAATTTCGGCTTCAAGTCCCAAATTTGTCCTTGTCACGTCCTGGGCCCATAACCTGTTGAGGTCCTTTGGGGATGACTTTGGGTTGAGGTCCGAATTAATCAACTTGTTTGTGGCTCAGACAAAACTCTTTATTTGAAACTCTTTGTTTGACAAAATAAGTTTGAGCAAAAACAAGGATGACGAAAAAGGCGCCTGTCAAACATCAAATTTAATTAGTATATCAAAAATAAACAATGTTTGTTTGCAGGCTATTTTGTACATTTAATTTTGTAAAGAAACAATGGTGAAAATATTTGACTTAACCTAAAAATTTTGTGCTGATAATAAGGAGGATTTTTAACTAAGAAAGTAATATTTTGGCATACCTTTTTCGATTAAACAATTCACTTGACGTCTGGCTTAAGAGCCAGAATGATTTTAACTTGAAAATACAAATTGAATTTGTCGATGCTGGCCGATTAAATTCGGAGCACAATTTAGCACGACTTTTCACTTTCTTTTTCTTTTCCTTTCTGATGACACGTCACTTTCATTTTCTCTTACTTGGCACCATAAATTAGTGCTGCCAACCAAAATTTTACTTTTCTAGCAGATCACAAAAAATGATTAATCTTAACAAATAATAATATTTGATGGTGAACGATTTTCTTACGATTTTCTTGATTCGTTACAATATAATTTTGTTTCTCTGCTTTAAACTTGAAGTGATTTTAGTTATCAACGTGGATGAGGATTTTAATTAATTTGATATTTAGTTTCCATCGTTGTTGAGGTGATCAAGTGGATTTTGTATTTTTTAGCTAACACCGTTGATGAGGGTGATTTATATTTTTTTTTTGAGTGGATGTTCACATCGGGTGAATATAGTAAAATTTAACTCAAGCTTATAAATTAACCTTTTCTATAATTCATATCTATTACTTTCTTTAATAACTGCAAGGCTACTGAATGTTTAAAATTTCTTCAAATTTAATGATATTGATTAAGTGAATTATATTGATTATTTATCAATTTTTATTGTGAACTAGCTGGAACCCGTTGCGCCTCGCTGCACCCATCAATGTGGTGGATGGTTACCATTCAGCTCTTTCCGCAGCATTATCCGTTGTACAATATATACGCTGGCCATTTTCTAGATGTCCAACCAAATGAACAACAGTTGTATATATCTTTTATGAATGGCGAATGAAAGAAATTGCCATACCGCTAGATTATTGATAACATTACGTCCCATTTAATATTGTGTTATTTTGCCGATCGAATTTGCATTAGCAGCACCAATAGCAGCCATGTCGCTCCCCTTCATTATATATTTGAATATGAATTTGATTGATTCGACGGAGTTGCAAAATTCAACATTTATGAGAGCATTGAACGTCTTGGACAATAATGGCGAATAGAGTACGACCCAACGATTGTCAGCTTCACAATCGTAACCTTCCAAGTTATCTCTTTGCCATTGACCTTAGTCGGTCGAGGAAGATACGTTGGGTAACCTTTGTTCCCGATTACATTTTCTGAAATCAATGCTCTTGAATACCGATTTTAATATTTCTAACATGCATCATGATTCAGTCCCATCCCATTGTGAATTGCAAGTAAAAGTTATGAACAAATCTGACGACCATATTGATATTGGACATATGCTTTCCGACACACAATGCATCAACGATTTTCCAACGTTCGTTTCGAACTGTATCGATTTTCTTTACTGAACCTAACTAAAATTGTTAAAGTAACCGCTCGGCTGCGCCAACTTTGATATTTTTTGTTCTTTTTCACATATGCCTTTGTCGAAAACTACTAAATAAAATCCATTTTAACATAAAAATTGGGTCAATAGCAAGAGAGGGAAGTATTGTACCTTGTTCAACAAAAATTTTTGCTTAAAAACTAACACATGCACAAATGCCTTATAGAGTTTGGGTTAGGACAGCGAAGAGAACGGACGTGTGCTGTCCCGGTCCCTAAAAACGCGCCGACACAAACGAAAAAAAAAAACTGTTACACATAAAGAGTGCGAGAAATCGAGTAAAAAAGTGCACAAAAAAACTATTAAAAAAAACAGTGACAAAACAAAAAAATAACGAGCGCGGTCTAACGCGAAGGCCCATCACCCTTCAATAGACTCAACGACCGACCGGACCGACGAACGGCAAAAGTAAGTACCCTTGCTCCCTACCCTCTCTCGCATCTCGGTCCTGCAGGTGCCGCGGCTAAAATCTGTCGGTCGATGAAATTTGCCCCGTCTCAAAAGGCATAACACTTTGACGAGGACAAATTTTATTGACTCTGATGGTTGCGGCAAATGTAATTCCGGGAAATATCCCCGAGAACGTGGCGATTGAGCCTGCGCAACCGAAGTCCCGTTACAAGTCAAGTTTTGGTATTGACTTTTGTAACATTCGTGGACTTCAAGCGAATTTCTCTTTTGTTGAGTGCCACTTATCTAATTACAAACCCCCAATCTTCGCACTTAGTGAAACCCAAATATCACCCGATAATGACTTAGGTTATTACCTGGTGTCGGGGTACACTTTAGTGCACAATCTCTCCCCCCATAGGGGTATTGCCATTTATGTTAGGGACGACGTGGCTTATTGTAAAATACATTCAAGCACAACTTCAGATTTTAATTATCTTTGGATTAAAATCATTTTCCAAAGCCACGTCATATTCTTCTGCTTCCTATACAGAAGCCCTAACATAAGTAACGAAGCCTCCTCATTATCTTTTGATACTATTTCCGAACAAATCTCGGGATTTTTGTCGTCCAATCCTGAGTGTGAAATCATCGTTGCGGGTGATTTCAATGTTCACAACGTTAAATGGCTGACTTACTCAAATGGCACCAGTACTTCTGGCAAGGACGTCGAGCTCTTTGCAGACATCAATAACTTGCATCAAATTGTGGATCATCCCACAAGAGTCCCTGATGTTGCTGATCAAGGAAGATATCTCCTTGATCTTTTTCTAACTTCTCATCCAGCGCGTTACTCCGTCGAAGTTGATTCACCTCTCGGCAATTCAGACCACTGCCTAATCAGTGCTAACTTCCCATTCGAATTTCCCACCCCTCCCAAACCAGTTCGAAGAACTGTATGGCATTATGGGAAGGCCAATTGGCTGGGGCTTATTAATTTCTTCCAGTCTACAGACTGGAACCTGTGTTTCCGGAATAGAAACGCCAACTCTGCCGCTATCCGTATCACCAGGATCATACAGGCAGGAATGCATTTGTTCATTCCTCATTCTACCAAATCTGTGAAGGCTAGGCCCAACAGATGGTTTAATCAGGAGTGTATGAATGCAATCAGAAATAAAGAAGCCGCCTTTCGAGCTTACAAGAGCTCCCCTAGTGAATCGCTCCGTGTAGAGTATATAAAACTAAGAAACTCCTGTAAAGTCACCATCAGGAATGTCAAAAATTCATTTGACAACAAGTTGAGAAGTAAACTCTTTAATGCAACCTCTGGTAGCAAGAACTTCTGGTCCTTGGTAAGCTCCATTAAGAAGAATTTCACTTCATCCACAACTCCTTCATTTATCCACGATAAGAAGGTGATAACAGACAGAAAATCCAAGGCCGATTTATTAGCATCTCTGTTTGCTTCCAATTCTTCTTTACCCCAAATTGATATGCTACCCCCGGTTCTCGAGCACAGCGCTCATTTGATGGACAGGGTTTTCTTCAGGACTCGCGAGGTGTACAGGTGCCTCAAGGAGCTCGATATCAATAAATCCACTGGACCCGATAATATACCCCCTATCGTCTTAAAACAATGCGCCTCACCTTTGGCTAAACCTCTGCGCAAACTTTTTGCCCTATCATACTCCTCCGGAGTTTACCCAGACTCTTGGAAACTTGCCCATGTTCAGCCAATTCCGAAAAAAGGTGAAGCCAGCGACCCCTTAAACTACCGCCCAATAGCAATTACTTCTATTCTCTCCAAAACCATGGAGACGATAATCAACAAAAAGCTTATGGGATATCTAGAATCCAACCTACTCATAAACGACAGACAATATGGCTTCCGCCAGAAAAGATCCACTGGCGATCTTTTAGTCTGTCTTACAGAACATCTCAGCCGTCGTCTGCATGGATCCGGCGAGTCTAGTCTGGTTGCTCTAGATATCTCCAAGGCTTTCGATAGAGTTTGGCACTCAGCCCTGTTAGCCAAACTCAAAGCTATTGGAGTCGACTCACTTCTACAGAAGTGGATCAAGAATTTCCTTTTCGGCCGTTCAATCAAAGTAGTATTGGATGGCGTCAAATCCGCATCCCACCCGATCTCGGCGGGGGTCCCCCAGGGGTAAATCTTATCACCGGCCCTATTCCTTATCTTTATAAATGACCTTCTTTCAATCCCCTCCAACCCACTTCTCAGCTTCGCTGACGACGGTACTTTACGGTACTCGTACAGCTTCGATACGAGGCAGACTCATGCCAGATCCTGTCTTGATGATCGCGAACGTATGTCCAACTCTATTAATAACGACATTGTACTCATTCTAGAGTGGGGAAAGAAGAATCGTGTTGAATTCAACCCCGCTAAAACCAAGTACTGTCTTATCTCTAAAAAGAAGTTCAACACCCCTCCACCCTTGAAAGTGAATGAAGTTCAACTATTGGCCGAACCATCCTTACACATCTTAGGCGTGACATTAGCCAAAGACTTGCGATGGAATGACCACATATTCCAAATCGCCAAACAAGGATCTCAGTGCTTGGGATTTCTTAAGAGGTGTAAGTTCCTCCTCCAGCCATCGGCCTGCGCTGTTATTTATAAATCCTACATTCGGCCTCTTCTCGAATATAACTCCCTAGTTTGGGGCGGCGCTCCAATAACCACCTTGGCATGGTTAGATAAGGTCCAAAAAAAGGCCCTTAAATTAATTGATGACGATACCGCTTGCTCCACCATCGACCCCCTCAGCCACCGTAGGAATGTAGCAGCACTGACAAAATTTTATCGCTACTATCATAGTGACTGTTCCTCCGAGTTAAACGCTCTCCTGCCTCCACGGCATTCTTATACCCGCAACACCAGATTAGCCCACTCGTCTCATTCCCTCCACCTGCAACTCCCCCTTTCACGCACTCAACAAGATATGAATTCGTTTGTTAATAGAACAACTCGGCTGTGGAATAATCTCTCGCAGTCAGTATTTCCGAGCTCCTACAACATCCAAGAGTTCAAACGCAGGGTTCATCACCACCTTCTTCAATTCCCTCCCGTTCCTTTATAACCCCTCCAACCCCCTCCCCGTACTAAGCTTACTGCTAGACATTGCACCATGACGTAACAAATGACATGACGGACTAGTAGTACAAAGGGTGATTCCTGAGCTTAGCACTGCCACATAAAAAAAAAAAAGATAAAGAAACATTATTCGGCCATAGCCGTTGATATCCCATCTAAAGATAATAAGTTAATCTTGGTGAAGCAAGACCCATGTAACCCGCGAGTATGATAACAAACCGGTTAACCAAGGGTTAAATATTGACCCGTGTACGCCAGCCTAATGAGAGTAACATGTAAACGCACTCTAACGTTACTACTGTTACGTTTCGGTTAATGCATTTATAATTTGACACCACTATCGCTGCTACAATCCTTTTTTAGAACGATTTTACTTTTTTTAATTTCATTTAATAAAACAAACCGATTTCACGTACAAATCATATCAATTAAATGCAAAGAAAAAATTTCCAATAAGGATATCGACAATTCTTTTTCAAGCGCCATTACAAAAATACCAACAGGCATAATCATGAAAACTATATTCATAAACCTTGCTATTGAGGTCTTCTAACATAAACCACACTCAATCAGTCATTTCATACAGCCAATTTTTCAAACATCGATTACATACAAAACAATGATTCATTTTTATATATATAGATTGTGTACCTAAGATATAAAAGTGAATTATAATTATAAAGTGAACTTTGCTCTTTTGTTTCTTTTTATCAGTGTGTGCTGTAACTGGAGGCCAAATGGTGTTAAATATTTTCATTTGTTCTTGGCAGTTTTTCTTTGAACAAAAACCAGACGAAGTAAATTTTTTGTCACCTTTTTACACGAGTGTAACATACCCTAATATATGTAAGTCAGCGTTTATAACATTATTTTTCCATCATTGCGCTCCTTTAATCCCTCATGGGACATAGGACGGAAACAGTTGCCCTCCAGCGGCCTCTGTTTTGCGTGACGTGACAGCTCTCAGATCCGACCAGGATCTCCCGGTTGTTGCGGCCTCTGCTAGTAGGGTTCGCCTCCACGCTGTTCTAGGTCTTCCTACTTCGCGAGACGACTGCCTTAAGCCTGCTGGACTACTTTCTGTTGCCAAATTGTTTAACATGTTTTTGAGGTCCTGGTGTCTGTGGGCCAGCAAACAGATATCATCGGCGTAGTCGAGATCCTTAAGGCGGTCTAGTAAACCCCATTGTATGCCGCCTATTCTACTATCTAGAGCGCCGACAAGGATGTCATTTACTACTATAATAAGAAATATTAATGGCGAAAGTAGACATCCTTGTCGTACTCCTGAGCTCACCTGAAAGCTGTCGCATAATTTTCCATATTGGAGAACTCTGCATTTGGAATTGTTATATAGGGCTTTTATAAATTCTATTATTTTAGTGCCTGCCAAATGAAACTCCTATTAACCGAATCGAACGCTTTCTCATAATCTACGAAAGCAAGGGGGATCGGAATTCAGTAGACTGCTCCACTATTATTCTAAAGGCGGTAGGTTAGGTTGAAATGGCTGCCTTCACCAGGGAGCCCACTTAGGCACGCTATTGGGCCCATTGTGATGCCATTTTAGTGTTTGGACATAGCTCAGGCCATTTCAAGCCATTTTGAGCTTTTAATAAAGCGACAGAGTCTAGAGACACCAATATTTTGCAGCTCGCTAAGTCCATCAAGGAAATGTGAGCCAAGGAAGGTCACTCTTTTCCTTGCTAGGGCGGGACATGTACAGAGAAGATGGGAGACAGTTTCTTCCTCTTCTTCATTACCAAAACTTCTGCACAAGTCGTTGTGGGGAAACCCAAATCTTTCGGCGTGTGGGCCAAAGGGCCAGTGACCAGTCAGCACCTTTACCACATGGCTTATCTCCTTTTTGTTCAACTGAACAAGAGATTTTGAACACTTTGCGTCCAAAGTTGGCCACATTGAATGAAGAGTGCGACAAACCGTTGCTGTGGTCCATCTCAGCCCAGCTCGAGCTAAGCTGATTTTTCTCACAGCTAGTTTATAGGTGGCTAAGGGCATTCCCATTCGGGGTAAGTGGGGTGTCCTTTCCACTTCGGTTCCCTGTCTAGCAAGCTCATCTGCCCTACAGTTTCCCCTAATCCCACTGTGTCCAGGAACCCAACACAGTGTTATATCAAACTGAGTGGCAGTCTCACACAGAGACCTGCGGCAGTTCGGAAGATTCGTGGATGTTGTGACGACAGAATTAAGAGCATTGAGGGCCGCTTGGCTGTCCGATAGAATACATATATTCTTATGAGATATATTATTTATCTTCAACCATTCGAGAGCCTCCATCTGTGAAGATTCATAATGACCCAGTTGAGATAACACCATCTGTCCAGTCATCTCTGGCCGGAATGATGGTATTGAAACCTTTCTCCAAGGTCCACGCAGGTGTAGTATAATCTAGGTTGTTCGCAGCGGTGGCAAACTTCCTAAGGATGGATGAGTGTCCATATGAGTATGGAGTCCATCCAAGAGAAGCCTTTGTCCTGGCAGCCGTCTAGGCTGCCATTTGCTCGGCGTGTATGTCCAAAGGAGTAAGATGCAATAAGACATCCAGCGCAGCTGTAGGGGTGCTTCTCATTGCACCACTGATACACAGCTCAGCTGTTCTTTGAACCCTTTCCAGTATCTTACGATACGCAATCTTCTGTAATGCAGTCCACCATACCGATATGCCATGCATAAGTATAGTTCTGATTGCAGCTGTATAGAGCCAGTGGACGATGCGGGGTTTAAGGCCCCAGTTGACTCCGATCGTTCTCTGGCTTAAGAAGAGAGCTGTTTTGGCCTTATTTGCTTTTTCTAAAAGATTCGGCCTCCACGTTAGTTTCCTATCGAGTACGAGAGCTAGAATTTTCGCATCTTTCTTTAAATGCAGTGTTTCATTCCAAAGTCTTAAAGAAGGAAAATTGGGAAGTCTATGCTTATTTGTAAAGAGCACTACATCAGTCTTGCCTGGGTTGACGCCTACACCCTTTGTAGTAGCCCAATGAGAAAGAGTAACCAATGCTTGTTGCATTATATCTCTTATTGTTGAGATGTACTTGCCGGTCACCACCAGCACAATTTCATCAGCATAGGCCACCGTGGTACACCTTTAGAGTTATCAGTACTTCATTGACTGTCGTATTCCAAAGGAGCGGCGATAAGACCCCACCTTGTGGTGTGCCTCGTCTAACCCGTCTGACTTCTTCCGAAAGACCCAGGCTAGACTTTATGACACTGCACCCCAGCAGCTGATCAATAAAGGACCTGGAGCACCCATCAACATTCAGACGGTGGAGTGCCCTCGTGACCGCAGAAGGTTCGACATTATTGAAAGCACCTTCAATATCTAAGAAAGCAGCCAACGTGAATTCCTTGAATTCAAGGGATCTTTCGATGACCGCTACCAGGGAGTGGAGAGCAGTGTCTACTGATTTACCTTTCGTGTAGGCATGCTGCGAGGTAGGAAGCAGTTTTCTATCAATGCTTTGCTTAACATGGATCTCCACCTTCGCTACTCTCCAGGATGTTGGAATGTAGCTTAGGCTAAGGGAGCTCCTATAGATGGCTGCTAGCCAATTCAGAATTAGGTCACTGACTTTATGAATTTCAATGGGATAAATTCCGTTTGGTCCAGGTGGTTTATAAGGCATGAAGCCTTCTATGGACAACAGGAGTAAATCCCTGTTTATCAATCTGTCAATGGTGCCTAAATTATGTGCACTAGCTGGGCCCTCAAAACCTTTTTTTGCAGATGCAGCAAGAGATGTTGAGCCAGGAAAGTGAGTATCGAGTAGGAGTTTCAACGACTCCTGACTGCTCGTGGTCCATGTACCGTCTGCTTGTTGCAGCAGTTCTTGGCACATTGGGCTTTTCGAGAGAACCTTTCTCATTCTTGCGGTATCTGAAAAACCTTCTATTGTCGCACAAAAGGTCTTCCAGGAATTCCTCTTTGACTTTCGCAGTTCATATTTGAACTCCCTGAGACGACCTTTGTAGTTGTCCCAGTTCGAAGCCAAGTTAGACCATTTGGCCTTATTGAAGGCCCTTCTGCTTTCAGACCTTAGTTTGAGAAGTCTGCTGTTCCACCCAGGGGGTTTGGTTTTACCCCCATATTTCCTAGTGGGACAGGCTGCTTGTAATGCGTTATTCAGGAGGTTGCTGAGATTTGTCACTTGATGTTCGAGATCTTCAGCATTCCAAGGATGGGTGGGAACATCCTCAGGGAGTGATCTTTCCACTAATTGTCTGTATACTACCCAGTCTGTGTTCCGGACATTCCTGTAACCAGTTTTCCACACAGTAGAGCAGGTCTGGGGAAACAAGAGTAATATCCAAAACTTCTTGTCTTACCCTTGTGATGAACGTAGGTTCATTTCCCCTATTGCATAGCAAGAGATTACGTTGAAGTAATAATTCAAAAAGCAACTCATCTCTTACATTTGTATCAGAGCTGCAAACGGTGTTGTGAGCATTCGCATCACATCCAACAATGACGACGGCGAAGGAACGCGTAAGAAGTTTGAATCCTCAGAGAATAAAAAAAGAGGGTCGTTTGAACCCAGGGTTGATAGGTGAGTATCCTCAGGCACCTTAGGATCAGCTACTCCTGTTCCTGTAACATCCGCAATACTAGGCACATTGGGTTCAGCTACTTGCCTACCTGTGTCACCCGCAGTTCCAGGTACGTTGGATTCAGCAACATTTGTACCTGTAACACCCGCAGTGCCCGAGGGCTCACCATCTGGAGCCACAGGTGGAGCAGTTGAAACCGTTCCACTCTGGTTGAGGGGCAAAGAGTCTTTTTTGTAGAGCCTCGACCTTGAGTTTGGCGACTGGCCATGCTTCCCCAATTCTGGATATGGCTATCCTAGAGAGATCGGCACAAGCGATGAGCTTCAAGCGGCCCTGATGCCATCCGCTATCGCGACAGTGAGGAGCACTGCCAGGATGCTCCTGAAGGATTGGGAGGAAAATCGTCGCGAGCCTGACCTCAAGTTTCCTCCATTTATCAGGCAGAATGGTGTCATCTGGATCGTTTTCGTCGATGACGGCGATCACAATTTGACCATCCAGCAGTTGGCTGTAGGTTTTAGTAGCAGCAGGAAGTAAGGAAATGTTCCTGCTACGTTTAGCCTGATTAGGTTCCTCAAGGGACCTCTGACGCTTTGGTGCTGGGTTGCCAGCTTGCGAAGTTTGCTCGCTGACGACCCGCGTCGCCCACCTTATCGAAGCTTGTTGCTTCTCGGTGATTCCACCCTTCGCAGCTCCCTCAAATCGAGCAAGGATTCTCTGGGCGCAGCGTTGCTCTTGGTACTTCGCCCTTGATTGTAAAGCGCCTGTAGAGTATCGACACTCTACACTTCCGCCCAACAAAAATACGAAACGCACCCACAATTCATTCAGCCACAAAGTAGCGGTGCATAAGAGAGGAATTTCCTTTTCCCGCCGATCGAGACTAGACAGTTCTTCTGCCAAGTCCACGAGTGATGGTTGCGACCTAGTATCGGGCGATGATTCAAATTTAGCTATTTAGATTAAAGAGAGTTCCTTGTCGCAAGTTATTGTTTAATTGAACTATTGAATAAGTGTTGAATTATTGAAGTGAAATAAAAGTTTATACAATAAAAATTGTGTTATTAAATGTGGGCATAACCACAGCGCCTATAGAGCCAGGCATTTTAATTTTTATAGCCCCTTTAGAGGCAATAAGAGACTGCACGGGTGCAGTTGAAGGGCCTGCTTCTGTTAAATCAATTGGCTTAGAGGAAGTGGGGAGCTCCGGATTAGAGTCTAATGCCTAATCTCCAATGAGAAAACCAGCCAGTAGGCTGAATTAGCTGGCAAAATGTGTTCGCACACATTTCTATCACTGTAGATGTGAATTGTCAGAAATGTCTGTTTTGTTATTATTATTACTAGATTAAACTTTTCTGTCATCCCTTTTCTTTTGACTATGATACCTTCCGTCCAATCCTCCGGAAAGGTACAGCTGTTCCATGCTATTTCCAGGATTGGCTGAAGCGCATCTGATATGATGCTTGAGTCGGCTTTCAACAATTCTAACGGGATGCCATGTTTCCCAGCTGCTTTGCCATTGGCCATCGCATGAATTGCGGTTACTATTACCGTCTTGGGAGGGGCCCGAGTGGCGATTCTTATTGGCTGTACATTGATACTGTTTTCCTGAGGTTCCTGTGTAAGTGAACCATTAAGGGCGGCGAAGAAGTAATCTCTCCATCTTTGAAGTTGCTCCTCGTCGCTGCACAGCAGCCTTCCATCCGCACTCTTAACGGCATGCTTTTTAGTAGAGTGTTTTCCCGAGAGTTGTTTAGTCATTTGGTACAGCACTTTGCCTGTGTTTGCCGCGTTTTCCTGCGAGCTCATTTATCTGCTGCCTTTTATCACGCCGGACACTTCTCTTAACGTCCCGGTGTAATGGGAGTATTCCCGTTCTAGTTGGTAACGTCTTTCGGGGTCGCTTGTAGAGTTTACGTTATTTTTAGGGCTCTCCTGCTTTTTATTTTTTGCCAGGTTGTGTCCGAGATCCAGTGTTGCTGGTTTCTTTGAACATAACCGATGCTCGTTTTCTCAGCCGTCAATAAAGCGCCCTTTGTCGTACTCCACAGCTCTTCGATATTTGTGTCGTCAGAAACGTTTCTCTGGTTTAATATTTGTCGCAGGTTTCCAGCAAGCTAAATCGTCTACGGGTTCTAGCATCGTGTTGAACGTTTCTAATTGCGGCGATTTTAAGGCGAATAGTTGCTACAATCAAATGGTGGTCGCTTCCAGTGTCTGCTCCCCTGAAACTTCTGACATCCTCCAGAATAGTTCTCCATCTGCGGCTGACGGCCACATGATCTATCTGATTTCTCGTTCTACCATCGGGGGATACCCAGGTCTCTTTCTGTATCTTCTTGTGACAAAAGTAAGTTCCACCTACCATGAATTAGTGGGACCTACAACAGTAAACGAAAAGCTCACCATTGTTATTGGTAACTTGGCTTAGGCCTTGATTTCCAATTGTTTGTTTAAGGCCGGTGTTGTCACGGCTGATCTGTGCGTTTAAGTCACCCATTAATACAACGATGTTTTCCTTTGGAATAGAGCGAAAACCCTCATTCAGTCGCATATAGAACTCGTCCTTGATGTCATCTTCTGCGTCTTCAGTTGGAGCATAGCATTGGACTATCGTGGTACTTCTTAGTCTGGTACGCAGGCGCACGATAATAATCCTCTCAGAAACTGGTGACCAGCTAATGAGGCTGGACCTGGCTTCTTTGGTGAGTATTACGCAAACGCCACTCCTACGGCTTTCAGTTTCGCTTCTACCAGAATATAAGAAGGACTCACCGTTTGGGCAGATATGTTCGCCCGCATCGGGCCATTTGGTCTCGCTAAGTCTCATGATCTTGATTTTATATCGATTAATCTTGTTGAGGACTTCTTCCAGCCATCCCTCATTAAGCAGTGTTCTCACATTCCATGATCCGATTCGTGCCCTTGTTCGAAAAGCAAAGATCGTCGTCGTGTTGTCCATGCGGTTTCGAGGCATTGTTTTCCAATTCGTAGCAATGGCGTTTTTTATGGGAGCGGGCTGCTAACCCTCAGCCCAATCGACTTAAAATTCTGTTTTGTGGCGCAGAGAGCTCGCCATTCGCCCGTTTTCCGCTAGCTCCTTCCGAAGAAGTACCCCAGAGGGCACCGCGGGGAGGTGGGATTAGGACTTGCTAACACGTCTGTTAGGTGTTGGTCTGCAGTGACTTTTCTCGGGTTTTGAAAGAAGTGACAAATCGGGTGCCACCACCTTCCGAGGTCTTTGTTAGCCGTTCGCCCTAATTGTGTACTATTTATTTATTTATTTGAAGCACACATCGAAGTACACTGCCTAAGAACTTTTCTTTCAAACAGTTGATCTTCTTTCGCCACCGTCGGGGAGCATCTGCACCATAGGGAACGCGTATGCAAGGACCGGTCTAATTATGCTTAGGACTTAGGCTTATTTTACAAAGTGAACATTCTATCGATTTTATATCTGACTAACACATTTCAAACATCTTTTGGTTTTGGTCACCTATATTTACTTAAATTTAATTTATTTAATTTTAATTTAATAATTAATAAATAATTCATTGATTAAGTAAGTAATAAATAAGTAATAAATAATTCATTCATTAATGAGCAAAATAGAGTTAATGTAGTTACAAATATATAATTTGTTTTTAGTTTGAACGGGCATTAGCCTCCCCCAAATGTTTCCAATTACCTTTGTCTTGTGCTCTCTGATTCCAGTTTCCTGCATAGCGTTCGATATCATCTCTCCATCTCTTCAATTGTCTTCCAACCTTTCTCCTTCCATCTCTCGGTGTCCAATTTGTTGCCTGTATTGTCCATCTCCCATCTTTTAATCGAGCTACATGTCCTGCCCAACTCCACTTTAAAGGCCCTTGGAGACGCTAAAACATGGTACGAGTAAACATGGTACGACCAAAAACCCGCAGATGGTAAGACATGTGCTAAGACCGATTTACTTGAACACCGCTCTCTTGTCAAAATATTTCAAGTTATTCTGTCATTCAGTTGTCAACTGGTAAATTGAAACATTTCGTGTACGAGTAAATTTGGTCAAACAAGTCCGCAATTGGTAGGACATGGTATCATCAACACGAAACTCCGCCCATGAACATCGACGGAAATCAAACCAGTTTTGATTTTAGTCGGACCGTTGGTCGGACCAAAAAACTGGTACGCGTACCGGCCCGTACACGGCTAACATCACCTCGAACATGGTCCCTGTACCTGTTTACTCGTAACATGTTTTAGCGTCTCCAAGGGCCTTAAATGGCGAATTCTTTCGATTACGTCTGTAAAGCCTGTTCTACCTCGAAGTGTTTCATTTCTCATTCGCTGACGCCTTGAAATGTTGAATAAACACCTTTCCATGGCTCTTTGACATACTTTAAGCTTGTTTTCTACTTCGGTTGTAAGACTCCATGTTTGTGAACCATAACTTAGGACAGGCAGCAAGGCTCCATCAAATAGGTATTTTTTTGTTGCTAAATTTATGTTTGAGTTAAATATATGTTTTAAACTCCATAGTTGTTTCCACCCGTTGGTTATTCTTCTATCGATTTCCTTTATCTGGCTTTTTTTAAAAGATATTAGTTGACCTAGATAGATGAAATCTTCGGTATACTCCAACTTTTCGTTTTCTAGATATAAATCTATTTCTTCAGAATTAGTTATTATTTTGATTTTTTCCTTGTTTATATTCAAACCTACTTCTTTACCTTTCTCCCATAGTTGGTTTAACATAATTTTTATTTCTTCAAAGCAGTTTCCCACAAGGCATATATCATCCGCGAAACGAAGATTGTTCAATTTTTCGCCGTTTATATTTATACCATAAGCTTCCCAATCAAACAATTTGAATATCTCCTCTAAAACTGAAGAAAATAGTGCTGGTGAAAGGGGGTCTCCCTGCCTAACTCCTCTTCCAAGTTTAAACGAGCTGCCTTTTACGTCTGACGTGATGCTTGCTGAACTGTTATCGTATAATTTTTTTAAAATTCTGATAAAACCAGTCTGAATTCCTTGGTTCTTTAAGCTATTCCAAATTGCCACATGTTCTATGGTATCGAATGCTTTGGAAAAATCAATGAAAAGGAGATACACTAATTTTTGATACTCTGTACACTTTTCTATAATTTGGTTTATTGTTTGAAGATGATCAGTTGTAGGGAATCCTGTTCTAAATCCTGCTTGCTCTCTAGGTTGATTTTCCTCAAAATCATTTCTCATTCCGCCAATTAAACACTTGGAGAAAAGCTTGTATAAAGTAGAAATCAAACTTATTGGACGATAATTATTAATATTTGATCTATCTCCTTTTTTATGTAATAGAATTATGGTCGATGTAGTCCATTGCGCCGGAATCTGCTCCTCTTGAAGAATTCGATTGAATAATTAGGTCAAACTTTTCACCAATACTTCTTTCCCCTGACTTTATTCTATAAATTTCTCTTATTTAAACATGTTATCCACTCTCTTCCATCCACAAAACTTTCTCGTACTTTCTTTATTGATTTTGTATCTTCGATAATTGACTTGACCATTCTATTATTGTATTCTTCAACATCCTTACGAATCTCGCACTTAATTTTTCTTCTCAAAATTTTCAAAGTTTCTTTTTCAGTATTATTAATATTTTCTTTATGCCTTAGATTTTCCTTTTCTTCAATCAGTTTTTGAAATAAAACTTCTTTAGGGACGTTTGCTTAAAAAAATTTACATGAGAGTGAATCAATTTCATTCGCGTAACGCTCTCACACATAAAAAATCGTCAGAACTTTCGTATAACGGTGGGAAAAGGGGCGGACGGGGTACAAGAGACGATGACACTGTGGGGCTGTGTGTGCAACAGTTAAAATACACTCTGCCTTACTGCATAAATTTTCTCGCATGTTAGCTACGTTGTCGCCCAGACTTTGCTTTATCTCATTATAGGAATACAAATTCACCATTCTGCAATTAAAATATATCAATTCTTTCAAATTCTTGGCGGGTAATCTATAATATAAAAATAAGTCGGGTTTTCCTTCCTGACGCTATAATTCCAGAACGCACGATCCGATTTCCACGGTTTTGCATTCGTTGGAAAGGTCTCGGGCTCCGTGAGGTTTATAGCCAAAAAATTTCAACAGAAAAGCAGGCGTTTGGTCCATAGCAGCCATCTCAAAAGGGCGGATTACCATTTTCTTTAAAACCTCTCGACATGGATATCAAATGAAAGGGTATGGTAAGTAGAACACCAAAGGCAATATAGTATACTCAATATATCGTTTGGTCCATGGTGATCATCTCAAGCAGGCGGATTACCATTTTCTTCACAACCCCTTTGAGATGGGTATCAAATGAGAGAGTATGATAAGTAGAACACATAAGCAATATAGTATACTCAATATATCGTTTGGTCCATAGCGGCCATCTCCAGAGGTTGGATTACCATTATCTTCACACCCCTCGACATGGATTTCAAATGAAAGGGTATGATAAGTAGAACACCATCAGCAATATAGTATACTCAATATATCGTTTGGTCCATGGCAGTCATCTCAAGAGAGCAGATGACCATTTTCTTCACAACCCCTTCGAAATGGGTATCCAATGAAAGAGTATGATAAGTAGAACAATATCTTCTTCTTCTTCTTCTTTGATCCGTTAGCTGGCGGTCCGAGCGGGACGTCCCCGCAACGGATACGCTGCTGTCGGTGCCGCTGGGTCCCGAACTCTATTCACGATTCGCTTCCATTCTTCTCGGTTTTTGGCGGTGCCTCGGTAACAATATAGTATACTCAATATATCGTTTGGTACATGGCGGTCATCTCAAGAGGGGCGGATTATCGTTTTCTTCACAACCCCTACGACTTGGGTATCAAATGAAAGAGTATGATAAGTAGAACACCAAAAGCAATATAGTATATTCAATATATCGTTTGGTACATGGCGGTCATCTCAAAAGGGCGGATTAACATTTTCTTCACAACCCCTTCGATATTGGTATCAAATGAGAGAGTATGATAATTAGAACACCATAGGCAATATAGTATACTCAATATATCATTTGGTCCATGGCGGTTATCTCCCAAAATCAATTTTCACAGATTTGTTCTTTTTTCACTATAGCTTTTACCTATCGCATACTGTGTCCCCATAATCTTATTTTATTGAAAGGCGTTGCAACGCACGCGGGTTTTTGCTAGTTATTGTATAATTCTTTCAGCAGCATCTCCATGAAAGATGCGTTAGATTTCCAAGTTATTTGTTTGAATGTTTTCGCGATTCTTCACAATCTCCACTTAATATATTGTCATCCAGTCTGAAGTGTTATTCAACAGAAAGAATACCAAGAAAAAGCGTAATTAGTGGCTAGTCTCTAGGCACAACATCCCACTTTTGTTTTGTTATTCTGAAGAGATACATACAAATTTAGTTAATAAAAACTTAAAAATATGCTTTTAAACAAAGGGCTGCAAAAATTTTTAGATTTGTGGCAAATCGTTTGTAAAATTTTTGTAAAATATTAAAAATTCTGAGAAAAATCACTTTCTTATATTGATGGACTATAAGGACGATCTTAAATACATTGTTCGTGCAATTAAATTTATAAATTTTCATTCATTTCAGTAAGCGTTTATATGCCCTGGTAAAAATTAGATATCTACTTTTCGTTTTAAACCTACCAAATGTTTCGTTTAAATCATACATATTTTTTGTGACAAATCCACAGCGAAGTTCGATAAAACTGAATTTTTGTTTTGGTCTACAGCACCACCTACATGACTATAAACTATAATAAAATGAACAGCATATAAAATATAAACAAATAAATCTTCTTCTTCTTCTTTAACGGCTCTACAACCGGGATCCGGTCCTGGCCTCGCGCAACTGTTCTCTCCACCGGTCCCGATTCTGAGCCGATGTCATCCAGTTTGGCATCCCTAAACTCTGAGCGTCCTGGTCCACGCCATCCTTCCAGCGAAGGTTGGGCCTCCCTCGCTGTCGCACCCCATAGGTCTTACCGCAGAGAACTTTCCGAGCAGGCTCATCTTCACTCATACGAGCTAGATGCCCTGCCCACCGGAGCCTACCGAGCTTTATTTTCTTCACAACATCTATGTCGCGATAGCGCTCGTAGATCTCGTCATTGTAGAGTCTCCGGAATCGTCCTTCCTCACATACGGGGCCAACAATCCTCCGAAGTATTTTCCTCTCAAACACGCCCAAGAGGTTTGAGTGCTTTTTGCTAAGCACCCACGTTTCGGATGCATATGTGAGAACGGGTAAGACCATCGTCTTATATAGTAAAAGTTTAGACGTTATGGTTAGATATTTGGATTTGAAGAGCCTTGACAGACTATAGTAGGCTTTGTTGGCTTTTAGCAGTCGTGCGCGTATTTCTGGTTCCATGCTATTGTCGGCTGCTACTATTGACCCAAGGTAGGTAAATGATTTTACCACGTCAAACTCGTGTTCCGCTACCTTGATTGTGGGACCAATGTTAGGTGTTCTTCCAGACGAGGCCACCATGTACTTTGTTTTGCTTTCGTTAATGTGCAGTCCCAGATTTCCTGCCGCTTGCTCAATCTGAGTGAAAGCTTCTTGTACAGCTGTTGTTGTTCTTCCAATGATGTCAATGTCGTCTGCGTAAGCCAGTAATTGGGTGGACTTGTGGAGGATTGTACCCCTTGATGTCACGCCCGAATCTCGGATCACTTTCTCCAACGCCAGGTTGAAAAGAAGGCAGGCCAGACCGTCCCCTTGTCGGAGTCCATTATAGATGTTGATTGGTCTGGACAGTGTTCCGGATTCCTTTACTTGGCTTGACACATTGATCATGGTCAACCTACATAGTCTTGTCAGTTTGTTGGGGATGCCGAATTCTCTCATGGCTTTGTAGAGTTCTACCCTGGCTACGCTATCATAGGCGGCTTTAAAGTCTATGAAGAGGTGTTGAATTGAGTTTTGAAACTCTAGACATTTTTCCATAGCCTGCCTCAAGGTGAAAATCTGATCAGTCGTTGATTTGCCTGGGCTGAAGCCACACTGGTAATGGCCTATGATGTTTCTGGCGTATGGGGCCATCCTGTTTTGTAGGATAGCGGAGAATATCTTATACACGGTACTCAACAACGTTATACCGCGATAATTAGTGCACGCTGTGATATCTCCTTTTTTGTGTACCGGACAGAGGATGCCATTTCTCCAGTCTTCTGGCATCACTTCCTGCTCCCATACTTGCACAATTAATTCATGAATCGCTTGGTGTAATGTAGGCCCTCCATATTTAACCAGCTCCGCTGCGATGCCGTCTGCACCCGAGGCCTTGTTGTTTTTGAGCCGGCTGATGGCTCTGCTAACTTCTTCTATGCTTGGTGGCGGCAGCATAGCATTGTCATCAGATATTGGTGGAGCCTCCGAATCCTCAGTTAGCTCGCCATTTAGCAATTCATGAAAGTGCTCTTCCCATCGCTCCAAGATGCCTTTAGGATCGGTGATCAGATTACCTTCTTTGTCCTTGCAGTATGTGCAACGTGGTGTGAATTGCGTCATACTGCGGACTCTTTGGTAGAACTCCCGCGCCTGGTGCGGCCGTCGTTCTCTGTACTGTTCTAGCTCACAGACGAGGTTTTTTTCCCAGGCTTCCTTTTTCCGTCTGTGAATTCTCTTTTCTTTTTTTCTGAGCTCTTTATAGTTCTCTTCGCGTGCCCGTGTTCTCTGAGACTGCTGCATGGCTCGGTACGCAGCATTCTTACGTTCAGTTGCCAGCTTGCATTCATTATCGAACCAGTCGTTCCGATCTTTACGACTTCTGCCTAAGATGGAATCGGCAGTACTAATGACAGTATTTTGAAGGCGGGTCCAGTTCTCTTCAACGCCCGGCATCTCATCCCCAGGACTTAGGGCGAGTTCTAATGCATGACCGTAGCTGTTTCTGGCCATTTCATTGCGTAGTGCAGCTGTGTTGATTCGAGCCTGATCAGCGGATACAAAGCTTTTCAGCGTTGTAATGCGCTCTCGGAGCACCATACCAACAAGATAGTGATCCGAGTCGAAGTTGGCACCTCGGTACGTTCGTACCGTCATCAGACCCGAAAGGTGGCGGCGGTCTATCAACACATGATCTATTTGGTTGCGAGTGGCTCCATCAGGAGATACCCAGGTGGCTTTATGGATATCTTTACGCGCAAATCTAGTACTTGCAACGACCAAGTTCTTACTTGCTGCCATCTCTACAACTCGCTGTCCATTGTCATTAGTGTTTTCATGCTGTGGTTGCCGACATATTGGCCTCGATTCCCGAATCCGGGCGAGTCGGAAGTGAGTGCGGATTTGACACTTTGCGATTCCCTATTCCGCGGTTGCTGAATTTATTTCCGAAAAAATTCGGAGTGAAGACTCACGCGATTATGCAATACGCGATTGCTGATTTGCGTGATAGAATTTGACATTTGACATCCGCGGGAAAATTTTAGCGGATTACACTTGTAGTGATATTTGAACATGTACAAGTACATAAGTTGATGTTTTTTGTTTTATTTGGTGACATTCTCACAGCCAGACTATTCACCTGGCTTGCTTAACATCAGTATTCTATTACTTTCATTATAACTTAAAGTGTTTAAGTGCCCTTCATTTAGTTTTACGGTTGCCCTTATGGGTAGTATTTTCTATTATTGTACAATTTTTGTAACTTTTCATGGATTTATCGAATAAAACTTTTGAAGTTGAAGTTGTTATTTGGTGGTTTTATTTTAACTTAGAAATTTTTTAAAATAATTGTTTGCTTTTTAAATTTATAGAAAGAAGGAATTTAAAAAAATTTAAAAAGAATTAGTTTATTCAACATCTTTCCGGTAATTGTTTGTTTCCCCAAAAAAGGATTTCATTAGTTTATTAATAATTTGACAAACTTGTAGTTTATCGAAAATATTTCCGGTGATTGTTTTTTCCCAAATCACATTTCCCATATGTCAAAAAACCAGCTGATTTATTTTCGGAGTTTTAATTCCGCAGTTTAATATGGCACTACTCCCGGCGTATTGAAGCATCGCTAGCAACCGTGAACTTCACGTGAAGGGAATCTCAATCACCGCGGGAGTTCCCGATCCGTCGTTTTCGGGAATCGAGGCCATTGCCTGTATATGGGCTCCCGGCCTACTTTGGCGTTCAGATCTCCCAGTATGATTTTTACATCATACCTGGGGCAGGCATTAAGTTCCAACAAATAAATACTTTATATTATTTCCGCGAAATTTCTTAATGATTTATAAAGCCGCCGAAGAGGCATAAAAACTCAAGTAAATGATTTTTTGCACTTTTAATTAAATAAATGTTTATGTTCTCCTGAGTATCATTATTAAATAATATAATTTAGTGAGAAAAATAATCAAAACATGTTACACCGAAGTAAAAAAAATTGTATTTCACCATTTTGCGGCCGGGGATTGAACTTGGTTCCCCTGGGACAGGACTCCAGCGCCTTACCTCTAGGCTACCGATATATGGACTTTATTATGAATCACTTTTTTGTTGTCGAAGACTCTTCTGTTAAGTGGCTTGGTGATTGTAGCTAAGTACAGCAAACTCCCTATCGCCTCGCGATAATTGTTGCCCGCCGGAAGTGGCTCGTCGTTCTTGAAATCTGTCTTCTTGGTGACCATTCCTTGCTCAATGGGTGTGGATGCTGGATTGCATTGTTCGAGTTTCATCTTTCTCAAGATCTTCTCCGTATAAAGAGGTTGATTCACGGTTTCACCATCTTTGTCGATCTTGATTTCCATGCCCAAATACATTAACTTGTCCTGTGCTTTCTTGTTGAATGTGATCTGAAATTCCTTGCTTATTTATTTTTTATTTTTATTTATTTATTTTAATCAAAAAATAAAGTACACAAGATTTACACCTTATTTCGTACTGGAACACAGGAAAATAATATTGATAAAATTAAAAACAAAATTAAACTTAAAATAAAAATTAATTTTAAATTTAGAAAAGGCAAGAGAGAAAGAAAATAAAAATAAAATAGAAGTACTAGAACTAGACACAGTTAATTTATTTTAATTTAATTTAATTAAGACATAATTCATAGCCGGTGAAATGAGTCTGAAGATGAGAAGATGAAAGCTGAGAAGAATGTACGAAAAACCATGATAAGCAGCAAGCAAGCAATAAATACAATTTTATACGTTCCGTGTATCAAGGTACGCGATCACTCCGCTCCTGAAAGTGCCGAGGGAGCTGATACTTTGCAGATGGAATGGGAGGCTATTCCACAGTCTAACAGTATGTACAAAGAAGGAACGACCACCCAACAGGGAATAGTGTCTAGGAATACGAAATTGCATAGAACGACAAGTACGAAGAGGAACAAGACTATCAGCAAGATATGAGGGGGCAGAGGAATTAATGATTTTATGCAATAAACATAGGCCATGCACTTCACGATATGTGAGAAGGTTGCAAGGTAGCAAGGAAGGACGAAGACCAGAAACATGTGCAAAACGATTAAGGTGAAAAATGAACCTTAAACAATCATTGAAGGCAACATTCAATCTATGTTTACATGTGGAGTCAAGGCATATATAAACAGCAGATCCGTATAGAAAATGGGGAAGTATAAGGGATTTTACTAGCGCAAGACGAGTGTTACGGGATAATAAGCTACCATAGAGACGTAGGCGACGCAAACAAGTATAGATTTTTTTCAGAGTGAGCGACACATGATCACAACAGGACAAGTTAGAGTGAACCAATACTCCAAGATTCTTAGAAGGCGAGACTATTTTCAGCGAAATATTGTTTAGCTTTAGAGGGGGATGCTGGAAGTATCAAGAAGAGATCTGCTAAGTATTAGTACAGATGATTTATTAGGGTTTAACTTCAAGAAGTTATTATCACACCATAGGGATAAGGATTTCAAATCTTTATTTAAGGCTTCAATAAGGCTAGCAATATCATTAGGAGTACAGTAATTATATAATTGGAGGTCGTCCGCGTAGCAATGGTGACGAGCAACGGATAAACAATTAGGTAAATCATTAACATATAGACAGAACAGCAGTGGCCCAAGAACAGAGCCTTGAGGAACACCCGAGGGTACAGAGATAAAGGAGGAAAAATCGTTGTTATATTTCACGCATTGATGTCTATTAATTAGGAAAGAGGCAAGAAGATGAGTCGCAGAGGACGAGAGGGCGAAATTGGAGGATAATTTATTGAGGAGAACGCTATGGCAAACCGTGTTGAAAGCACGCGAGAAATCTAGAAGGATCAATATACCCAACTCATTCCTATCACATGCCATACGTAAGTCCGTCAAGACCTTTAGCAGCGCAGTTTCACAGCTATGGAACTTCCTGAACCCAGATTGCAACGGATTCAATAGATTTTCATGGGTAATATAGGATTGCAATTGGACAGATAAGATTTTCTCCAATGCTTTGGACAGAAATGGTAAGATGCTAATCGGGCGTAAATCGCCCACATCTACAGGACAAGGGACTTTAGGAATAGAGGTGATAACAGCCTTTTTCCATAACGATGGAAATGTAGCTTGCAATATACAGGAATTAAAGATATGCGTTAACACTGGTAAGATTAGAGGAGCAATGGTCTTAACGCAATGAGAAGGGATGTTATCGATTCCAGTTGCATTGGATTTAATGGACATAATGGCACTGTGTGCTTATCTCACGTAACAGTTTGTATATTTTTCATCTTCATCTTTACCAGCTACCAATCCATCATCCACGAAGAGTGAGAGCATAATGCTCTTGTCCTTGCTATAATAGATACATGGGTCGTCATCTGTGTTGATCAGGCCTATCTTCTTTTCAAAGTGTGTAGTGACCCTCTCGTTCCACATCCTTGGAGCTTGTTTGAGCCCGTAGAGACTCTTATTCAACTTGCATACTTTCCCTGATCCGTCGTCGAACCCTTCAGGCTGGTTCATATAAATTTCCTGCTCCAGGTTTCCATACAAGAATGCCGTTTTCACATCAAACGATACCAACTTCATTTTCTCTGACGCTGCGTGGCTGAAGGTTTCCGCGTAGTTCACTCCCTCCTTCTGTTCAAATCCTCTTGCCACTAGTCTGGCCTTGAGTCTTCCGTCTGCCTTCTCTCGAAGTACCCAACGACAAGTGATCGGCTTCATTCCTACTGGACAATCCACCAGCTTCCAAGTTTTCATTTCCATCAACGAGTCGTACTCCTCCTGCATTGGTTGTCTCCACTTCTCATCTTTGAGTGCCTCGCTCACCGGGATGTCCTCTGTTTCACCAATCATGGCTACTTTGCGCTTTTTCCCCCACGACGGAAGTGAAGTACGCAATCTCTCAATCTCGGTGGTGGTTGCAAAGTTCGACGATCTCGCAAAATTCTCCGTCCTTCGTCTGGCGGTGGTGTCCCTTTTTCGTTGTCGCTTGGCGCTTCAGCACTTTCTCCAGTCATAAAGTTTTCGTTTTCTTCATCTGACTCACTGCTGCTTTCTTCTTGGTTCTCAGGTATGCCCTCTGGTGCCAGTGTCTCAAGTTCAGTGCCTTGCCTCAGTCTTATCTTTTCCTCGTCGAAGATTATATTGTCTGAGCTGACAACTTCTCTCTTCTCTTTCAGATAGATCTTGTAGCAGGGCGAATCAATGTCATAGCCAACCAGAATTCCCTTTTCTGATTTTCTATCAATCTTGCCTCTCTTCTGTGCTTGCGTCAGCATGTAACATTCGCATCCAAAGGGTCGCAGTTTCTCAATCTTCATTTTCCTTCCAAACCAAAGTTCTGCTGGGCTTTTCCCTTGTACGTTGCTGGTTCCAGTCTGGTTGATCGTGAATATCGCGTGGTTCATTGCTTCTGCCCACAGTCTCTCGTCCAAAGCGTCTGCGTGTATCGCTGCTCTGGCTGCCTCGACAATCGTTCTCATCTCTCTCAATCCTTCCATTCTGCTCTGGCGTATATACATTTGTAAAAGTGTGAAAGATTCCCAACTTGTTCATCATCTGTTTGGTTTTTGCATTCTTCAGTTCAGTGCCATTATCAGATCTCAGACTTTTCACTCTCCTCCCTAGCTGATTTTCAACGAGTCTCAGGTAGCTTTCAATTTTCTCTGGGACTTCACTTTTCGTCTTCATAAAATAACAGCTTCGATAGTGGGTGTAGTCATCCTTAAACAAGAGCCAATACTTGTTTCCTCCCAAAGATGGAATGTTCATCTCGCCGGTGTCGACGTGCACGAGATCTAATGGCTGCTGGGCTGTCTTGGGGTTGATTGGGTGTGAGGATCGATGATGCTTGCCATATGAGCACCCTGTGCACACCTAATCATTCCAGTCATCAATATACATATTTGATTCCTTTCCTTTTCAGTATGTCCCTCACATACTTCACATTTTGATGGGCGAGTCTCTCGTGCCAAACGTTGATCGACTGGGCCATCAAACTTGTCTCTTCTTCTCTCCTGAGCATCATTTTGTAAAGATTTCTTTTGCGCTTTGCTATTGCCACAATTTCCCTGCCATCTTGACTGTAGAATGTTGATTCGTTTCCGTTTGCCTTCTGTACATGTCCCTTATCTAGCATCTGATTTACTGAGAAAAGATTGAAGTTGAGATTTGGCACGTAAATAACATCCTCAAGTACTACTGGGTACCACTTTGACCATCAAAAGCCTCCATCTCGATGTTCCGTTTCCTGACGTGTTTGTTTCTTCTCGAGATTCGCAGACTTTTGCAAAGTGTCCTTTCTTCTTGCAAATGTTACATGAGTATTTCTTCTTGCAATAGGCAATGTATTTCTGACATGGTTTGCCTTTGCACTCCTTGAGCACGTGACCTTTCTTCCCACATTTGTAGCATTCGAACTGTGACTTGTCCTGCTTGCTGTTTGACGAGTGTCCCTGTTTCTCACGTCTTGCCATGAGAGCGTTTCTAATGTTGCCCTCTGAGTTTGTTGTCGTTTCTTTAAGTCGCTCGTCCTCTAGTCTCAATCGCTCCATGAGGGATTCCACGTTCTTTGCTGCCCCGGTAACATTGTCCCACGATGTTCTGAAATGTGCCAATTTTGGCGGTAGCACACTCAAGATCCTCGTCATGATCCAACTTTCCTTCATAGGATCATTTTCAGTTGACATTTCTTCGGCAAAATCCAAAATCTCCATACAATTTTCTATTGCTGATTTGCTTTCATCATATTCAAAAGTAAAGAATTTGATTCGGGACGTTTCTAAAGTTACATCAGTTTTCGTACCATGTAAACTAGTTAATTTATCCATCATGTCTTTGGCAGTTTTACAGTTTGCAATTTTGTTCGCAATCTTACTGTTAACATTTAAACCTATCAACGTTCCTATCAAACATTCAATTTGTTACCACCGCCTTTTTCGCCCAGACATTTACCAATAATTTTTAGGCAAAATACAAGAAACACGATTAAGCGTTTATAAAATAATGAATGACAAATTTCAACTTCAAATAATAAATTCAAATTTCTAGTTTGAATTCTGCACATTGAAAACACTAAAAAAATAACTCATGAACTAGCACTTGTAGAGAAATTGTTGCACTGAAAATTTTAAGTAACTTAACCGAACTAAAATTCTATAATTGGGACTTTGTAACTCGTTAGCCTGAATAATTAAGAATTAATATATCCAGGTCCCACTTAATCAGGTTTCACTGTATATCATAACAATGCACTACACAGAGCCGGTCTCTGTCGAGCACTCCCACTTGATCGGCCAAAACTCTTTTTATTAACTGAATCTATATATATAAAAGTCAATGTTTGTGTGTTTGTGTGTTTGTATGTTTGTTCCTTATGGACTCCTAAACCTCTCAACCGATCGTCACAAAATTTTTACCATATCTGCTTGATAATATGGAGAGTGTTTATACGTTATCAGCTTTGCTCTACCTACCCCTAAAAGGGGTGAAAGGGGGTGGAAAAGGTTGTATGGTGAATTTTTATTTTTTTAGTCAGAGTTCTCTCATAATTGGTATAAATATTCTACAACATAAATAACCGAACACGTGTTTTAGGATTTCTCAAAATTCACCCCCAACCCCCTTAGGGGTGGAATAGGTTGTATAGTAATTTTTTCTTTTTGGTCAGATTTTTTCAAACTTGGTATAAATATTCTACAACATAAAGAACGGAGCACGTGTTTCAGCATTTCTCAAAATTCATCCCCTAAAGGGGTGAAACGAGGGAACAGGTTGTATGGTAAATTTCGTCTTTTTGGTCAGGATTTATTGAAACTTGGTATAAATACTCTACAATATAAATAACGGAACACGTGTTTCAGCATTTATCAAAATTCATCCCTTAAGGGGGCCACTGTAGAATTTGTGAAAAATCGATTTTTTTATTGGCTTAAAAAATAGTTTGAACCCTTAAGAATAATATGCCAAAGGTCCCGCACCCGTGACAAATCAGGAACATAGAAATTTTGACCTGTCCGTCGAGCACGTCAGCCCTGCTCATATTCCATTTTTACATAAAGAAATTGACTGATAAACTTTAAACGCGTTTTTCTCAAAATGACATTTTCCAAGTTGGCTAGCAGCATAACTTGATCAATTTTTTACCAAATCGTTTGAAATTTGAACTGTATGTAGAAAGCAGGATTCTCCATCGAAGTACGTAGGGATTTTGCAATAGCTTCAATACTTTTTTTGTAAAGTCAGTTCTTTGTAACAATTTTGTGCTCAATTTTGACTTGAAATAGGGATTCTAAATTTGTGAACTAGAAATCTATATACATACATATATATAAAAGCGAAGTACCACGAAATCTTCGACACTATATAGCCTAAAAACTTTGCCAGGTACGTTCCTTATACGATGTAGGCGTCTGATAATAAACAATTTTTCAAAATATATACTCTTAAGGGGTGGATTGTATGAGAAATTTTTTAGTCACATTTCTTTCAAAACTTAAAATTCGGCAGGTAGGTTTCTTACACGAACCAGGTACACCATACCCGAGCGGATTCGATTATAATGAGTTCCAAAGAAAGTAAGAGGTAAGCAAAAACCTTTTTTAGCCTTTCCTTGAGGCGGTGCATCGGTAGCCTGTTAGTGTCCAGATGCACCCATGTACTTCTTGGAATCTATTTTTAGTTTTTGAAGAGTTATGACATTTTGACATTTCGGAAAGAACATTTCATTCATTGTTATATTTCGAGCAGTGGTGATTGTTATGTTATTTGATAACAAATAAATTATCAATTTGCAAAGTGAATATAGTGAAAATTACATAGTGAATATAGTGAAAATTAAGGGTAAGACCTTAAAATATTGCAATTTTTAAAACACATTATATTTAGTTAATAACTGCATTTATTTAGTTGAATATAAGTAAGGGGTATTTTATTGGTTGCACTTTTTCTTAAATATTCCGACTCTATAAAAGTAGAACTGTCATACTACTTAAAGTACTGTGATATTCAAAAGCAGTTCTATTTTCTTCATTTGGTTTCGTTTATTTACAAGTCTGCTGTTTTTATATTTACTTCAACGGAAAATCGGCAAAAATAATTCAATCGTCTTATAGTGAAAATTAAATCACAATGCCACCCAAGAAACATTTGATTGGTAGATCAACCAAAAAGGCTAGACAAATGGCAGGAATTAGAGCGGCTGAGACCTCTGAACAGCGTTGCTCACGTTTGCAAAGCCAGCAAACTAGAGCTTCTACTTCAAGAGCAGCTGAAACCCCTGAAGAGCGCGATGCACGCTTACAATATAAACGTACCAGAGCGTCTACTTCAAGAGCAGCTGAAACACCTGAAGAGCGCGACACACGTTTGCAAGCCCAACGAACCGCAGCTTCTACTTCAAGAGCAGCTGAAACACCTGAAGAGCGCGGTGCACGCTTACAATACAAACGCACCACAGCTTCTACTTCAAGAGCAGCTGAAACACCTGAAGAGCAACACGCACGTTTGCAAGGCCAACGAACCGCAGCTTCTACTTCAAGAGCAGCTGAAACACCTGAAGAGCGCGATGCACGCTTACAATACAAACGCACCAGAGCTTCTACTTCAAGAGCAGCTGAAACACCTGAAGAGCGCGACGCACGTTTGCAAGGCCAACGAACCGCAGCTTCTACTTCAAGAGCAGCTGAAACACCTCAAGAGCGCGATGCACGCTTACAATGCAAACGCACCAGAGCTTCTACTTCAAGAGCAGCTGAAACACCTGAAGAGCGCGACGCACGTTTGCAAGGCCAACGAACCGCAGCTTCTACTTCAAGAGCAGCTGAAACACCTGAAGAGCGCGATGCACGCTTACAATACAAACGCACCAGAGCTTCTACTTCAAGAGCAGCTGAAACACCTGAAGACCGCGATGCACGTTTGCAACGCCAACGAACCAGGGTTTCTAATTTGAGAATGAGAAACGATTTGAAGATGGAAGCATTCAATTATAATAAAGATCACGATTACACCATGCACCCTAATGTTAACATTGGTCAAATGGATAAATTGTGCCAACATTGTCACGCCTTAAAATTTGAAAAAGAATCACCTGGAATGTGCTGTTCCAATGGCAAAGTTCTTTTGCCACAGCTGAATAATCCACCTGATCCCCTTCGCGCGTACGTAGATGGAACTTCTCCGTTGTCCAAACATTTTTTACAAATTTTACGGTACAACTCTTGCTTCCAAATGACATCGTTTGGTGCAACTAATATTGTTCGTGAAGATGGTTTTATGCCGACATTTAAAATACAAGGACAAGTATACCATAAAGTTGGTTCACTTCTTCCACTTCCCGATGAAGATTCCAAATTTTTACAAGTTTACTTCATGGGCAACAATGAAGCGGAAGTCGATCAACGTTATGCTATTTCTCGAGGAACGAAACGGGAAATCATTTTAAAATTACAAAATTTACTTCACCAACACAACTATTTGGTACGTTTATTCCAAACCGCATTAAATCAAATGCCTTCGGATAACTACCAAATTATCATAAGAGCTGATAAGACGCCAGCTGGTGAACATCAAGGACGGTTCAATGCTCCAGTAATCAATGAAGTAGCAATTGTTATGGTTGGAGCAGAACAGTGCGATCATCGCGATATTGTTATCCGCAGACGAGATGAAAATTTACAACGAATTGCTGAAACGCACAGATCATACGATGCGCTCCAATACCCGCTACTATTTTGGCAAGGTGAAGACGGTTACCATTTTAATGTGATGCAAATTGACCCTATTACAAAGGCAGAGACAACAAAAAAGGTGTCTTCTATGGATTTTTATGCATATCGTATCATGATTAGAGACGGAGAATCCAACCACATCTTGAAGTGCGGTGCGCTTTTCAATCAATTCATCGTTGATATGTTTGCGAAAATCGAAGCTGAACGGCTTCTTTTCCTTCGTTTAAATCAAAGAAAACTTCGGGCCGAAGAGTATATTCACTTACGTGATGCCATTGCGAATGATGGCCGCGTAGCTAACATTGGACAAAATGTAATACTTCCAGCTACTTACACAGGCAGCCCACGGCACATGCACGAATACGCACAAGATGCCATGACGTATGTCCGAAAACATGGCCGTCCCGATCTTTTCATCACATGCACATGTAACCCGAATTGGAAAGAAATCACAGATTTACTGTTGACATGTCAAACATCGATTCATCGACATGATCTTATAGCCAGAGTTTTCAAGCAAAAGCTTATGCGTCTTATGGATCTCATCATGAAAAATCACATATATGGTGAAGTACGCTGCTGGATGTATTCTATTGAGTGGCAAAAAAGAGGTCTGCCACACGCTCACATTTTGATTTGGTTGAAGGAAAAAATTGTTCCAACGCAAATCGATAATATTATATCTGCTGAGCTCCCCCATCAGCAAGAGGATCCAATACTTTTTATTAAAAAAAATAATATTCATGGGCCATGTGGAGCATTAAATCGCAATTCACCTTGCATGAAAGACGGAAAATGCACCAAAAAATATCCACGTCAAATGCATCATGAAACACAAACTGGTGACGACGGATATCCACAGTACAGACGACGAAAACCAGAAGATGGTGGCCACACAGCCACAATTAAAATCAATAATGTGGACGTTGTCATCGATAACAGATGGGTGGTTCCTTACACACCTTTACTGTCGAAAATATTCAAAGCACACATCAATGTGGAGTTTTGCAGTTCTGTCAAATCAATTAAGTACTTATGCAAATATGTACACAAAGGCAGCGATATGGCTGTTTTTGAAGTTTCTAATCCCAATGAACCTAGCGATGAAATTAAACGATTTGAAATGGGACGTTACATCAGCAGTAACGAAGCTGTTTGGCGAATTCTCGGTTTTACCATTCACGAGCGCCATCCCACTGTTGTTCATCTCAGTGTTCACTTAGAAAACGGCCAACGAGTCTACTTTACGGAAACAAACGCCCAACAGCGAGCTGCACACCCACCAAATACAACGTTGACTGCCTTTTTCCGTTTGTGCCAAACAGATGAATTTGCGAAAACGTTGCTGTACCATGAAGTTCCCAAGTATTATACTTGGAACACATCAAAAAAGGAGTTTCAACGAAGAAAGCAAGGTGCATTTGTTCCTGATCACACCGGTGTACGTGCTTCTGATGCATTGGGACGTGTGTATACTGTTCATCCTAACAATGCTGAATGTTTTTATTTACGAATGCTGCTGCACGAAGTCAGAGGACCAACATCATTTCAAGCAATCAAAACCATTGATGGTTATGTATGTGAGACATTCAGACAGGCATGTAATATACTGGGATTACTTGAAAATGATCAACATTGGGATACCACGTTAACAGAAGCATCTGTTGCATGTTCACCGCAACTAATTCGGACTTTATTTGCAATAATTTTGACAACATGCGCGCCTTCGGATCCAAAATATCTGTGGGAAAAACATAAGGAAAGCCTCAGTGAAGATATACTACGACAAACGCGCAGAACGAATCCTGACATAGATATTCAATATTCGAATGAAATTTTCAATCAAGCGCTCATATTACTTGAGGATAACTGCATATCCATTAACAACAAAATTCTTTGTCAGCTTTGTTTATCTGCACCGATACGGGACCGAAACGATGTTCAAGACAGAGAGGTTTTACGTGAACGCTAATATGACGTTGAACAGCTGCGAGTTTTCGTTGACGCTCACGAAAGATTGTTGACTGATGACCAAAGAGTTGCATACAATACAGTTATGCAGTATGTTGCAAAAGACGAAGGTGGAATTATTTTCCTTGATGCATCAGGAGGTACTGGAAAGACATTTCTGTTGAATTTGATACTCGCCGAAATTCGAAAGAAGAATGAGATCGCACTTGCTGTGGCATCATCGGGAATTGCAGCCACGCTACTCGATGGAGGACGTACAGCACACTCAGCATTCAAGCTACCATTAAAATTGAACCATGCTGAAAATGTTACTTGCAACTTGAGCAAGTGCTCCGGAATGGCAACAGTTTTAAAAACATGCAAACTAATTATTTGGGATGAATGTACCATGGTACATAAGAAAGCACTGGAAGCATTTGATCGTACTCTGCGAGATTTTAGAGAAAATCAACAACCAATGGGGGGAGCTCTCATACTGCTGGCAGGTGATTTCCGGCAAACTTTGCCAGTCATACCAAAATCAACACCCGCTGATGAGCTCAATGCTTGCCTGAAAGCCTCACCGTTTTGGAGAAATGTGAAAAAAATCACATTATCCACAAATATGCGTGCGCATTTACTTCAAGATGTTACTGCACAAATATTTGCCAAACAACTTTTGGATATTGGCGACGGCAAGTTTCCCATTGATCCATTGACAAATGAGATATCGTTTCCATCAAACTTTTGCAAAATTCAGTCATCGATTGAAGATGTTGAAAAGATGGTTTTCCCGAACCTTTCGCGCAACTATAAGAATCACGATTGGCTTCACGAAAGAGCGATCCTAGCTCCAAATAACCATGACGTCAACAAAGTAAATGATCGTATTCAACTGCGAATTCCTGGTCAGCCAACAAAATACAGATCGATTGACAGAGTTGTAGATGAAGATCAAGTTGTCAACTATCCCATTGAGTTTCTAAATTCATTGGAGCCATCTGGAATGCCGCCGCACATACTATCCTTGAAAGTTGGTTCACCAATAATGTTACTTCGAAATTTAGATCCGCCGAGATTGTGCAACGGAACCAGACTTGCTATTAAAAAACTAATGCCGAATGTGATTGAAGCAACCATTATCAGCGGTAAATTCAAAGGAGAAAGTGTGCTGATTCCTCGCATTCCCATGATTCCCACCGATTTGCCGTTCAATTTCAAGCGACTTCAGTTTCCAGTGCGCCTTGCCTTTTCCATTACAATCAATAAAGCCCAAGGACAATCTCTAAGCGTTGCTGGATTAAATTTAGAAAATCCATGTTTTGCCCATGGTCAACTATATGTTGCTTGCTCCAGAGTCGGAACACCAAAGCAATTGTTTATTTATGCACCAAATGGAAAAACAAAAAATATTGTTTATCCACTCGCATTAAGATAAAATATTAAGTTTTACATAATTTTACATTTTTCCTATCTCTATCGATTTTCACCACAAGCTATCTAAGTAATACTGTTAGTACTGTTGCCGCAACAAAACCAACACACACATTTTTAATGTTGCCCATGTTCGTCTCAAGCCGAAATGAAGAAAACAGAGAGGAAATGTGTGTGCAATGTATTTATTCGCTATATACATTTTGAGAATATATACGACTTTTATACTCCATTGATTGATGTTATACTTAAAAAATTTAATTATATGTTATAACATATTTTTTATAGGTAACTTCAAAATCTTTTATGTATCCAAAATCAATTTTTCCAGATTTGTTCTTTTTTCATTACACCTTTTTCCTTTTCCGTACTGTTTTTATTTAAAGGCGTTGCAACGCACGCGGGTTTTTGCTAGTATTAATTAGATAATTAACGCAGCACACGCGTAAATTGATATTTTTACAAATCCGAACGCGTTTATTTTTTAAATAAAAACCGCAGTGGCTTTCAAAGTCCGACTTTGATACCATTAAATTGAGAACTGTCAAAATTTTTCCAATGTACATTGCAGCCACTTCCCCTTCATTTTTTATCTTTCTTTCACATACGCTGCGTTTAGTGGCTAAGTAATTCTGCCTTCTTTTATCATAGATAGCAAAAACCCGCGTGCGTTGCAACGCCTTTCAATAAAATAAGATTATGGGGACACAGTCTGCGATAGGAAAAAGCTATAGTGAAAAAAGAACAAATCTGGGAAAATTGATTTTGGGATATGACCGCCATGGACCAAATGATATATTGAGTATACTATATTGCCTATGGTGTTCTACTTATCATACTCTCTCATTTGCTACCCATCTCGAAGGGGTTGGGAAGAAAATGGTAATCCGCCCTCTTGAGATTACCGCCATGTACCAAACGATATATTGAGTATACTATATTGGTTATGGTGTTCTACTTCTCATACTCTTTCATTTGATACCCATGTCGTAGGGGTTGTGAAGAAAATGGTAATCCGCCTTCTCGAGATGGCCGCTATGGACCAAACGATATATTGAGTATACTATATTGCTTATATTGTTCTACTTATCATACTCTTTCATTTGATACCCATCTTGAAGGGGTTGTGAAGAAAATGGTAAACCGCCCTTTTGAGATGGCCGCCATGGACCAAATTATAAATTGAGTATACTATATTGCTTTCGGGTGGTGTGAAAAAAATGGTAATCCGCCCTCTTGAGATGGCCGCCATGAATCTAATGACATAGTCTATGTCATTCTTCTTATAATGCCCTTTCATTTGATACCAATGTCGAGGGGGTAGTGAAGAAAATGATCATCATCCCTCTTGAGATGACCACCATGGACCAAACGATATATTGAGTATACATACTATATTGCTTATGGTGTTCTATTATCATACCCTTTCATTTGAAATCCATATCGAGGGGTGAGAAGATAATGGTAATCCAACCTCTGGAGATGGCCGCTATGGACCAAACGATATATTGAGTATACTATATTGCTTATGTGTTCTACTTATCATACTCTCTCATTTCATACCCATCTCGAAGGGGTTGTGAAGAAAATGGTAATCCGCCCGCTTGAGATGATCGCCATGGACCAAACGATATATTGAGTATACTTTATTGCCTATGGTGTTCTACTTATCATACTCTTTCATTTGATATCCATGTCGAAGGGGTTGTGAAGAAAATGGTCATCTGCTATCTTGAGATGACTGCCATGGACCAAACGATATATTGAGTATACTATATTGCTTTTGGTGTTCTACTTACCATAACCTTTCGTTTGATATCCATGTCGAGGGGTTGTAAAGAAAATGGTAATCCGCCCTCTTGAAATGGCTGCTATGGACCAAACGCCTGCTTTTCTGTTGAATTTTTTTTTCTATAAACCTCACGGAGCCCGAGACCTTTCCAACGAATGCAAAACCGAGGAAATCGGATCGTGCGTTCTGGAATTATAGCGTCAGGAAGGAAAATCCGACTTATTTTTATATTATAGATATTACTTCTTTGTTCATTTTGACTTTTTCACTCCTATTGAAATTTTTATCAGCTGATTTCAAGGGCAATGAAACATTTTTAAAAATTTGTTCTAGCTCATCACTCTCGTTATTAGTGCTCGCTGCTACAGTCAACACTCTGTATAATTACAATGCGATTCCATATGTGTGGGTGTGCATTCCAAATTATTTTCACCCAGAATCGCTTGACAGTTACGCATACATAAACATTTTTCAAGCAACTGGAGGAAAAATAGAAATCGTTTCTAGTTTCAGTCAACACCGCACACTTCACCCTTACCCGTCCCTTGGCCTACGAACTGCGCAGAAGGAGCTCGTGTTGATCAACATGTTGACCCGTGTATCATCCCCCTAAACTTAGTCATGCCACACCTGACACTTTGTACACTTTGTACTTAATACTTGTATTATTCTGCCATCCAAGTTGGCTGTCAGTTTGACGTAAGTTTCATAAATTATCTGTTGTAATTAATTTATTTTTAGGCAATCAATTCTTGTCAATCAATTCCTGTTGTGTAGCTGCGCCACAACATATTCCCGCCCCTTGATATAACATCAACAAAACATACCTAATAAAACGGGAACAATCATTATATTTAATTAACAAACCTGAACTTAACTTGACAAACAATATAACTAGGGTTGCCATAAATATTGGTAACTGATACGGGACGCTTCAGTGTAAAATAAATAAAAACATGAAAAAGGTGGGTGCTAGTGCTCATAATGTTTTATTATCAAAAAAAATAGTGAATAAAATTTAAAAAATATTGATTAATACTCCAATCAAGTTAAATTAACTGCTAGTTGAGAAGAAGGTCCCGGAGGGGATTCAACTTTTTTTGCCCAGCCATATTTTGAAGAAGATTTTACTTTCTTAATGATTTCTTTTTCTTTTTTTACATAATCATAAAATTGGGCGCATGTCATTTTAAAATTATAATGACAAATTAGAATAGCTTCAACTGTCTCTACTGATAGCCTATTTCTTTCGTCCGACCATTGCGAAGCCATTAAGGAAAATATTCTCTCTAGATTGGCGTTGTGGGCGGGAATCGAAAATACGTATTCACATAACTTTAATAGACAAGACTTCTGCTCTAAATGTTCTGTATCTGCAAAAAATTTTAGCCATTTCTCCTCCATATTTGTCTTTGCTGTTATACCAGTTTGTTTACTTAAATAATCCTTAAGGTAAATAAATTGGTTAAACAGAGCCTCAGTGTTGCCGATGTTTACGTTTTTGCCTTGTAAATATGTTATAGTGAGTTCGACTTCTTTCCATTCAGGAACTCTGTTGAGAGTCATCCAGTCGAAGACATCAAATTTTTGGAGTGACTGTGATCATTTCGCAATATATTCTATAGCAGTACTGAAGAAATCATTAGCTTGTTTTTCGAAAGTTTCCACTTTGTTGCTGTTTCCAGAATCAAGCTTTAAGCGATTCAAAATTTGTTTTGTCGCAATTCCAATAAAATTAGATGTTTTTCTCTCCGCCATAATTTGTTTTGTCTCTTGCAATAGCAATTTTACTTCAAGCACCGTGATATTAGATTTTTCAATTTTTTTTATATAAGTTTCAAATGTATTGAGCTGTGAATGCAAGAAGCAAAAATAAACTTCACTAATTGGATCATCAAAAAAGTCTTTAATGGCTTTTGGTGGTCTCTCTTCGTTGGCAAAAAAATCTTTCAATGGCTGCCATAGCTTCAATATTCGCTCAACTGCTGGTAATAGTGATAACCACCTGGTCCCAACATAGGATAATAAGTTTTTGTAAGCAACACCAGCATATTCACAAAACTCCTTTAGTTTTTCAGTCCTCACCGTGTAAATACAAAAGTACTTGAATATCATCGCTTTATTAAAAACTTGATATGCGAAAGCGTTTATTATACAGACCTTTTAGCAATCACACACGCGTGAAACTGACCAGCTTTCAACACTTCAGCAGGCACTGAGTAAACCACTGAGCACCGCCTGCAACGGCCACAACGCGCACCACGGAATCTCGCGCGGACAGCCTTTACGCCAGAGATCGCCAACTGACGGTCCTTAGGGGAGATACGCAATGAATCGGACGCGTCATGAAACGGACAGTATCTGTTTTAGGAAAAGTTACTGAACTAATGTATCAAAATTTTGTTGTTGGCAATACTGATGTTCAAAGACTACACCACAAAGAGCACAGTTGCAGGCGGCCATTTGTCTTGATTGTATGAGACGTAAGCGTTTTTATCTTTGAAAAGTAAAAAAAAAATGGTTTTTATAAGAATTTCTAAAGGCAATTTATTACTTTTATTGTATTTTAGGTGATTTATGTGACATTATACATAATTAAGTGAAATATTAAAAGTTAAATAGTTTTTAAAATTTATTCCGTGTTCGTGCATTTTGTCAATTTAATTTTAAGGTTAGTTACGCACTGAATCGGACAGGTGTCGACGCACTGAGACGGACACTTAAAAACACTTAATCACTCAATGTTTTTAATTTTTTTTAATTAAATCACTAATCACTGATTATCCATGTTCAGTAAAAAGTGATAAAACACAATATTTCACCACTTTTACTGCAAAATTCTACCGAAAATATTCGCGAGCCTATTCTGCGCCATGAAGTTTAATTAATAATTGCAATTAAATAAACATCAGAAAATAAAAATGATTACTGAATAAAGGCTATATATAAAGGTTATATTTAAATAAGAATATGCTTTAATTTTAACTATATTATGTGTGTAAAGTACCACTCGTGTACTCTAGTCCGTTTCATAACACCTACTGTCCTATTCAAAGCGTAGTGTGTTATGAAACGGACAAAAGCGACTATTCAAAAATAATTGTTTTTATAATTTTCGGTTATCTTTTAAATAATAAATGATTGCGTGTTCTCTACTCAGTTAATTAAAGGTTCATTTAAAGTGATTGGTATCTTTTCAAATTTGTATTTTTGATAAAAAAAACTTTCTCAAATTTTAATGTCCGTTTCATTGCGTCTCTCCCCTACGAATCCGACGATTTCCTGTAAGAGCTAGTGCAAGACGTACGGAATGGAGCACTGGCTATCTTTTTCCTCTGTAACCAAACTCAAATGCAATTTTAATGTGAATGTAAATATAAATTGGACCTTTTTCTGTTCGTATTAGCTGCTTTTTCACTTGTTGGTGTCATAATTATATTTTTCTGGTGGATTCCTGAAGGTCGAAAGTTGGCGTTTACTGCTTTACACTTACTAGTTGCGATGCCTTTGTGTCTATCAAAGCCTACTCAGCTGTGTTGCTGCTCACAAAAATATTCAAATTTGCTAACGGCTTTTTCAAATTAGAAAAATTTAAATCGCTATAACTTTTTTATTCGTGAATCGATTTAGTTCAAATTCCTTATTACAAAAGTATTCTATAAAAAGAACATTTTCTGAAAATTTAAACGAAATCAGCTCACGAACAAAAAGCCTTAGCGTTAACAAACTTCGTGTTTGGTAATAATATAAAAGATTTTGGAAAAAAAGGGACAAAAACGGGACAGGTAGTAATACGGGACACGATATTCAAATACGGTGACAGTCCCGTATATACGGGACGTATGGCAACCCTAAATATAACTGAACTTGACAAACAATATAACTACAACTTATTTTTACTATTATTTTTTAACTTTAAAACTAGACCAAATGGTCTTGTTGTCGCGGAATCTCATTCTTATGGTTCGTCGTTCCCCCAAAAAAAGTGTGTGCCTTCGCCGTTTTCTGTCCTTTATCACGTCCCACGGGATGGTGTCCATGATTGTGTATGGGATGTCCCTTCTGGGTCGTCACAGTGCAGATTTGTTTATGTCTTTTGTTCGTGAGGATTGTCGAAACAACTTCTTGGGTGCTGTTGTTTTGGTGTTTTTTATTCGTATCTTCATCAACGGGAAGTGTTGATACCCCTTCCAATTTTTTACGTCGCGGTTCTTCCCGTAGCTTGTAAATTTCGTCCCAGTCGATCCCTTTACTTGACTGCGCTCGAGCTGGACTTGACTGCGCGGAGCCAACTTGTGTTGGATTTGTCTCCAACCAACGACCTGGTGTCACCGGGATATCAAGAGCTGCCCCTAGCCTCCAATCGTCCTCACTGTCCAAAATCAGTATGTCTTCCATTTCTGTGAACAAACAATTACTTATTAGTTAAATTATGTAAGAAACTTTTAATAAACCGTATGAAGGAACACCACCCACTTTATTATTGTATAGCTTTATTATTTTAAAATTTTTTATTTTATATTATTATATTTTCAGTTGACGTGCAGTCCGCTTTATTGTTTAAAATTTTTAATTTTATATTAATATATTTTGAATTGTCTGGCAATCCTTTCTCCAAAGCCCGCTACAACTGTTCACTTACAGTTAGTGACTATGTGAGTAATGGTATAACCTTTTGTATTAGTCTTTGTATCATCGCTGTGGTAGTTCTTACTGTCACCCCTCTAATTCTGTTATCATCCCCTGGGTGAGTTTTCTCTATTCTACCCAATTGCCAGCTGGCAGGTGGTTGTTTATCATCATTCAGAATGACCATCTGTCCAATCCTCACGTTTTGTTGGGGAGTATTCCATTTTGTCCGTTGCTGGAGCTGAAGCAAGTGTGTGCGACCTGTGACCATCGTTTCCAAAACATCTGCCGGAGTATTTGGATTTGCTTCCGTCGATCTGCAACTCCTAAGTTTCTGTCAGTCTGCAGTGGTTCGGCTGGCTGAACTAATGGTCTCCCAATCAAAAAATGCCCAGGAGTTAAAGCTTCCATGCAGTTAGGATCAGACGATAAAGCTTGAATTGGCCAGGAATTTAGGCATGCTTCAATCTGTACCAGCAGCGTAGCTAATTCTTCAAAGGTGAGATTGCTTGATTTTACCGTTCTTCGCAAATGATGTTTAGTGGACTTGACCGTTGCTTCCCACAGACCTCCGAAGAGTGGTGCTGATGGCGGAATGAAATGCCAAGTTAAGCCTCGCTCTGCATATTCTTTTGCAGTAGCTTCTGTTCCCTCTTTAAGTAATTCTTTAAACGTTCGTTCGACAGCCTTATCAGCTCCAATGAAATTTGCTCCATTATAGTCCAAGAGCCAGTGACAGATTTGCAAAGTGATTTTGCAGAGGATGGGCCTTTGATATATGTTAGATTACTTAAAGCACAACTGATTAAGACTAATCGCCAATTCGAGTCTACTTAAGTTTTTATTTTATGACCTTTTGAACTTGTAGATTTTTTGACCATGAAAAAAGTGATATTGCAGAGGATGGGACTTGGTATATAGGTAAATTGGGTTGCTCCCACCTCATATTCCGATTGCCATCTCGTTTGGACGTTAGGTTTGAATTTTGGGAATTTTTGAAAATGTCGGTTTGGTCCAGTTGAACAAAGTGATATTGCAGAGGATGGGATTTGGTGTAATGGTGAGATAGACCACCAATAGCCCAAATTCGGGTGCCCATCTCATATGTAATCAAGGTTTCCATTTTGGCGGCTTTTGATTTTGTAGCCATTTTGGGTATGACCCAAGTGATTTTGTAGGAAATGGGATTTGAACATTAGGATTCGTTACGACATATATAATACTTCTCCACTTGCCCATCTCTTTCCTATTTGTAGAAACCCATGCCATCTCCAGTTGAAGTTGGAAAATCGTAAAATCAAGTCTTATATATTAAATTTAGTTAAAATGAGTGTATATACACATCTGGCAGCATATTTATGGTATATTTTTAAGATATAATGAGATTCTTTAAGTCACCCTCGATATTCTTCAACCAGGTTTTCTTCGGTGCCGATCGCTGTATTCTCCAGTCTGCAGGACGGTCTCGCCAGAGAAGTTTACGTGGCAAGCGGTTATCATCCATTCGGCAAACATGTCCAAACCACCGTAGTCGACGTTTTTGCATTTCTTCTTCGATCAGTGTTTGCTAGTTATAGATATAGAAAAGTTTTGAGACATCTGTATTGGATTAATATGACGGAAATTGTTTTCGTCGGGTTGAAAAACGGGAGACGAGAAAGATTTGAGGAAAAACGATGCAAACATGTCGCAAATCTCGGATGGATTGGTACTGAAAGAGTTCTCATGTTGCATGGTGTTAGGGTAATTATCAGTTTTTTTCTTGGTGTTGATGAATTTAAAGAATGTTCTCGGATCACCATACAGTTTATCTTTCATATCACTGAGGTATTCACTATAGAGAGTTTCAGAGAGTGCGTGGAAATGGTCAAAGCAATTGACAAATGCAGAGAAACTCGCAGTGGTTTTCCTCTTCAGGTAGTTTTTCCAGAGTTTATTCTCCTGTTTTTTGGTTTGCCTCAATTCATTATTGTACCAGGGTGGAGATGACCTAGATAACTTTAGAGGCTCAATGGATACACAGGATGCAAAGGTTTCGTACAAGACGGAATAAAATCTTGTTACATCGTCATCCAACTCATCTGAGGAAAGCAACCTGTCGAAATCGATGGAGGAGAGCTTAGATGAGAGTTCATTGAGATTGGCCTTTTTAAAATTAAAGGCAAATGTTGACTCCCCCGGAATTGGCTTATCGTCGAAGGCAGAGCAATAATTAAGTAGGAGGGGAGGGTGATAATTGTCGACAGGCAACAAGACTATCGAACTGGGCTCAACGGTCATGTTGTCTGAGTCCGAACAGAATACAAGATCTAACCGCCTTCCTAAAATATTATTCACACCACTCAGTTGGTTCAGGCCGCATGAGAATAAAGGATTCAGAAAAATGGATTCCCTATCATTAAGGTTGTTTTCAGGAAGGTAATTATCGTGGTTTTCGCAAGATACCCACTGTACATTGGGTAAATTAAAGTCACCAAAAAGTAGGAGCTCGTCCTTAGAGTCCATCATATCATGGATATGATTAGTACAAGAGATTAAGATATCATAGAGGCTTTGGCCTTTGTCATCAAGAGTACTGAATATATCTGGTGGGATATAACAGCAAATAACGAAAAGGTTATTGTGGACAAGGGAAATTTTAAGAGCAATAATCTCAATGTCCAAAGAGTTGGATAAGCTAGGAAGCTTTAATAAGAAACAATTGAGAAGGTTACTACAGGGAAGTAGTACACCACCTCCGCGAGCCTCCGAGTCAGTATGCCTATCCTTCCGAAAAACTTGGAAGAAAGAATCAAAAATTTCGGCATTAAGAATCCCACTATGTAACCATGTTTCAGTGAAAGCGATTATATCGAAATCACTAGCCCAAGTTGCCAGAAAAACATCGCGGGTTTTGGATCTGATACCCCTCACGTTTTGATAGTAGAGGGAAAGCGTCTTAAGTTTTTTGGAACCTCTAGAGTGTCGGGATTACGATGCACACGTGGACGGGGAACAAAATTCTTTGAGAAAGCACCGGGAGGCCAGAATGTGGGATCCAGCAACTTTTCAGCAGTATGAGGCGGTGCAGTTAGAACAAAAGACGCGACCGGTTTGGAAGCGTTGCTGATTTTCCGGACAAAGCAGTGCCAGGGTTGAGAAACGCAGAATGCATATCGTCAACGGCATCTAAGACCGTAGAAACTCGAGACGAAAGTTTGTGGAATTTTGTCACTAGCGAATTCGAGTTTGTTTGGAAGAGAGACAGAGTATTAGATAATTGGTCAATGATATGTATGTAGTCTGGCAACACTTCTCTTATATGTATACTAGATGTAAGTAAGTTGAAAATAAAGTCAGTCGATCATTTAGTCTCCAACAGAGATGGTTGTTTTGTATCGCCCCAAGGAACACATTAATGGCGACGAGGAAAAAGAGAAAAAAAAAGTGCGACGCGCAGTTTTAAATAGAAAAATAAAGTAATGTGTCCGAAATAGTGCAAATGTCTGAGAAAACAGTTAAACTAGAAAAGAAAATGAGTGAAACAAGTGTATTTATGGGAGCGATTGAATCGTTCGTGCTTGGAGATAATTTCGATTTATATTCGAGACGACTCAACCACTTGCTAGCATTAAACAAAATTACTGACAATGCAGCGAAAATCAGCGTTTTGGTTAGTTTTGGCGGTCCAGAATTATATAAAGTTCTGACATCACTCATTGCACCAAAGTCAGAGACAGATTCGGGCGTTATTTATGAACAGCTAATAAAAATGCTGAAAGATCATTTAAAGCCGAAGAAAAATGTGATTACAGAATGCTACAAATTTTTTAAATGTTATCAACGACATGATGAGCAATTACAAGAGTATATTGTAGAACTAAAACAAATAGCACAAGACTGCGAATTTGGTGAATTTCTAGAAAAGGCGTTAATTATTCAGTTTGTTTGCGGTATACGTTCAGAGAAAATTCAGAATCGATTATTGAACGATACCGAAATAAAAACATTTGAAAGGGCAACGAGTATTGCAGCCGCTATAGAAATGACTTCGCAAGATTTGAATATAATTAAACAATCCGAAAATGCTGTGAATGCAGCTTATAACAGCAGTGCAAAATACAACGACAATAAGTATTATACGCAGACTGGAAGAAGTAAATACAGAGGCAATAGCCGAGGTCGGCGTCAGCAGTCTAAAGGAAGAGACAACAGCAGAGCAAAACGCAAAAATGATGAAGAGCAATCGGACAAAGAAGAAAATCAACAGTTATATGAGCCGAGATGTTATCAATGCGGAATGCGGGGGCACATCAAACGGAATTGTAGGATAAGAGGAAAAATTAATAAGGTACAGACAGAATCATATAAAGAGGTAAACATTGGATATATTAATCAGTGTGGTAAGGCGAAAGAAGCGCCATATAGAGTATGTATAAAGGTAAATGATAACAATATTATATTTGAAGTTGACACAGGTGCTTGTGAAACAGTTATTAGTCATCAAACGTTTTTAAAATATTTTAAAAATTGCAGAATAAGGAAACCGGAACGGGAATTAAAATTAATTTTGGGAATTGCTTTAAAACTAATAGGACAAATTTCTGTGCAAATTAAAGTAGGTAATAATATTATTAACAATGTATTAACAGTTGTAGATACAGAAGAGTCTTTTGTACCACTTATGGGTAGGACGTGGTTAGATTGTCTTTTCCCCTCCTGGAGAAAAATGTTCGATATTTCTGCAGTTAATCCAATATTGCATGGTATAAACCGGGTAAATGGAAATCATGAAATCGAGAGCAAATATGCAAGTGTTTTTTTCGGGTACTAATGAAGGAGTAATTAAAGGCTATAAAGCTGAAATTGTTTTAAAACAAGAAGTAACTCCTATTTTTTGTAAACCACACACAGTTCCAGTTCCAGTTTATGGGCTAAGAATCAAATTTGAAAATGAAATCAAAAGAATGTGTGATGAAGGCATTTTAGTGAAAGTAACGAGGAGCAAATGGGCAAGTCCGGTAGTCATAGTAAACAAAGGTGAAGGGTGTATTCGATTATGTGTGAACTGCAAGAGAACAGTTAATAAATATGTGGAGACAGAGCATATACCAATACCTAAAATTGAGGACATTTTCGCAAATGAAGGTATTTTGTAGAGTAGATTTGAGAGGCGCATACTTACAGGTTGAAGTTAGTGAAAAATCCAGGGAGCTACTCACGATAAATACACATTTGGGGTTGTTTCAATATACGAGGCTAGTTTTTGGGCTTAAAACCGCCCCGCAGATATTTAATGGAATTATTTGTGAAATACTTAAAGGGCTTGAGAAGGTGAGTGTATATTTTGACGATATTTTAATCGGAGGAAGCGATAGAGCAGAATGTGAAAGAAATTCACACCAAGTTTTGAATAGACTCGAGGAGTATAATGTGCGCGCGAATAAGAGTAAATGCGTATTTTTTGTCGAAAAATTGACATATTTGGGATATGAGAATACGGAAAACGGAATAAGTCCAAGTCGCTCGAAAATTGAAGCCGTTTTAGAAGCGCCTGAACCTAAAAATAAAACTCAGTTAGCGTCATATTTAGGAATGATAAATTTTTATCATAAATGCGTAGCAAATTTTTCAAGCGAATTAGCACCTTTGTACAAAATGATTGGCAAGAATGCGAAGTGGAATTGGGGTAAAGAGGAACAAGAGTGTTTTGAAAGGAGTAAAAAGCTAATTGTTAATATTGATACGTTAACACATTATGACCCTACAAAGCCCATAATTATTTCGTGTGATGCTAGTCCGTATGGAGTAGGAGGAGTACTTTCACATATGATAGACGGTCAAGAAAAACCAGTAATGTTCGTGTCGAGTACATTATCAGATGCTGAGAAAAACTATTCGCAACTACATAGAGAAGCATTAGCTATCATGTTTTCAATTAAAAAGTTTCATAAATATGTTTATGGGAAACCATTTATTATACAAAGCGATCGTCAACCATTGAGAGCTATATTTGGTGATAAAAAGGACGTAGGGAGTGTCGCCGCTAATCGATTGCAGCGCTGGGCGATTCAGCTTTCAATGTATAATTTTAAAATTCATTATAAAAAAGGTTCAGAAATGGGGCACGCGGATGCATTATCCCGCCTACCATTGAGTAGACCCACAGAGATTGAAGCAGATAGTATCAATAATATTAGGATTGAACAGTTTCCATTAAACATTGATAATATTAAAAGTGAAATACAAAAAGATGAGAAGTTAAAATTTGTTTATCATTGTATCTTAATAGGGAAATGGCCTAACTATATCACAAAACAAATCAGACCATTTTATTTGAAGCGAAATTCCTTAGCGTTAGAGGATGAGTGTTTATTTTATGGAGATAGAATGGTAATACCCGATTCCCTGATAGATCGTGTACTAGAAATACTACATGAAACACACGTCGGCATTGGAAGAATGAAAGCATTAGCGCGCTCATACGTGTGGTGGCCTAATATCGATAGCGATATTGAAAAATATGGTAAAGGTTGTAAGCAGTGTCAAACTCAACAAAATGTTCCAAAACCGAGTTTGATTTCATGGAATGAAGCATGGTATCCATTTGAACGCATTCATTTAGATTTTTGTAAAATTTCAGACAAAAATGTGTTGATTTTAGTTGACGTTTTTTCTAAATGGATAGAGGCTGTTACTATTAAAAATACAGATGCCAATAAAGTTTGTGAAGAGTTGAGAAAAATTTTTACAACTTTTGGACTACCTTAGGTCAGTGACAATGGCCCTCCTTTTTCTTCTGAGAAATTTATATCATTTTGTAAGAAAAACGGAATAGTTGTTTTAAAATCTCCGACATATCACCCCCAATCTAATGGTATTGCGTAGAGAGCCGTTCAGACATTCAAAAATGCGTTAAAAAAAAGTTTAATTGATCCAAAAACAAAATCATTAAGCTGGGAGCTAAAAGTAAATAATTTTTTATTAAAATATCGAACTACTCCGTCAGTGGTGTGCACAGGGGCTCCCCTTTGGTATGGCAGAATTTTTTGGGGCGCCATATTAAATAATAACGATAACAATAATAATAACTAGTTGGGATGTGGGTTTGACCCCTTCGGTCCACACGATTAACTTCCCAGTACGATGAACGAAAATGGAATAAACTGACTTCTTACAAAATAGTTATACGTTTAGCACTAGTGGAAAATTGGCTAGTATCAGAACTGATGACAAAGCAATCCCGAGAGAAGCTAGTTCAAATAACTATAATAGTGGTAAATCCACAAGATTTTTCTAGAGAATTTATTTTTCCTGAACGTTAACAAACAAACATGTCCTCCGTATTTCGTTCGCTGCACTAAAGCGATTGTTCAAATGCGTATTGAGCGTGCTGAAGCGCCGTTGACAAACTGAGAAGCGAATGACTTCATTTGGAATTCCAAAGCTTTTCGGAGATATTAGCAAAACTGTAACTGTTAGGTACTTGTCTGACTTGGCCAAAAAGAACAAATTTTGCGGTAACTACGGAAATCCCGGGATAAACCGCAATTTCCTGAAACTGTATCTCGCGTAGAAAACAATTCCCCGTCAAAAAGTGCTCATTTCGTAAAGGGCAACGAAATTTTTGCACAATTTTGAAAGGTTGTCGGATTTTGGCAAGTGATGTTTTGTTCGAAGGCTATGGCTGTGCAGAACCCAAAAAAGATCACTTCGTTTAGAACGGGTCTCATTCCATCGAGTTTATTAGATATTAGCAAAACTTGTCAATTTAAGGTCTTTCTGACAATTATCCGAAGTTTTTCTATTTAAACAAAAAAGGCCCGACCGAATATTATGAAATTTTTTTCAGATCACTTCTTCGTTAATATTCTTTTTTCGGCACCTCAATGAAGTCGATATAGTTTTTAGTTCGCGCGGTATCGTGCAGGTACAAAAATCATAAGGGGCCATCCATAAATTACGTCACACGAATTTCATGATTTTTTGACCCCCCCCCCGTTCTTGTCACAGCTGGTCACATTTGGGAGACCCCCCCCCCCCTCCCTAGTGTGACGTCACATATTGTGCAATTTTGCATCTTGAAGTTATTAAACTAAAACAGCAATTCTGAAATTAAATATATTTCTATTTAAATTATTTTTTAATAAAATTAACATAAAATCAACATAAAATACGCTCTGTAGGATAGAAAAATAATACACAGATCACACAGCCGTCATTGCGTGTGTGTCTGTCACCAGCTTTAACGCGAGTTTTTGCGGAACGTATCCTTCGCGTAATGAGCAGTATTACTATATTTAGATATATTAGATTTTGAAATGTGACATAACAAAATTTAAGACCCCCCCCCACCCCTTGTCACACTTCGCCGACCCCCTCCCTCCCCCCTAACGTGTGACGTAATTTATGGATGGCCCCTAAACGTCGTTTAAACAAAAAAAGAACGGTTCGACCGAATTTATGAAAATCTTTTCGGATCATATTTCATTTATTATCACTTATGTCATTTAAACCAAAAAACCGCTCGACCGAATATTATAAAAATCTTTTCAGATTATATTGTCGCTAATACGCTTCGGAACGGCACCTCAAGTAAGTCAATATCCTTCGTGGTTCGGGCTATATTGTACAGGTACCAAAATCACTCACGCCGCTTAAACAGAAAAACGGCTCGACCCAATTTTATGAAAATCTTTTCAGATCATATTTCGGTTAATACGCTTCGAACAACACCTCGACGAAGTCGATATCTTTTTTGGTTCGCGCGATATCGTGCAGGAAAAAATGACCACATACGTACGCACACACACATACTTCCTCCCAATATTTTGCTTAAAATCCTCCTGGGACCTTGAAAGATGAAAATACGTCGAAATTTTCAATTTCGATTTTCGGACCGATTACAATAACTTCCTATACTGGGGTTAATAATTAAAACATTAAAAATATATGTATGTGATAATAATTATTATTATACAACAACTATACAAGCGCGAACGATGACTAAGGGTTTATTCTAAAGGTAATTACTAGCACTTTAAGTTTGGTAATCGGCATTAACCCACACAAATTAATATCTTACGAGTTAACCGCAAAAAACTGTATTCAGCCCCAACCACATGATCAAGGTTGAACTTTGAGCGGCCATAACTTTGAGCCAAACCAACTTACAAACCTTGTTGAGGGCTCATTTTATAGATAATTGTATTCTCCAACACCTTGCCACTGATCATTTTCAGCTATCATTGCATGGAAACTGGTTATTTGGTATAAACGACCTCTACCTCTTTTTCAAGATGGCGGCTTTTCCCAACACATTGCGACCCCACAAACTTGGTATTAACATTGTCAGATGTACGCAAACAAATTCAAAAAAAAAAAAAATTTCGTACATCATGAAATGCAATTTCATGCCCTTTTTTCGACTAATTGCACTGGACTATATTACATTTTCAAATCACAAAATTATTATGTCAAATTCACTTCAAACTGAGCAGCATGAAAAGCTTGCAGTGGACGAACCCTGCAGCGTGTAGCCGCGCATCTCAGAGCCGCTTGTAGCCGCCTATAGCCGCCCGTGAAGTCGAAGCGCGTAGCCACTCGAATACGCTTCCAGTGGACGACCAGCCTTATTCGTTTATATGTATATGAACATCAACTTGGCCTCATTTTATTAGTATCAAAAATGCACTATGGACTCTATACAGCCGCAGTGCATTTTTCAGAAAATTCCGCTTGAAAATATCAAATTAAAAAACAAATTGTTGAAAAAATTAAAATAAAGAAAGAAAAAATTTTTTTTTTTTTTTAAATAATTTTTATTTTTTGGAGGTGTTGGGGCGCCGCTGATTTGTTTGGTATGGCAGCTGCCATACCTGCCATACCCGTGTGCACGCCAGTGTACTCCGTCCACAGTTACCGGAAAAACACCTGCTGAATTAATGTTTAAATATAAGCCTCGAACATTGTTAGACATTTTAACTGATAAAAAGGAGGAGGAGAAGGGAATAAATAATAACGGTAAGAATAATGTTCAATATAAAAATATAGATAACAATTTAAAGGAAAAGATTTTATATAAAGAGAAAAGACAAAATTGTAAAAGTTATAAAGAAACAAAAAGTGTAAATAAGATGAGAATGTTTCAAGAAAAAGAAGAAGTATTATATAGAAATGTTTTTGACAAATATGTTAAGTGGATACCTGCTGTTATTGTTAAGAAGTTTAATGATTTGAGATTTATAATATCTATTAATGGTTCTACTAAACATGTTCATGTTGATCAGTTGAGGAAATCAAATGAAAAATTTGTGAAATTTAAAAATGTAATTATTGTTAATCATAGACGTAAGAAGGCAAGAGCCTTAGTAAGAACAGATAGTGCTAGACAATCAAGAAGTCCTATTGTTACCAGAAGTAAGGTTAGGGAATTACGTAGAAGAGACTTGAGTGTATAGAATAGGATTTCAACTGTTATCTTTAATACTAAATATATAATGAATTAATATTATGAATTTAACTAAAAGGGGAAGGAGTTGATATGTATGTAATCTGGCAACACTTCTCTTATATGTATACTAGATGTAAGTAAGTTGAAAATAAAGTCAGTCGATCATTTAGTCTCCAACAGAGAAGGTTGTTTTGTATCGCCCCAAGGAACACATTAGTCAAGCCGGACATTAACGGATTTGATATCGTCGGCTAACGCTTGAAAATGTGAAACGTTACCCGAGAGGGCGATTAGCTGATTAAGAACATTTGCACGATCAGTCACAATCACCTCAGAGATACCCTTCATCAACCTTAGAACATGGCAGGGTTTAATGTCGGAACATTCTTTGCAAGTAGATCCTCTCGAAGCTGAGGATCTACATTTGACACGACCATTCAGGCAGTCAGGGTGAAATATACCTCCACAGACGCCATCGCAAGAAATGCCATCACGAACAATCTCGGATGAGCAGTGCTTGCAGGAATGGTAACCCTCCATGAGGAAAAGTGTAGGGAGTATTTAAAGATTAAGATTATGAAAACACTAAAAAGAATTTCGTTCATACTGCAAAAAGAAAAATAAATCCACCAGTTTTAAAATTCTCCAAGAATTTATAATTCATAATAATCGCATGGGAGTTGATTAAATGCGTTAATACATTAAACAGAAACTAAACACAAAAACATTAAAAACAATGGAAAAGAGAAATAAATAGCAGATTTTTTCACAGGCAAATTAATGCGTTATGAAATATAACTTTTATTAATTACACAAGACACTCACTAGATCGAACGCACTTTTAATAACAGTTTTAATTAATTAATAACAACCGAAACAGCATGCAAGACCACAGAGGAACGAACAGCATGCGACCAAAATTCCTTTCTAATTATATTGAGCACTAACTGGGGACCACCGTGAAGGCTCTCTAGGTGAAACCTGCCTATAATTATGTCTGTGAGATGTGTCCTAGGTTGTAATAATACATGATGCTTGGTACCATATGACAAATTAGACTTCCTGAGTCTGCCACCTACTCGTATAATTTGGGATTCATCTAGAAATGGAGTTTAAATATCTTGCTCTGTTTGTCTACTCGTCCAGTCTTCTTTAATTGCACCTGTTCTTTTGGGAACATATGTACATTGTTGTGCCAGTCGTAACACCCTTATCTTTACACTTTCATTTTCTGATGCTTGAAATACCCCAGTTAATTTCTGATTGCCTTTTTTTGGCATTGTTAACAAATCGTAAGCAGTAAGCAGTTACTCGTACCAACTTTCTATAATTTGAGAACTTCTCTATCAATCCGAACTCCTGTGTTGTCAACGATTTTACATTCGCCATCTCTAATGTGGTGTCGTCTTTGACAGATATCTCCTTTGGCCAGCCACGAGGGCCCGGTCCACCACAATGCATTGCATAAGAGATTTTTCGGTAGAATCCCTCTAGATGCTACATGAGCAGGGTTATCTTGAGACGGCACATATCTCCATGTGTTGTTTAGACCGTTTTCTTGAATTTCTGCTGTTCGGTTTGCAACAAATGTCCGCCATTTTCGAGGATGACTTCTTATCCAGGCTAAGACTATTTTTGAATCGGTCCATGAGTGATATTCTATATTCCCCAACTGCATGTCCGTTTTTACTTGCTGCAATAATCTATTTAATAGAACAGCACCACACAGTTCCAACCTTGGCAGAGTAATTGGTTTGATTGGTGCCACCTTGGTTTTTGCCATCAATAAGGATTCATGTATATTTTCATCCTTATCAATGAATGATGCATGGATGCATCACAAAATCCATGCAATTGCATATTCACCTGTGAGGTATGTAAATGGACCCATCTTGGAACCTTTATTTCACGAATATGTGTTAATTGAGTTTTCAATTCTTCCCATTCTTTAGAATATTCTATTCATTGAGGCATTTTCGTTATTCCTCCTCACCCAATTTTGGTTGCTGCGGCATTTTGCGTTCAGTATATGCAAATTGCTTGATAGCCATTTGTTTAGAATCTCCCACTTGTGGCTTTTCTTTAAAAGGGATTCTCACTTTATATCAACCAATTGCCAACCGTTTGTGTGTCCTCTGATAGAACTCTTCATACTGTTGTTCTTCTTCGGTCCATCTGCGCCTTCCTATCATCTCTTCCGATTCCCAGAATAAGCGAACTTGTTTGTTTAACTGCTCGATGCTGGCCTCTGTACTTGCCATACATGCCAGATTATTATTTTCTTGATGGAATGCTGTTTTTGTGGAAGCGATTTCCCCAAATAATATCCAGGGGGGCAATTCTGGTTCGGTGCAGTGAAAACGTGAAAACACTTTACACGTTTACACCTTTGTTTGCGATTCTTATACCGTGCAAACCACTGTCAAAAACTTTGCATGTATAAAAATTTTTACACCGTCAAATTTAGAGTGAAGTAGTGAAAAGTTTACACTTTAGATATGTACCTACTAGATTTGATAAACTGTCACTTGCTAGTATAAAAATTCAATTCAGCCTTTATTCAGCATTAAGTTTACACGAATGCAACGAGAATCGCTTTTTCAGGTTGAGTGCAGTGATAAAGTGAAAAAAGGTGTGTAAAACGTCAAGTGTAAACTTTTTTTTCACGTTTTCACTGCACCGCACCAGAATTGACTCCCAGCCCAGTTTCGTTTTCTGGGCTATGGGGGCATTTACGGGACCTTTTTTTATTTTGCTGCAAATTATTTTTGCAGAGACGACCGGCAATGTAAGACCCTTCATGACGCTGTATACATGTTAAACAAATGCCATGTTTTATAAGTATCTTGCGTCTTTCGTTGCTGTTTACTCGTTTTAACCGACCACACTGATAAGTCAGATGCTGGCTTTTGCAAATACTACAATTCTTGTGCTCGCTGGAATGATGTGCAGAAGACTTCCTAGGCACTAGCATGTCTCTATGTTTAGACTGCATGACCTTTTCATCTCGTAAGGCTTCATGCATTCGGAATCTTTCCTCTAAAAATTCAAACATCTTGTTTAATGTTGCTAATGTTCTGACGATGCTGCAATTCTTTGCTCCCAAATTCTTTTAGTTTCTTCTGGTAGACGTGCAGTAAACAGGCATACTACAACTTGATCCCAATGCTGTACTGGACTTCCTAGTGAAGCCAACTCGTGCAAACGTCTCTTGGTGGTATCTAGCAAGTCCTTTAAGTCTCGTTCAGACTCCTTTACTATATTTGTTTGCATTAGTAAAACCCAGTGGCGTAGCGTGAATTTCTGCCACCCGGGGCGAACCATAAATTTGCTGCCCCCTAATTTCGAATTGATACTTTTAATCAATGAATCGAAAACCCAACTTGAATTTCAAGTAATTTTATATCCAAGAATTCAAGGCATCATGTAAACGCAATGAATCATATGTAACTAATGAATGTTCGGTATAGTGCGCGCCAAAATAAATGGGAATTTTACCCGCAGGCGAGGAAATTACAACTCCACATACATTAACATTCCGTGTATGGAAAAAAATCCAAGCGCACATGCATTTTAATTTCCCTTTTGAAACTCGTTTACCGGGGACAACACTCCACCATAGCACCTGACCAGGACGGACAAGAGTCGCGTAGTGAGACGGATTGAATTGTGATTGAAAATATAAATGAACGGATGAATTGGGGGTTTAAACGATCGGAATGACGAGATGCACTTTTCTTTTCGAATCTACTTTCGTGGTGAGGATTTTGAGACTTTCACTGCGCATCAAAAAATCGATTTTGAGATTTCCAATTGTTTTGGCGCAGGCTATATCCGTGCTTCAAGGTTGGCCTAAATTATAAACTATAACAAACCCAGAGAGCTGGAATCAGTAATTTCTCTCTGTAATTTATTTCAGTTTGTCTTTAGATAGAAAGGCTCGTAGACGCACAAGCTTAAGCTTAAACTCTTCCCTGTCCCAATATCTGGAGGTTTCATTTCCCATCATCGTAGCCCAATACTATTACAGGAGATTTTTACGACAAATGCGGCAGCTGTTGGAGCCCTTCTCAAACTTCAGCATTTACAGCCCGCGTCATAAAAGAAGGGAATCTTAAAATCGCTGTTTCCATGCGCATTGAGTGTCTCATACAAGAGAGCAACGTCACTCTGTTTGTATAAAAACGAACGAACGAACGAACGAACTTACCCAATTTGGCAATCCGCTGTCAGCTGCCAAAGGACACCTATCGTGTTTGATATGCGCGCTCATTTTCCTTCTTTTATGTCACGGACTCCAATCATAAGGAATATATGTTTGCTAGGTATTACCCACACAAGTGGTTTGAACCATTTACACAAACATGGATACAAAAATAAGGTCCATGCGTGAGTTATTCTTGTCTTCCATCACAGGCGTACGCTTTATTGATAACCCGTCAAATAGGAGAGTTTGGTTGTATAATTTTGATGCATCAACTTTATCATTTTTTGATGGCAGTAAAGGAAAATGAAAGAAGACACAAACACTCATTGAAAATGAAGGCACGGAATTTTTCTTTCACTTTTTTTGAAATTGCGCCCTGTCCAATTGCGCCCAGTGCAAATACACCAGTTGCACCTATGAAAGCGCGCCCCTGCTTTTGTCCAATCAGGATTTGCTTCGCGATCTTGCTTTTGTGCTGAGTTTACTTACGCTTTAAGCTCACAAAACTCTCCCGCTAATTAATTAGGATTAATGCTCTCCGATGATTTTCATTGTAAGCTGCACTTCCTAAACTATTTCCAGCACTAATAATGCTACAAACTGGAATCTCCATAACGAAGGTCTCTATGTCGTTCTCCAATCCTTTATATTTCGAAGGATAATAGGTGGTCACTGCACTGCATATATTGGTTTCTACGGTAGAGTCTTGCATAACAAAGCAGTCCACTTAACAGCCTTACTGGACGTAGAAACCGCTTTCAAAAACTTCAGAACAGAGGCGATCCAGGTGTTTCTCGCCGAAATAGTGATCTATAATAGTACGACTTATTTGAATTACAAATCATGACCTATGGCACCGTGCCAGCCAAGAAAGGAAAGACGACAAAATCAGGCGAACTAAATGAAATTGCATTGGCCACACCTTGCAGAAGGCAATGGTAAAACCCACAGAAGGTGCATTTCGTGTGACAATGGGATCACTTCTTCAATTTTTTTTAAATCTTAATTTCTGAAATTGCGCCCGGTGCAAGTGCACCATTTTCACTCATGAAAGCGCCGTCCTTGCTCTCATACATTTATATGGAATGGTACCTAACTTCACATCACTTCCCTTCCCTTCCCATTTAGGTTTGGCCTATAGAAACCATTAGCCAGGACATCGTGCTGGATGTGGCAATGGTTAGAGCCTGATGTTACCAGCAGCATCTCTAGCTCTGTCCAGTTTGACCGCCGCCCCCAACATCTACGCCGCCCGGGGCAATGGCCCCCTCGGCACCCCCCACGCTACGCCACTGGTAAAACCTTTAAATGTGTAGTCACTAACACTCGCCTGTTATCATAGCGCTTAACAATCTCATCCCACGCAGCTTGATAGTTGTCACCGGAAACATCATAAAGCTCCAATAGACGATGCGGTTCTCCAGACAAACATGATCTTAAATATTGGAGGTTTTGAATTAATGGGATGTGAGGGTCATCGTGAATCATTGAAGTGAAACTATCGCGGAAATTTCTCCAATCACTGAAATTCCCATTGAATTTAGTTAATTCCGTCGTTGGTAGTCTCTTCTCCGCAGCCCTCATAACTGTGACTTCCGATGGCAGGGACTGTGGCTGAACTTGATAATGTCGACTAATTGAAAGGCCATCTTGTAAGTCTCCTAGAAACCCACAGAAGTCCTCTTCAAAATTTGAAAACAGACTAGCTGTTTCAAAAGTCTCTACCAGTCCGCGTTTTTGGTCCGATTTCTCATCTTCGAGTCTGTATATTTGCTCGTGATTCTCCAGGAATTTCTTCCAATATGCTTCAACAATAGCAATGCGGCCGGTTAAATATCCTTCAGTCCGTCTGGCTTGACCAGTTTTCTTATAATTTGAAATATCCTGGGTTAAATTTGCTTGTAAGGTCTTTTTCCTGCACATTATGGTGCATCCACACTACGCGGACTTAGGTCATACGCGCTTTTGCCTCTTTTTTTCATATAGAGTTTAATGCCTTTTTTTGCGATATTTTTAATGGCAAAGACAGTACAGCCAAACTGCGCGAGTTACGTTCCCACATTAAATGCAGCATCAACATTACCTTGTTCATTAACATTAAGTTTCTTCATTAAATTCTTTTGCTATATTTCTTTAGAAAATTGTCTGGACGGTTTCCGCCGCTCCAATTTCTCATTTTTATAAATGTACTTATTCAGCAGATTGCAAACATTAAATTTTACCTTTGATATATTTTCATAAGATTTTGTAAATTACTTACAGTATAACTTTCAAGGCGTCAACTCGTGTTTGTTAAATTCAATAAATCTAAAATTAATTTTCAATAGTCAAGTTTTGTTATTAAAGTTTAATAGTCAAATTTTGGTTCGTTTATTAAAATTCATTAATTCAGTCTTAGTGTTTTATTTAAAATATATAATTTTTTTTGTGTATTGGCGGATCCCAATACATAACTGGCGCAGTCGGTAGGATCCAATAACGATCCTTTTCGTATCCGTAAAAATAGAAAATCGCAAGTTAATCGCGACGGCTTATCGCAAAAATAATTTCGCGAACCACCAACGGAATATTGGTGGAATTTCTAAATAGACTCAGGAAAAGTGCAAAAGTGAAAAAGTTAGAAGTGCTATTCAACTGAGGATTAAACAACCCTAGGATCGTCAGGTTTCAACCTCTTATATTGAAGAACCTATGGAAATAATGATGATGACACCAGTGATCGCTATTTGGAGCCTGTAAGTCAAATATTGATAATTATCCTATATTTCCTTAAAATATATTTTTCCTTATTATATAAATTAAAAATTTTATGTCTCAAAACAATAAAAGGCAAACAAAAGGCCGTAAACTCAGAAATTTACCTTATAATATTAGAAGTAGTATTTCAAATTTATTTAATCGTGAAAGTGAAGAATCTGAATTCGGTGAAAGCTCGCGAATTAACGTTCAAAATAGTAGCATTGAAAGTGCCGAAAGTGTTGATAGAAGTGACAATTCACAAACAAATAATTTTAATAATTCGATTATTGCGGAAAAATTAACAATGACTTCGGTTAATGATGTACAAGCCGCTGCAAAAGCAGCTAGCGCGAGTTTGGCAAATACAGCTAGTCAAGTTTTTAATTGTCTGAAAATCCCAGATGCAGTGAAAGATCTCCCAAAATTCGATGGGAATTCGCGACTTTTATTCGATTTTATAGGTAACGTAGAGGAAATTCTATCGTTAGTGAGTGAAGTAGACGGTACTTTATATAGTAAAATCCTTTTACGTGCAATACGCAATAAAATTGATGGACAAGCGAATGAGGTCCTTAATATGTATGGAACTCCATTAGAATGGGGCCATATTAAGAAAAATTTAATCCTTCATTACTCGGACAAGAGGAATGAAACTTCCCTTATTAGAGATTTACATAGTGTTAAACAATTAAATAAACCGGTGGAAAAGTTTTATAGTGAGATAATAGAATTACAAGCTACAATGTTCAATCACATTCAAATCCATGAAAGCGATGAAAACGTTGTCAGAGCTAAAAGGGATTTATTCACTGAAATGTGTTTAAACACTTTCTTGACAGGATTAAAGGAACCTTTAGGTTCTACCATTCGCGCAATGCAACCAATATCCTTGCCCATAGCATTTTCGTACTGCATCAAGGAACAAAATATTTTTTACGCTAAAAATGAACAGCATAGCCAAAATAAATTAAATCCAACTCTTTCATATCATGTAAATCAGCAACAACCGATAAATTTTCCTTCTCTAAGAAGAACACCTTTCCATACGCCACAGTATCGCAACCCGATGCATCAAAGACCCCAACAACAATTTATGAATTTCTCGCAAAGAGCACCTTTTCAAATTCCTCAATTTCGCAATGCATTTAACCAGCAACCTCAACAAGCAAATCGTCAATTTAGTTTTCCTACTAATACGCAACAAAGACCACAGTTACCATTCAATCAACAGTCTAGACCTTTTGGTACAAATCCTTTCAGCAACCAAATGCCAAAACCTGAACCTATGGATACCAGTTCGGGCAATACGCGTTTTAGACAGCCGACACAATATCAAGCCCCTAAATTTAATAATAATTCTTATCAACCAAAATTCGTAAGTAAGGAACTTTTTAACGTAGATGTAAGAAATAATTCGGAAAATAACGAAAGTGATTTTATATATACAAATGATAACTATTACGATAATTTAGATAGATATTATAACTATGAAGAATTAGATAACCATTATAGTCAAGGGATAGATTCCTTACAAATAAGTGATATAACAGCTGATGAAAATCCTGCACTAGATGACACAAATTTTCGTACATCTGGCCCAACGAAAGCGTTGGATACATAGATATAAATAAACATGGATACATACTGCCTTATATAAATATTTCATCCCCTTTCGGTCGTCCTCTGAAATTTTTAATTGATACAGGAGCATCTTCATCTTTCATAAATCCTGAATATGTACTTCCCCAAGATATTCTGGAAGCGAACCCGACCATAATCTCTACAGTTCTCAACAAATATAAATTAGATAAACAAGTTATTTTCCCAAATTTTCTAGAATTCAGGCAACCAGGTAAAACAAGATTTCTCATATTCAAATTTCACGGATATTTCGATGGGTTATTAGGACTAGATACCCTCAAAAGTCTTGGTGCTAAAGTTGACTTGGAAAACGACCAACTAGTCGTTAAACAAGCAATTATTCCACTTTCTTTCAAACCAAATCTTACTTCGGGAAAACATGTAATCCCTGCTAAAACCAAAGTTCTTATTAGAATGCCTGTAGATGTTCGAAACGGAGACATCTATACTAATACTTTACAAATTTCGCCACACCTCTATGTATCAGAAGGTATTTACAAATCAATCGATTGGTATAGCTTCATGGAAATCGTGAACCAATCTGATCGCGACCAAATATTATTTTTAGAACAGCCCCTAAAAGTCAGTCCATTCTCATCAAATGAGTATACGGAAGTTAACAATCTCAATGTAGAGTGCACCCTTGACTCTAACATATCTCGCACGGATATAACCGATTTAATCCGCACATCCCATCTAAATAATGAAGAAAAGAGATCACTTTTAAATGTATGCAAATATTTCGAAGATATATTCTTCAAAGAAGGTCAAGATCTCACCTTCACTAATCAAATAAAACACTGCATACCGACCACCGATGACGTACCTATTTATGTAAAATCTTACAGATATCCGTACGTACACAAGATGGAGGTCCAAAAACAGATCAGCGAAATGCTGAACCAAGGTATAATACAGCATAGTTATTCTCCTTGGAGTTCACCCGTCTGGATCGTGCCTAAAAAACAGGACGCCAGCGGTAGACAGAAGTGGCGGTTAGTCATTGACTACCGAAAACTCAATGAGAAGACCATTAGTGACAAATACCCTTTACCTAATATCAGTGAGATTTTAGATAAATTGGGTAAATGTATGTACTTCTCTACCCTAGACCTTGCTAGTGGGTTCCACCAGATCGAAATGAGTCCTAAAGATATTCCAAAAACGGCCTTCACGGTCGAAGGAGGACACTTCGAGTACGTCAGAATGCCTTTCGGGCTGAAAAATGCCCCTTCAACTTTCCAACGCGTGATGGATAATGTTCTGAAAGACCTTGTAGGCAAGATATGCTTAGTCTACCTGGACGACATTATCGTTTTCTCGACCTCTCTGCAGGAACACTGCGAAAACCTGACGAAGGTATTTCAAAGATTGCAAAATGCCAATCTTAAAGTTCAGCTCGACAAATCCGAATTTTTACGCAAGGAAATTGCATTTCTCGGACATGTCGTAACCACGAACGGCGTTAAACCCAACCCTGAGAAAATCCGAGCGATTAAGGATTTTCCAATCCCACGCACTACCAAAGAGATAAAATCTTTCTTAGGTCTCCTGGGTTATTATCGTAAATTTATTAAAGACTTTGCGAAGCTCACGAAACCACTCACTGAATGCTTAAAAAAGGGACGCAAAATTGAACTCAGTGATACATATGTAAAAACCTTCGAGATGTGTAAAGACATTCTCACCAATGACCCTATTCTTCAGTACCCAGATTTCTCAAAGCCATTCATATTGTCAACAGACGCTAGCAACTTCGCTATTGGCGCTGTTTTGTCCCAAGGCACTATCGGTAGTGACAAACCAATTTGCTACGCAAGTAGAACCCTGACCACTTCAGAAATAAACTATTCGACTATCGAAAAAGAATTGCTCGCGATAGTATGGGCTACCAAATACTTTCGCCCGTATCTGTTTGGCCATTCCTTTACAATAGTCACAGATCATAAGCCACTCATCTGGCTAATGAACCTTAAAGAGCCCAATTCTAGGCTTATCCGATGGCGTTTGAAATTGGAAGAATATGACTATAAAATCATCTATAAGAAAGGGACACTAAACTCCAATGCTGACGCACTAAGTCGCATCAAGCTCAGTAATACAGAAAACGTCGAAATAAATGCTAACGAAACGACAACAAATACCTCCACACAATCTGTTAATGGCTCTACCATACATTCTGCCGAAGAAGATTTAAATGATGGCATCCCGATATCGGAAAGACCATTAAATGAATTCAGAATCCAATTAATTTTAGAGAAATCTAATCAAACACCCCCAATGTCAGTTCAGGTACCATTTAAAAATAAACAAAGGCGCATAATTCGTTCGCCAAATTTCTCAGAAGCAGATATAGTCGACATTTGCAAACGATATCTTCCTCCAAATAAACTAATAGCAATCCTAACGGATGATGACACTTTCCGACTTGTTCAAAACACGTATTCCAATTATTTCTCAAGGTGCAGAACACTTAAACTGATTCGATGCACAGAAGTACTGAATGATATCATAAAAGAAGACGATCAGGATAAATTAATATACGATTACCATAACCAAAATAATCACAGAGGCATTAATGAAACGCTGTTACATCTCAAAAGAGATTCATACTTCCCCTATATGAAAACAAAGATTACAAAACTAGTCAACAATTGCAAAACATGCCAATTGTTAAAGTATGATCGGAATCCTCCGAAACCAGCATACGAGATCCCTGAGACTCCGGCAAAACCTTTAGATATAATCCATATCGATATCTACTCTATTAGAAATCAACAAATCTTAACGATAATTGATAAATTTTCCAAATTTGCCGCCGCTTATACCATACCAGCTAGAAGTAGTCTAACAGTGATTAAAGCACTGAAACATTTTATAAGCCTTCACGGCATCCCCAAAAAAGTAGTCTCCGACCAAGGAGGAGAATTTATTTCGTCTATATTTCAAGATTTTTGTAATCAGTACAACATTCACCACCACATAACGTCTTTCCAACAAAGCAGTAGCAATGCACCCGTTGAACGCATGCACTCCACATTAACTGAAATTTATCGCATCATATTTGAGAAACAAAAAGAAATGGACCATGAAGACATATTAAATGAAACAATAACAACATATAACAATTCCATACACTCCGCGACCAAACTAACCCCCTTTGAACTATTCTATGGTAGGACGTATTTATTTAATAAGAATTTAAAGTATAATGATGAACATGATTATTTAAGAAAGCTTAATGAATTCCAAGAAATATTATACCCAACAATTAAAGCTCAATTAGAAGAGAAAACAAATAATAATATTAATAAGTTAAATAAAAATAGGGAAGACCCTAAAGAATTTCAAGTAAATAGCATAGTATATAGGAAAGAGTTTAGACGTAATAAGCTTACCCCTAGATTCTCTAAACATAAGATTAAACAAAATAACAAAGTCTCTATTATAACTCACCAAAATAGGAAAATTCATAAGAGTAAACTAAAGAATAAACGAAAATTTCAGGCTAACGATAACCATACTGGGACAGAAATTAGAGATACAGGACCTAACACAACAACAAATACTGACAATGAAACTAGGAACAGCGAGGACCATACAGACGTACAACAACCTACTGCACATAGTCAAACTTGACAATTACGAACAGGCAATAGACAAGATAACTGACTCACTAGAAACTTTCAATGACTTTTACGAACTGAAGGACTCGACAAATATAACTAAAATAAAATTATTAAACTTGCGACACAAATTAGACACGATAAAACCAATAGTTAGAAATAAAAGAGGCTTTATAAATGGCTTAGGTTCAATAGTTAAGACAATTACAGGTAATATGGATGCACAGGATGCATATAGATTAGACAAAGAAATTGAAAGCTTGATGAAAAACCAAAATAATTTAAAAACCGAAATTAATTCCCAAATAAGCATAAATAATCGAATGTTAGAACGATTTGAGAATGTCACAACCCATATCAATAACCAACAAGATTCAATAACCGCATATTTAAGGCACTATCAGCAACAATTAAACAATAAAATAAATATTAGCAAAGAAATAACGAGGCACAGTCAATATTTAAACCAAATTAATTATAACATCGATCTATTAACAAACCACTTAACCGATTTGGCAGAAGCTATAATACTTGCACGATTAAATATTATTTCAAAGCAAATTTTAAATCCGGAAGAAATTTTAGAAATTTTTAATAACTTAAAAGAGCAATCAGTAGAAATAAAATCCGACGAACATATTTATGAGTTACTGGGTTTACAAGCTTTTTATAGTAATTCCAAAATAATCTTTAATATCAGAGTACCCGTTTTAGCCAAAGAGACATATTCCATGCTCCACCTTATCCCACTTCCAATAAATAATACAAAGTCCATATCCACAAAGCCCTACATAATCCACAACCCTAAAATTATCCAATATTTTGACGAAGTTTGCCCAAAAATAGAAGACATTTATTACTGCAAGCAATCAGCCTACCGGGAAACCACCAAGGACTCTACCTGCATCGGACGTCTTATACAAAACAAACCCGCAGAATGTAAACTCACAGAAGAACCATACACCTCGGAAATAATACAGCCAGAACCGAATTATATCCTGCTAATCAACATCCCAGAAACCACAATAACTTCATCTTGCGAATTAAATCACTTTAAAGTCAAAGGAAGTAAACTAATCCACTTCGATAACTGCTCCGTGGAAATCAACAATATCATCTACCTTGATCATCTCAGCAGCCATTGGGACGACATCCATATATATCCTTTGATGCCCACTACAGTAAACTTCACCTCAACCATAGAAGACCTGAAGCTACAAAAATTGAAATCCTACCACGTTGAAAACAAAAAAGCCATCGAAATCCTCGAAATAAAAACGGACAACCGAGATCACTTAACATTCGGAATTCTTCTAATCAATGCACTCTTCATCTCAGCAATTTTGATATACTTAACCTACAGAAGGACGAAAAACCGCAGCATCAACTTTCCGGATAACAACATAGGAATCACAGCATCAACCATGTACAGGACCCACTCGGAGGAGATCCCAAGGACGCAGCTTTTGTGGCCAACGCTTCATTCTAACGGGGGAGGAGTTACGTTCCCACATTAAATGCAGCATCAACATTACCTTGTTCATTAACATTAAGTTTCTTCATTAAATTCTTTTGCTATATTTCTTTAGAAAATTGTCTGGACGGTTTCCGCCGCTCCAATTTCTCATTTTTATAAATGTACTTAATCAGCAGATTGCAAACATTAAATTTTACCTTTGATATATTTTCATAAGATTTTGTAAATTACTTACAGTATAACTTTCAAGGCGTCAACTCGTGTTTGTTAAATTCAATAAATCTAAAATTAATTTTCAATAGTCAAGTTTTGTTATTAAAGTTTAATAGTCAAATTTTGGTTCGTTTATTAAAATTCATTAATTCAGTCTTAGTGTTTTATTTAAAATATATAATTTTTTTTGTGTATTGGCGGATTACATAACTCGCGGACCAAAGGCTGTGCTTAAAAAGGTACATTGTACGTCTACACAATACGGGCTTTTCAAAAGCGCGTATGTTTTTTCAAACAAAAATTGATTTGTTTTCCCAATTTGCTCACGATTCAGAACTCATGCGCGCTTTTGTCAGAGGCCGTACGGCGAAAAGCGCGTAGGATCTAAGTCCGCGTAGTGTGGACGGCCCATTAACAAAAGTAAAACAAAGTACATGGTGGCCTCGTCTGGAAGAACACCTAACATTGGTCCCACAATCCAGGTAGCGGAACACGAGTTTGACGTGGTAAAATCATTTACCTACCTTGGGTCAATAGTAGCAGCCGACAATAGCATGGAACCAGAAATACGCGCACGACTGCTAAAAGCCAACAAAGCCTACTATAGTCTGTCAAGGCTCTTCCAATTCAAATATCTAACCATAACGTCTAAACTTTTACTATATAAGACGATGGTCTTACCCGTTCTCATATATATGCATCCGAAACGTGGGTGCTTAACAAAAAGCACTTAAATCTCTTGTAGTCCAGTCAAATGGTACTTTCACTCTGCATTTTCTGAAAACAGCAATTTTTTTTTAAATTGTCTAGGGGGGTTGGTTGGGAGTATAAAACCGAGTTTGCGGGATCCGGAGGCGTGACGTTCGGCCGCCATCTTGTTTTTAGTGATGTAAAATGGTTTGTCTTATATATCAGAAACCGTGAGACGTACAGAATTTTTGTAAATACAATTTTTTTAGATAATCAAATTATCTACAACTTTGGCTAATAATGTTTTGCCGTAATACTAATAAAAAAAAAGATATGGATGAAAAATGACAAAAATTTTGGGGGTGACGAACTTTAAAGCGCTATAACTTTTTTATTATTGATTCTACAAACGTGGTTAGGACGATATAAAGATCCCGAATGCTGGGGCTGGAGAAAAATGTCGCGAATGTTTGTACCAATTAAATGGACGATGGCGCCGGCGCCTCCGGATCTGTTAAAACTAATTTTTTGCAGGTGCAAAACCAAGTGTGGTGCAGCCTGCGGGTGCCGGAAGAGAGGCTTAAAATGTTCTGCGATTTGTCAAAATTGCAATGGTGAAACATGTGAGAACGTGGTAGAAGTCTCAAAGTTATTAGACGAGAATGAATTCAACTATGAATGCCCATCAATGTTGCCCCAAGAAGTCGACAACAGTTTTTTCGACGAGGGCACTGAAACTCCCACGGATGATAACTGTGTAATTATTATAGAAGATGAGAACGCTTCAATAAATGACCCACAACCTGGCCCTTCAAAAACAAAGAAATAATAATGTTATCAATGTTAAGTGGATTAGGCCTACAGGGGAACCACATTAAAAAAATCTCGCCGACAACTCTACCTCGCGGGTGGTGTGGAAATGAGTTCAATTTAAAATAATTCGATAAGACATCCTACAATAATATTAAGTATTATATTACGAAATAGAAGCATATGCAGAACTTTTGTTATAACTACTCCGTTTGCATTGATACAAAATCAATAATAACAACAATAATTTAATAAATGACCACATCAAATTATTCGTAATAAAATGCTCTACAAAAAAGCTCCAAGGAAATTTTTATGTAAAATCAATAATAAAAGAGTTATAGTGCTTTAAAGTTCGTCACCCCCAAAATGTTTGTCATTTTTCATCCATATCTTTTTTATTATTAATACAATATTACGAAAAAACATTATTTGCAAAAGTTGTAGATAATTTGATTATCTAAAAAAAATGTATTTACAAAAATTCTGTAGGTCTCACGGTTTCCGAGATATAAGACAACCCATTTTTTACACGAAAAACAAGATGGCGGCCGAACGTCACGTGTCCGGATCCCGAAAACTCGGTTTTATACTCCCAACCAACCCCCCTACACAATGAAAAAAAAATTGCTGTTTTCAGAAAATGCACAGTTGGGCCTTTTTTCTGCACCATTTTACTGGACTATTGGGCGTGTTTGAGAGGAAAATATTTCGGAGGATTGTTGGCCCCATATGTGAGGGAGGACGATTTCGGAGACTCTACAATGACGAGATCTATGAGCGCTATCGCGACATAGATGTTGTGAAAAAAATAAAGCTCGGTAGGCTCCGGTGGGCAGGGCTCGTATGAGTGAAGATGAGCCTGCTCGGAAAGTTCTCTGCGGTAAGACCTATGGGCTGTGGCAGCGAGGGAGTCCCAACCTTCGCTGGAAGGATGGCGTGGACCAGGACGCTCAGAGTTTAGGGATGCCAAACTGGATGACATCGGCTCAGAATCGGGACCGGTATAGAGAACAGTTGTGCGAGGCCAGGACCGGATCCCGGTTATAGAGCCATTAAAGAAGAAGAAGAAGGTCTTTTGCGATTTTAGCAGAGCTTTCATTTTGAAATCATTTAAATATTGTGTAATTGGAAGTTAATTTTATTAATACTTTAATTAGGCTGTATGTTACTTTCAATAAATGTGCTTGGCTACAACGATCCGTCTCGAAGGACCATGTTCAATATCCTTGCCTTGATATTGAGTAAATAATGCCAGTTAATTTAATTCGTCTGTTTTTAAATGTTATTAAAATTGTATTTTAATTTTAAATCAACTTTTATTAAATCAACTCAACGTAAACAATAACACAAAATGATATCTTTTGATAGTCTTTACCTTCAATTCGAATTGAAACCACAAGTGCCTGCAAGCACACAACCACAACCTGCAAGCTAAACCCTATCTGTGGACTTTAACTTGAATTTTTTTTTTATGTGGCAGTGCTAAGCTCAGGAATCACCCTTTGTACTACTAGTCCGTCATGTCATTTGTCACGTCATGGTGCAATGTCTAGCAGTAAGCTTAGTACGGGGAGGGGGTTGGAGGGGTTAAAAAGGAACGGGAGGGAATTGAAGAAGGTGATGAACCCTGCGTTTGAACTCTTGGATGTTGTAGGAGCTCGGAAATACTGACTGCGAGAGATTATTCCACAGCCGAGTTGTTCTATTAACAAACGAATTCATATCTTGTTGAGTGCGTGAAAGGGGGAGTTGCAGGTGGAGGGAATGAGACGAGTGGGCTAATCTGGTGTTGCGGGTATAAGAATGCCGTGGAGGCAGGAGAGCGTTTAGCTCGGAGGAACAGTCACTATGATAGTAGCGATAAAATTTTGTCAGTGCTGCTACATTCCTACGGGGGCTGAGGGGGTCGATGGTGGAGCAAGCGGTGTCGTCATCAATTAGTTTAAGGGCCTTTTTTGGACCTTATCTAACCATGCCAAGGTGGTTATTGGAGCGCCGCCCCAAACGAGGGAGTTATATTCGAGAAGAGGCCGAATGTAGGATTTATAAATAACAGCGCGGGCCGATGGCTGGAGGAGGAACTTGCACCTCTTAAGAAATCCCAAGCACTGAGATCCTTGTTTGGCGATTTGGAATATGTGGTCATTCCACCACAAGTCTTTGGCTAATGTCACGCCTAAGATGTGTAAGGATGGTTCGGCTATTAGTTGAACTTCATTCACTTTCAAGGGTGGAGGGGTGTTGAACTTCTTTTTGGAGATAAGACAGTACTTGGTTTTGGCGGGGTTGAATTCAACACGATTCTTCTTTCCCCACTCTAGAATGAGTACAATGTCGTTATTAATAGAGTTGGACATACGTTCGCGATCATCAAGACAGGATCTGGCATGTGTCTGCCTTGTATCGAAGCTGTACGAGTACCGTAAAGTACCGTCGTCAGCGAAGCTGAGAAGTGGGTTGGAGGGGATTGAAAGAAGGTCAGATTGACCCCTGGGGGGCCCCCGCCGAGATCGGGTGGGATGCGGATTTGACGCCATCCAATACTACTTTGATTGAACGACCGAAAAGGAAATTCTTGATCCACTTCTGTAGAAGTGAGTCGACTCCAAGAGCTTTGAGTTTGGCTAACAGGGCTGAGTGCCAAACTCTATCGAAAGCCTTGGAGATATCTAGAGCAACCAGACTAGACTCGCCGGATCCATGCAGACTACGGCTGAGGTGTTCTGTAAGACATACTGTCTGTCGTTTATGAGTAGGTTGGATTCTAGATATCCCATAAGCTTTTTGTTGATTATCGTCTCCATGGTTTTGGAGAGAATAGAAGTAATTGCTATTGGGCGGTAGTTTAAGGGGTCGCTGGCTTCACCTTTTTTCGGAATTGGCTGAACATGGGCAAGTTTCCAAGAGTCTGGGTAAACTCCGGAGGAGTATGATAGGGCAAAAAGTTTGCGCAGAAGTTTAGCCAAAGGTGAGGCGCATTGTTTTAAGACGATAGGGGGTATATTATCCTGTCCAGTGGATTTGTTGACATCGAGCTCCTTGAGGCACCTGTACACCTCGCGAGTCCTGAAGAAAACCCTGTCCATTAAGTGAGCATTGTGCTCGAGAACTGGGGGTAGCGCATCAGTTTCGGGTAGGGAAGAATTTGAAGCAAACAGAGATGCTAATAAATCGGCCTTGGCTTTTCAGTCTGTTATCACCTTCTTATCGTGAATGAATGAAGGAGTTGTAGATGCAGTGAAATTCTTCTTTATGGAACTTACCAAGGACCAGAAGTTTTTGCTACCAGAGGTTGCATTAAAGAGTTTACTTCTCAACTTACTGTCAAATGAATTTTTGACGTTCCTGATGGTGACTTTACAGGAATTTCTTAGTTTTATATACTCTTCACGGAGCGATTCACTCGGGGAGTTCTTGTAAGCTCGAAAGGCGGCTTCTTTGTTTCTGATTGCATGCATACACTCCTGATTAAACCATCTGTTGGGCCTAGCTTTCACAGATTTAGTAGTATGAGGAATGTACAAATGCATAGATAAATATAAAAGTGATCTAACAGCAATACAAGAGGTGAGATGGATTGGAAAGGGGATCCTAGAGAAAAAAACGCACAATATATTCTATAGCTGTAACGAGAAAAATCATACTTTTGGGACGGCATTCATTGTAAGAAAACAAATTAAACATCTAGTTATGGGGTTTGACGCTATAGACGAAAGAATATGTAAAATACGCATAAGAGGAAGATTCTTTAACTACTCCATAATAAATATACATGCCCCGATTGAAGATGCACTAGAAGAAGTCAAAGATGCATTTTATGAAACCTTAGATAGAGCGCTAAGAAACTGTCCTAGTCATGATGTAAAAATTATTATAGGAGACGCAAATGCAAAAATCGGACATGAAAGGACGTACCGACCAACAATAGGATCATTCAGTCTACATGACGAAACAAACGAAAACGGCATGAGACTGATCAGTTTTGCAATGATGAATAATATGGTAATCGCAGACACAAGATTCCAGCGGAAAGATATACACAAGGTAACCTGGAGATCTCCAGATGGAAGAACGCAAAACTCAATTGACCATATACTAATAGATGCGCGTCACTGCTCAGAAGTACTAGGTGTTAGATCATTTCGTGGTGCAAACATCGACTCTGACCACTATATGATTGGGGCTAGAATCAGAAGCAGAATATCGATAGTAAACGAAGGAAGAACTCGCAAGGATAGAAAATTTAACGTGAAATTGTTAAAAGAAGAGGAAAAACGAGAAGAATATGTAGATGAAATAAATAGAAGAGTGACAAATGCAAGTAACGACAGCGCCGAAGACATAGAGGTTAAATGGAGTAACTTAAAAACCCTAATCAAAGAATCAGCGTCAAATACTCTAGGATACGAGCCCCATGAAAGAAGAAATGAGTGGTTCGACGATGACTGTGCACGAGTAACGCAGGAAAAGAATGTAGCATATCAAGTGATGTTACAGAAGCACAGAACGCGAAATGCAGCTGAGCTGTACAAAGAAAAAAGAAGGCAGGAGAAAAGAGTGCACAAAGCGAAGAAAAAGGAGTACTGGGAAAACGAAATGTTAAAAATAGAAGAAGCGAACAGCCGAAACGACGTTAGGCAACTATATAAAAAAGTAAATGAGCACCGAGTCGGTTTCAAGCCCAGAGTAACTATGTGCAAAAATAAGAATGGGGAAATCTTAAGCACCAAAGAACTAGTTCTAACTAGATGGCGCGAACATTTCAAAGAACTGCTAGCTGGAGATGAGGAGCAACCGCCAACAGAAAAAGTGGAAGTAGCAGAAGAACTAGCGAGAGATATGCCTACATCAGAAGATGTACAAGACGCAGTGAAAAAACTGAAAAACAACAAATCTTCGGGTAAAGATAACATTGTAGCAGAGCTATTAAAAAAAGGAGGTGGAAACGTAATATTAAGCCTGCATGAAATCGTAACACTAATATGGACCCAGAAACAAATACCATCGGAATGGAGCGAGGGCATTGTGTGCCCTATACATAAAAAAGGAGATCAGCTAAACTGCCGTAACTATAGAGGCATCACTCTACTGAACGTAGCATATAAAGTATTTTCAAATATTTTATACGTTAAACTGCAGCCTTACGTAGAAGAAGCTCTGGGAAACTATCAAAGCGGGTTCCGTCCCGGAAGATCTACCACAGACCATATTTTCACTCTTAGGCAGGTCCTAGAAAAGGCGAATGAATTTAACATAAACATACATTCGCTATTCATAGACTTCAGAAACGCCTATGATAAAATAAAACGTGAAGAATTATACAAAGCTATGGAGTACCTAAGATTCCCCAAACACCTAGTAAATTTGACCAAAATCACAATGAAAGAGGTATTATGCAGAATAAGAATTGAAGGAGAGCTATCAGAACCATTCAACGCCACAGTAGGACTAAGACAAGGAGATGCCCTATCGTGCTTACTATTTAACGTAGCTATGGAAAAAGTGATAAGAGACGCAGGAATTAACACCGCGGGCAGTATTTTCAACAAGTCGGTACAAATATTGGCGTACGCTGACGACATCGTAATACTAGCCAGATCCCCCGTAGCAATGAAAGAAGCCTTCATATCGCTAGAAAGAGCAGCAAAGAAACTCGGACTAGCAATTAATGAAGAGAAAACGAAATATATGTGCATCCCCAAAAGACGTAATGATCGCCAGAATATGACAATTGATACATACAACATCGAAGCAGTAAAAGAATTTATATATCTAGGGACGCTAATTTCAAAAGACAACGACACGACATTAGAAGTTAAAAGGAGATTAGCGCTGGGAAACAGATGCTACTTTGGGCTACGTAAACATTTCTTATCAAGGAACATATCAAGAAGCACTAAAGTAAAACTGTACAGAACTCTTATAAGGCCAATACTACTGTATGGATCCGAAACCTGGACATTAAGAAGTAACGAAGAACACCTCCTAGGGTGCTTCAAAACAAAAATTCTGCGCACTATATATGGAGGAATCAACGAAAACGGTGTCTGGAGGAGAAGATACAATCACCAATTGGTATCAGTTGTATAAAGATCCAAACATCATAAAAACTATAAAAATTAACAGAATCCGATGGGCAGGACATGTTGAACGTAGCAGTGACGACAGCATAACAAAAATTATTATGAACAAGAGACCAGACGGACACAGAGGTACGGGACGTCCAAAAAAGAGATATTTAGACAGCGTAGAAGAAGATCTACGAACCCTAGGTATAAGAAATTGGAGACTTCAAGCCAGGGACCGACAGTTCTGGAGGAGGATGTTGCAGGAAGCCAAGGCCAATAACGGGCTGTGGAGCTATTTATGATGACAAATGCATTCCTGCCTGTATGATTCTAGTGATACGGATAGTGGCAGAGTTGACGTTTTTGGTTCGGAAACACTGATTCCAGTCAGTAGCTTGGAAAAAAAAATTAGCCCCAGCCAATTGGCTTTCCCATAATGCCATACAGTTCTCCTAACTGGTTTGGGAGGGGTGAGAAATTCGAATGGGAAGCTAGCGCTAATTAAGCAGTGGTCCGAATTGCCGAGAGGTGAATCAACTTCGACGGAGTATCGCTCTGGATGGGAAGTGAGAAAAAGATCAAGGAGATAGTTTCCTTGACCGGCAACATCAGGGACTCTCGTGGGATGATCCACAATTTAATGTAAATTATTGGTGTCTGCAAAGAGCTCGACGTCCTTGCCAGAAACACTGGTGCCATTTGAGTAAGTCAGCCAGTTTGCGTTATGAACATTGAAATCACCCGCAACGATAATTTCACACTCAGGATTGGACGACAAAAATCCCGAGATTTGTTCGGAAATAGTATCAAATGATGAAATGGAGGCTTCGTTACTTATGTTAGGATTTCTGTATAGGAAGCAGAAGAATATGACGTGGCTTTTGAAAATGATTTTAATCCAAAGATAATTAAAATCTGAAGTCGTGCTTGAAAATATTTTATAATAAGCCACGTCCTCCCTAACATAGATGGCAGTACCCCTATGGGGGGAGAGATTGTGCACTAAAGTGTATCCCGACACCTGGTAATGACCTAAGTCATTATCGGGTGATATTTGGGTTTCACTCAGTGCGAAGATGGGGGTTTTATAATTAGATAAGTGGCACTCAACAAAAGAGAAATTCGCATGAAGTCCACGAATGTTACAAAAGTCAATAACAAAGCATGACCTGTAACGGGACTTCGGTTGCGCGGGCTCATTCGCCACATTCTTATTGATATTTCCCGGAATTACAACCGTCGCAACCATCAGAGTCAATGAAATCTGCCTGCGTTAAAGTGTTATGCCTTTTGAAACGGGGCAAATTTCATCGACCGACAGATTTTGGGCGCGACACTTGCAGGTCCGTGAATCGAGTGAGGGTAGGGAGCAAAGGGAACTTACTTTGTGCTGTTCGTCGGACGCTTGTCTTTGGAAGGGTGATGAGGCCTTCGCTTTACACTGCGCGCGTATATTCCACTGATTATGTTCCCAGTAGGACCGGTAAGCTTACAGAAGTACTGAAATCAGCACTTACTGGTAAGGGGTAGGCCTTACCACTCCCTTTTACAGAAGTGCTTACTTTTACACACGATGTCATAGGGGGTAAGGCCTTACTATGGTACTTACCTTAGAGTGCTTATAGAACTGCTCATCTGTAAGGGGTATAGTAAGGCAGCAAATGGAACATTGCGAAAAGAGATATTCATGGGCGCCTGTGGATATGTGATCCGGTGTCGAAATGCTTTTATTTTTTTCATCTTTTACAAATGCCTTTTTTTCCAAGCCCGAGAGTGGCTTTACCTAAGCAGTCCCCCAACTAAATTCTCCACTTCTCCAAAGCTGCTTGTCCTCCGTATCGACTGAGAGCCGCGCTATTGAGTATGCTAACGTCGCATTTTATGTCGACGAATATAATTGCCCGTTTTCTTTTTTTCTATAAAATTTATGAAAACTTCAGGAAAGCTCCCTTGAGTCATCGGGCAGATTCTCACTTGTTTGGGTATAAGTCTGGACTACACTTTACCATCTGCCTTCTCTTGTAATGGGGTTTGTAAGGGCTCATCTAGCACCAAGAAAATAAGGGGTGCCCCTTACCAGATGAGTACTTATTTCAGGGCTCCATCGGTAAGGCCTTCCTAGAATTCCTACTGGGTTGTTGTTGTTTTTTTTTTTGTGGACGTTGATATTTTCACTTTCACACAAAAAAAAAAATTTGGATTTGATTTTATATTTTTGTTTCACGCGGCGTATTTTACGGACCGGATCAGCACACGTCCGAACACTTTGCTATCCACGGGCAAACTCCATTGGTATTTGAATAAAATAAAGTGAGTGCTAATCCTAACGCAACGCAGTTTGAATCTGTGGCAAATATCCACTGGCTCTTAGTTGTTTAGCTGGTAATCCCCAGTTAAGTAATGTATCGTCTATTTATAGTAAACCAGGGGGGTCAAATGGTAGCAACGGCCTTAGGGACCTTTGATGGTGCCGATACGTCAAAGAGATAAATCCTGGGTAACGCCACCTGCGATCTAAGGTCTTCACGATCTAAGATTTTCCGATATGCTACCGAATCCTACCTCAACCTCCACGAAGATGTAGATTTTACATCGGGTGTCCCCTGGATGCTCTTGTCTACACAAGAGTAACAGACTGAGGAGGGTGAAAGGCGAGCGTTTCGCGCCTCAAAACGAAGCAAATACCGGACTGGTCCTCCAGGTTGGGGGTTGGGCGGCAGGCTGACAACCTTCCACCGTAAAAACCTACCCGTCACGAATCCTCAAGGCAGTCCTCGGACAGGACGGACTCAACGGCAACGACTCAGGCAACGGAATATGGAATTCGATTTTGGAACATGGAACGTCAGGACGCTCAACAGAACGGGCGCTCTGCGTTCGCTTTTATTACTTCTCAAAAAATATAACATAAAGATCACAGCCCTTCAAGAAACAAAATGGACCCACAGTGGTATAATGGATCTAAAACCCCACACGGTACTCTCCAGCGGATCATCAAATGGAAGAAGAGAGTTCGGAGTAGCATTCATCATAGAGAAGGAAATGAAATCTCTGATTCTGGACTTCAAACCAGTCAGCAATAGAATATGCACACTTCGCATTAAAACAAGGCTACATAACATTAGTCTTATAAACGTCCACGCGCCCACAGAAGAGAAAACGGATGAGGAGAAAGAGGAATTCTACCAAGGCTCGATTTGGGCTGTAGCGCCATTGGATGGATGGATTTATAGTAAGCAAGCTTAAACACCTTGCTTTCTATGTTTTTTTTATTGCCAAAAGGTTTTTTTAAGCTCTATTCTACTTGTTGCCTGTAAACTTAGTCATGTCACACCTGACTCTTTGTACAATTTGTACTAAATACTTGTATTATTCTGCCATCCAGGTTGCCAGTTTGACGTAAGTTTCATAAATTATCTGTTGTATATAATTAATTTCTTTTTAGGCAATCAATTCTTGTCAATCAATTCCTGTTGTGTAGCTGCGCCACAACATACAGCACTGATATCTCATCGCGATGTTTTTGTACTGAGACCTGACCGCTCCACGGTTAACCTCAATGCGGCACCTGTTAAATTAACCCATCGATTTTAAATTTGAACCATTTTCGTTTTTTTTTTATAAAAAGGAACAAAATTATGGGGTGCGCAGTAAAAAATTAGTAGGTTGAACAATAAGGACCCTTATATATATATATATTCTCTCCTTGTATCTACACCTTGTCGCGGTTTTGAGGCTTGTAGCTAACTAAGATAGATACACGAAATCCCAAGGTGGAAAATATCGTGCTGAAGGGAAGTATGGTACTGCGTCAGTGTACCACTAACGATGGACTCCGAATACCAGGCGACCTTCGGTTTCAATGCAGCCTTCCCGTGGTAATGCGGAGCTCTGCCATGGGTGACTGTCCTTTCTCGCGCAACTCGTAGGATATAAAATAGAGAACCAAAAAACAAATGAGGGGGGAGCACCTCCCAAAACTCCAAATACAGCTAGGGCTTTTATAGTCCAACAAAGGGCGACTCCGGAAGATGGAAATCCCATCCAAAGGAGCAGAAAGACGGTGAGAACACCACCATCAAAGAGTGTTAAGGACCCGGAACACCCTGGTTCTGAGCAGCACAGTGCGACTCCCCAAGAAGGAAATCCAAAGAATTCCATCCCTAGGAGCAACAAGACGGCGAGGACACCGCCGACAAAGAGTACCAAGGACCTAGAACGCCTTGGCTTAACGAAATATGGTGAAACGAGGGTGAGCACTCCGGCGACCACGGCGGAGGATGCTGTATCATCCCCCTTCGAGAAATTGGGGGTTATGATAAGAGACCTCATGGAGTATGTCGACGCTAAGGAAAACGTCGAGCACGCCATCAAAGAGAAAATTAGGTTGGTCAGGTCTACCTACCTAAAAGCAAAGGAGGAAACAGTAACGCGGCAAAGGGTGAAAGAGCTGGTGGATACGTCAGCTCAAACAGAAGATTTGCCGAAAAAACAAGAGAGCCATTCAACCGGGGATGCTGGAGAGAAACTGCCACAAGAGAAAAGCAAGGAGCCGCGGCCGCGCAAGCGCCGTAGAGAGCTCAATGAGGAGGTGCAGCTGCAGCAGCACACCCCAAAGAGGAAAAAGGGAAAGACTCCCGAAGCAGTGGCCGAGCCAGCACCACACAAGGAAGAGGTCTGCAAAGCACTGAGGAGCCAGCTGGGTCTGACAGTCCAGGAAAAGGATGTCCTCAGGCTAAGAGAGTCGTGGGGGGGGCACACAGACAGCGCTTAGAAACTGCAGCAGCAGCCAGGATAGAGCAAGGCTGTGCCGAGGCTGCGGGAAAGAGAGTCACAAGGTAAATGAGTGTGATCAAGCTGCCAAATGCCTAATTTGTAGGGAAGTAGAGGGCAGAGATAGTGGGCACGTGACCGGGGGTAATAGATGTCCGGCGTTCAAAGAGGCGCTGAAAAATAGACGAAGATAAGGTTCATACAGATAAACCTGAACCACTGTCAAGCGGCACAAGATCTGCTGATACAGACAGTTTTCGAGGAAAAAATCGACGTTGCAATCGTCTGCGAGCAGTACAGGAACCTGCACAGCGGCGTCTGGATAAATGATAGCAGCGGCACGTCAGCGATATGGACGTGTGGGAGCCGACCCATGGAAGATACCATGAGAAGCCCAGAGAATAGATTCACGCGGGCAAAAGTAGGCGGAATACACGTCTACAGCTGTTATGCGGCGCCAAGCCTGACCTAGACGAGTACGAGTCGAAGTTGGAAAGGTTAGCCGCCGAAAATTAGCGGGTGATTTCAATGCTTGGGCTGTCGAATGGGGCAGCCGACAAACAAATGCAAGAGGGCGCATACTCCTAGAAGTATTCTCGCGACTAAACGTGGTGTTGGTCAACACCGGAGGCGAAACCACCTTCCAAAGGGGTGGGAGATCATCTGTAATCGACATTACTTATGTGAGCGATTCAGTGGCCAAGGACCTACAGTGGCGGGTGAGCGATGGGTACACGCACAGCGACCGCCAAGCCATCATCTTCGAGGTAGGCCAGGGTATAGAAAAGAGGAATCCTACGTACGAAACGGCTAGAGGATGGGCCGTAAATAAACTCGACACAGAGATGTTCGAGGAAGTATTCCTGCATGATGCGAGATCGGCAGGAGATGCCAGGGAAGGGGCAGAGCGAATTGAAGATTCAGTAAAACAGGCATGTGATGCATCCATGCCTCGGCGAGGCGGGAATCGGCAACACCCACCAAACTTCTGGTGGAACGCCGAGATCAACGAATACCGAAGGGCCTGCCTGAAAGCGGGAAGGAGAACTCAAAGAAAATGGAACCGTCCTGATTTCGATGAACTCCTTCAGCCAAAAAGGAAGCGAGGAAAAGGCTGAACAAAAAGGAAGCGAGGAAAAGGCTGAACAAGGCCATCGCTAGAAGTAAATCCGAGCACTTCAAAAGATGGTGCAGAGAAGCAGACTCGGACCCCTGGGGTGGAGCCTATAAAATGGTTATGTCAGCGGTCAAGGGCAAACGCTCTCCGCCGATCACCTGTCCGCGCTGCTCCAGAGCATTGTGTACGCCCTGTTTCCACAGAACGTACGCACCGTCGAACTAGCCACCCTTCAGGTGGACCCAGAAGAGGTACCTGCGGTGACTGCAGATGTGATTCTGGAGGCTGCAAAAAAGGTAGCCATCAATAAGGCCCCTGGCATGGCGGCTAGCAGCTTCAATAGCGCCAGACAGGTTCGCTGAAGTCTTCACAGCGTGCCTGAGAGAGGGGATCTTCCCGGAGCGATGGAAACAGCAGAAACTAGTGCTCTTACCGAAGCCGAACAAGCCTTTAGGGGACCCATCGTCCTATAGACCGATATGCCTCCTTAGTTGCATAGGCAAACTTTTCGAGCGGGTGATCTGTAACAGGATTCTCCCTAGCGTCGAAAGGGCAGGTGGCCTGTCGGACAAGCAATTCGGCTTCAGAAAGGCAAGGACGACGACTGATGCAGTCAATATGGTGGTGGGCATAGCAAGAGCCGCCATAGAGAAAAATCACTGCTGCGCATTGATAGCCCTCGACGTAAAAAATGCTTTAAACTCAGCGAGGTGGAGCAAAATAGTTGAGGCGTTGATCAAGCTAGGCACACCAAAGTACCTAGTGCGTGTAGTGGCCGACTACCTCCAGGGTAGGTCGCTTCATTGTGATTCGGATGATGGTTCTAAAGTGTTCGGGACAACATGCGGTGTCCCGCAAGGTTCCGTCCTGGGCCCTCTCCTATGGATCGCAATGTATAATGATGTGTTGGGGCTTCGTCTTCCAAAGGAAGCAGTGGCGATCGGGTTTGAACCGAGTTAGAACGCGCTGGGTTGAAGCTTGCTGAGCACAAAACTGAAGCAGTGCTGATCAGCAAAGGACGAAAGCCAGTATCCGTGAGGATCAAGGTAGGGGAGCAGATCATCCACTCACAGCCCGCTCTAAGGTACCTGGAAGTGATGATCGATCGGAGGCTAAATTTCAAAGTGGTCAGCCAAGAAGGGTACGGCGGCAGATTGCGCGCTGTGAGTCCTTAAGGGAATGGCAGGGGTAGTGGGACGAGTCTGTTAAGGGTCGTTGGACCCACAGACTTATCCCTAACGTGGAAATATGGTTTTCGAGGGAGCGTGGGGAAGTAAGTTACGACCTCACGCAGTTCCTAAGCGGACATGGGGGGTATAAGAAATACCTCCACCGATCGGCCACGATGATTCACCCTTGTGTCCGGTATGCCCAGCGACGGAAGAAGACGCAGAGCACGTCTTCTTTGCTTGCTCGAGATACGCCGAGGAAAGGGCGGAATTAGAAGAAACGGCCCAGGCGCCACTAACGCCGGAAAACATCGTAGAACATAATGAGATCCGAGGAAATGTGGAAGAAAGTGGAAGCAACCCTGAAGGCCATTCACAGAAAGGTAAGGCAAGAAGAAGCCACAAGAAACAGAGAAAGGCGAAAAAATGCCGAGAGCAGTAGCAACCCCTATGGGTAAAGGCCAGAGGGACACCTAAAGGGTCATGGTAGTGACGCGAAGTAATGCCTCGCGGCGGTCCCGGGCGGGGTAAGCGTCACACAAAGGGGTGGTGAGTTTAGTTTTTATAGTAAGCCCTACCAAGAAAAGCATATTATAAATCTATAATTCTGCATGCAATTTTTATTGGTACTTAATCTTTTATGTTTGCATGTCTCAGCTGAGCCACGGCAGTGGTAAATATTTCTCAGCCCTGCTGGGAAGTGCGCCTTCTGTGTTAGAAGGGAAACTCTATATATCTATATATATACATATATATGTATATATATATAAATACATGTATGTGTATGTATATGTAGATTTTCATGCTTAGCTGAAAAGTGCGCCTTCTGTGCTAGAAGGGTTAACTCTTGAATAGAAAGATAATATTCATGAGACATTTTTTAGCCTTAAGACAACCCATCGGATTTCATCATTTGAATTTCGTCATAATGTCGCGAAATCAGTTCACACGATTTCGCAAGTAACATTTTGCAAGCCGCGTCTCGTTGACATCCTCTGTTCTAAGAACTGCAGGTGCACGAACGTGTGAACTTATTTAAATTATTAATGCACCCAAGGGTTGATCGGCATAATTAGTAAAATGTAAAGTTCAGTTCCAATCGAGTCATTAAAGTGATATTTTGCACTAAATGATTATTTTTTTAAAAACACTTTCAAAAAATTCGCTATAACTTCTACAATAATTGTAGTAGGATATTGTTCTCGGCCTTATTGGATCGGGAATTTTTGCAGCTTTACCCCAATGTGAAGATCAGCTGTTTACTTGGTTATAGTAGAAATAATCTGATGTTTATTTGCAAAAAATTAGAAAAAACTGGCACTTATCCAAATAACACCCATTTTCTGTGACTTTTTCCTTGAAAACCATTTTTTTTTCAGCTAAAAAAACTTCATAAAAAACTAACAACTTTTATTTGGGTGTATTATTATATCCCACCAAAAAAACATTAAAAATGTGAATTAGAAGTTCGTGGGCGCGGAAATTATTTATTGGGACAGTTTAAAACACTCTTATAACAAAAAGAAGTGATATGGATTAGTGAAGATGAATCGTATTAGCATGAAATAATTAAACACGTGCATTTACGAACGAATTCAAAGGAATTTTACAACAATGTAACAAATTTTATTAGAAATACTATAGACTGAGCCACACTGAATTCAGCAAAGATTCATGCTAGGAATACAACGAACGCACCCGCCAACTTTTTCGCGGTTGATAATACTTTATTGAGTTTTAAATAAAAATTGGCAGTTGTGTAATTCCTTTGAATTCGTTCGTAAATGCAAGTGTTTAATTATTTCATGCTATTAACGATTCTTCTTCACTAATTCATATCACTTCTTTTTGTTATAAGTGTGTTTTAAACTGTCCCAATAAATAATTTCCGCGCCCACGAACTTCTAATTCACATTTTTAATGTTTTTTTGGTGGGATTAGTATTACTTACTACTTTTTAGTATTTTGTTTATCGCTGCTTTTATTAGTTGTACTGAAAAGGTTATCTAGAAAGGAAATCAGTGTTGATATTCAAAAACTGGTAGTGAAACATAGAGAAGAAAATAAATCTTATGGCGAAATTGCAAAGATTCTTTATCTAAACCAACCGAGCATCAGTCCAGACCATCATTAAAACTACTATGAGACTAATTCTTATGAAAGTCTGTCAAGGCTCTTCAAATCCAAATATCTAACCATAACGTCTAAACTTTTACTATATAAGACGATGGACTTACCCGTTCTCACATATGCATCCGAAACGTGGGTGCTTAGCAAAAAGCACTCAAACCTCTTGGGCGTGTTTGAGAGGAAAATACTTCGGAGGATTGTTGGCCCCGTATGTGAGGAAGGACGATTCCGGAGACTCTACAATGACGAGATCTACGAGCGCTATCGCGACATAGATGTTGTGAAGAAAATAAAGCTCGGTAGGCTCCGGTGGGCAGGGCATCTAGCTCGTATGAGTAAAGATGAGCCTGCTCGGAAAGTTCTCTGCGGTAAGACCTATGGGGCGCGACAGCGAGGGAGGCCCAACCTTCGCTGGAAGGATGGCGTGGACCAGGACGCTCAGAGTTTAGGGATGCCAAACTGGATGACATCGGCTCAGAATCGGGACCGGTGGAGAGAACAGTTGCGCGAGGCCAGGACCGGATCCCGGTTGTAGAGCCGTTAAAGAAGAAGAAGAAGAATTCTTATGAAAACAAAACGCGCGAGGTCAGAGAGAGGTCAGGTCCATATTAAAAGAAGTAAACAAAACCCTAGAGCCGGCGAACCATATTTAGCCGATCACATCGCAACAGTATCCAATAAGTGCGCACATCCACAAAGCGAATCGAACGCTGGGGAGCGGGAGATAACATGGACCCCCGTCGCTCAAATAGTGCAGTTATTGGATTGACAATTGAAAAAAGAAAAAAAACAAAAAAACATCTGATTCCGAGGAAAACAAAAATATCGCCAGCTGATGAACTGACTGCCGCAACGAAGGATAACGGTAGCGGTGGCGACGAGAGCTCTTGCGAGAGTGTGCCATCTAGTCCATTCAAAACGCGGGGGGGGGGGCTGTTCCAAAATAACACCGTTAAGAAAATCGAACCCTTACGGTTTTCGGGGTCGCTGATCACGAAAATCGGGGTCCCGTGGTCCTAAAACATGGGCGTCACCCTTAAAAATGCAAAAAACTCCCCTTTTTAGGGGGTTTTTGAGATTATTTCAATAATAATGAAAACTAATGCAATGAAATACACTTTTTTTTAATATTTATTTGCGAAGGTGGTTGATTTGTATTAAATCAAGGCGGACTTTATGATAAGGGGTAACCCTAAAGGGTTGAAACCACCCCTAAATCGGCTAAAAATAGAAAAATTGTAAAAATTACTTTTTTTCAAGTTTATGCTTCAAATTCGATTGTGGGGGTAATATTAGGCAAAAATAAGTTATTTTCAACCCTTAAGAGGTTAAAACTACCCCTACAATTATAAAAAACAGCTTTATGTAAAAAAATTGCAATTTTTTTTCTTTTTGCTTAAAATTTGGTTCAATAGGTATTATCAGCCAATAATTTATTATTTTCAAGCTTTAAGGGGGTAAAACTACCCCTGCATTAAAATTGTAATTGAAAAAAATGCAAATGCATTTTTTTATATAAAATTCGAGTTGGAACAGCTCTTTCACATACTAGACCTGGGAGCGGAAGAAAATTATTGCTTATTGGCCGGAGACTTAAATGCCGAACAAATGACGAAGATATGAACTGCCTACAAACGGTTCCTTACGACAGCGACCACTACGGACTCTCGATCACGGTAAAAGTGCCACGCGAGTCAATCGAGCTGGAAAAATATGCTACAGTACAGTACGCACAATACAGACGGAAGAGCTAACACCGCCGACAGACAGAACCCTGACTAAAGACGAAATTGATGGTATACTGAAAGATATGGACCGAATCATTGTGCAAACAATGGACCGGACCATACCTAAAGTGAAAAGACGCAACTGCACTGACTGTTACAGAAACTCAACAATTGACAATCTACAAAGACATAAAAGTATGCTGCTCTCGAGACTCAAGTCACTAAACCGCCAATTCCAGGACCGACGGAATCCAAAGATCGCAGCAATAAAGTCGATGATCCGAAACCTCCATGTAATATCTCGAATGATTTTAAAATAAAACTTGGATAGATTTGGATTACTTTATTTGACGTCCACTCTGCTCACGTCCGCTTGACGTCCACACTGAGAAGAAGGGAAGTAGAAGGGATTGAGAACAGCACGGAAATGACATACATTTACTTTTAAATTCAATCAACTTCACTCCAGTCATTCCCAAACTATTTTCAATAAACGTTACAATTTCTATTCTCAACAATTTCTATTCTCAATAAACATTACACTCCAACAATTAATCAAGGAGAATTACTCCAAGGCCATAAATCTGTATTGGAGCAATAAAATCCGGTCCATAAAACCCAGTGGTCCAGGTATGTTTCCGCAGATAAATAAAATCTTTAGGAGGACACATAATCGACTGGAGAAGTTGCAATTACCTAGGAATTCCGACAGTGAGGAGCTGATACGAAAGGCAGGCCTAGATCCGGATGCTCTTTACCGGGACGATGACGATTGTTATCATGTGGAAGATGAGCAGGACAGAGTAGAATTGGTGGGGGACAAAAAAAGTTGCGGTAACTACTGGAAATCTCGGTATGAGCCGCAATTTCCTGAAACTGAATCACGCGTAGAAAACAATTCCCCGTCAAAAAGTGCTGGTCCAAGTTTTGAAAAATTCGTGATGTTTGTAAAGGGTAACGAAATTTTTGCACGATTTTTAAAGGTTGTCGGATTTTGATAAGTGCAACGATGATATCATGTGTTAATAAAAATCGTCGATTTCGCGCCAAGAAGTTTTTCTTTTCAGTATTACAAAAAAAATTTTTTTTTTGTTTCAAATTTCACGCTTTCGACATGGTTTTCTGTAGATTTTGGCATGCTGAAAACGATCCCGTTGTCCTATTTGCCCTATCATTCCATAGTTTTGTGATATTTAACGCGCAAAAGTGCAAAAAACACGCTTTTTGGCACTTTTAGGTTAGGATTGCTCAAAATCCTGACGTGATAGGGCAATTTGGCCAACGGATTCGGATTCAGCGCGAAAAAATACTTAGGATACGACTATTAAATAGAAAAGGAAACTAGTTGGGATGTGGGTTCGACCCTTTCGGTCCACACGATCAACTTCCCAGTATGACGGATGTTGAATATTATGATTGGATATTTTAATAATAAATGAACAATAGGCAATATAGAATATATGCATAATACCGAGAATTTGTCACAATTGTTTATCAATATTTTCGCTAAAATGTCAAACTAAATGTGCGCACTTACAAGATTAGGGTGACGAAAATGTATATAAAATTGATGTAATCAAGGCAAGCGGTAGTTTGCCGAGTTCGTAAGGGCAAACAGTTAATGCCTTATTTACGCCTAAACATAGAAAACAAGGTGTTTTTTATAAAATTATGCGATTTATCACCTTTTTATAAGCAATATAAGTAATTTTTCATTTGTAACCGATAACCAAAATATAAATAATTTATTATTCCATGAGTTTTTTTCCTATCATTCTTCGTTTTCTTTATTTTTACATTTTTTACATTTCGAATCGAACTTTTTTCTTCTCCTTCAGTCTAAAAAAGTGGGTACTCAAAATTATTCTGTCAGATGGCGCTCTAAGTTATTTCAATTGCTCAATAAATGAGATGGTGCTACTAGTTAGTCGAAAAGGGTTTACTCGCACTGTTGATACCAGATGGCATTAGATGATTAACAAAATGTATTCATTTAAAGTGGTTAGTAGCAACTATGGTATCAGATTTCGTTAGGTACTGTAAAAACCATGTAGTTCACAGTACAAATGTACAGTACAATTTTGAAATACCGTATGCCGAGTTCGTAATCGTAATTTATTTCTAAAAATATGACATATTCCTTACAAGTTAGTCAAATCCAGCACTGTTGATGTCAAATAGCATTCCCTATCATTTCGATGATTAACAAAAAGTGTACGCATGGTACGCGTCTCAAGAGGGCGGATTACCATTTTTTTCATAACCCCCTCGACATGGGTATCAAATGCAAGGGTATGATAAGTAGAATACAATAAGCTATGTCTTTATATCCATGGCGGCCGTCTCAAGAGGGCGGACTACCATTTCTTCACCACCACCTCGACATAGGTATCAATTGAAAGGGTATAATAAGTAGAATACCATAAGCGATATAATATACTCAATATTTGGTTAGATCCACGGCGGTCTTCTCATGAGGGCGGATTACCATTTTCTTCATAACCCCCTCGACATGGGTATCAAATGAAAGGGTATGATAAGTAGAATACAATAAGCTATGTCTTTATATCCATGGCGGCCGTCTCAAGAGGGCGGACTACAATTTCTTCACCACCACCTCAACATAGGCATCAATTGAAAGGGTATCATAAGTATCATGAGTTTTAAATAAAAATTGGCAGTTGTATAATTCCTTTGAATTCGTTCGTAAATGCACGTGTTTAATTATTTCATGCTATTAACGATTCATCTTGACTAATCCATATCACTTCTTTTTGTTATAAGTGTGTTTTAAACTGTCCCAATAAATAATTTCCGCGCCCACGAACTTCTAATTCACATTTTTAATGTTTTTTTCGTACGATATCAGTCTTTTTTGTTTTAATACATTCTAAAATAAATAATCTTCTGTATAAATAAATATTAAGTATTTAATTGTTCATTATATTTTTTTATTTATTTTATAAGTAGGTAATAACAAAATAACAAAACGCAGGAATTCAAATTAATATTATTGCCTTTGTAAAAAAAACATAAGCTCCTTTCGAGTTTTTCGGCCAAGATTTTTTCTGTACTATGGAATCATTGATCCATAACCAGCTCGATTTTTGTTTCAATATGGTGATCTAATGACCTTGTACGAGTGTTCCTTTGAATTCGTTCGTAAATGCACGTGTTTAATTATTTCATGCTAGTGTTATGATACCCTTTCATTTGACACCCATGTCGATGGGCTATGTAAAGAAAATGGGTATCCGCCCTCTTGAGATAACCGCCGTGGATCTAAATATATTTTGAGTATACTAAATCGCTTATTGTGTTCTATTTATCATTCCCTTTCATTTGATACCCATGTCGAGGGGGTTGTGAAGAAAATGGTAATCCGCCCTCTTGAGATAACAGCCGTGGATCTAAATATATTTTGAGTATAATAAATCGCTTATTGTGTTCTACTTATCATTCCCTTTAATTTGATACCCATGTCGAGGGGGTTGTGAAGAAAATGGTAATCCGTCCTCTTGAGATGACCGCCGTGGATCTAACGGTATATTGAGTATACTATATCGCTTATTATGTTCAACTTATCATTCCCTTTCAATTGATACCCATGTCGAGGGGGTTGTGAAGAAAATGGTAATCCGCCCTCTTGAGATGACCGCCATGGATCTAACCAGATATTAAGTATATTAAATCGCTTATGGTATTCTACTTATGATCCCCTTTCAATTGATACCTATGTCGAGGTGGTGGTGAAGAAATGATAGTCCGCCCTCTTGAGACGGCCGCCATGGATATAAAGACATAGCTTATTGTATTCTACTTATCATACCCTTTCATTTGATACTCATGTCGAGGGGGTTATGAAGAAAATGGTAATCCGCCCTCATGACCGATGACCGCCATGAATCTAACCAAATATTGAGTATATTATATCGCTTATGGTATTCTACTTATGATACCCTTTCAATTGATGCCTATGTTGAGGTGGTGGTGAAGAAATGGTAGTCCGCCCTCTTGAGACGGCCGCCATGGATATGATACCCTTTCAATTGATGCCTATGTTGAGGTGGTGGTGAAGAAATGGTAGTCCGCCCTCTTGAGACGGCCGCCATGGATATAAAGACATAGCTTATTGTATTCTACTTATCATACTCTTTCATTTGATACCCATGTCGAGGGGGTTATGAAGAAAATGGTAATCCGCCCTCATGAGATGACCGCCGTGGATCTAACCAAATATTGAGTATATTATATCGCTTATGGTATTCTACTTATGATGCCCTTTCAATTGATACCTATGTCGAGGTGGTGGTGAAGAAATGGTAGTCCGCCCTCTTGAGACGGCCGCCATGGATATAAAGACATAGCTTATTGTATTCAACTTATCATACCCTTTCATTTGGTACCCATGTCAAGGGGGTTGTGAAGAAAATGGTAGTCCGCCCTCTTGAGATGACAGCCATGGATCTAACCAGATATTGAGTATATTATATCGCTTATGGTATTCTACTTATGATACCCTTTCAATTGATACCTATGTCGAGGTGGTGGTGAAGAAATGGTAGTCCGCCCTCTTGAGACGGCCGCCATGGATATAAAGACATAGCTTATTGTATTCTACTTATCATACCCTTGCATTTGATACCCATGTCGAAGGGGTTATGAAAAAAATGGTAATCCGCCCTCTTGAGACGCGTACCATGTGTACACTTTTTGTTAATCATCGAAATGATAGGGAATGCTATTTGACATCAACAGTGCTGGATTTGACTAACTTGTAAGGAATATTTCATATTTTTAGAAATAAATTACGATTACGAACTCGGCATTCGGTATTTCAAAATTGTACTGTACATTTGTACTGTGAAATACATGTTTTTTACAGTACCTAACGAAATCTGATACCATAGTTGCTACTAACCACTTTAAATGAATACATTTTGTTAATCATCTAATGCCATCTGGCATCAACAGTGCGAGTAAACCCTTTTCGACTAACTAGTAGCACCATCTCATTTATTGAGCAATTGAAATAACTTAGAGCGCCATCTGACAGAATAATTTTGAGTACCCACTTTTTTAGACTGAAGGAGAAGAAAAAAGTTCGATTCGAAATGTAAAAAATGTAAAAATAAAGAAAACGAAGAATGATAGGAAAAAAAACTCATGGAATAATAAATTATTTATATTTTGGTTATCGGTTACAAATGAAAAATTACTTATATTGCTTATAAAAAGGTGATAAATCGCATAATTTTATAAAAAAAAACACCTTGTTTTCTATGTTTAGGCGTAAATAAGGCATTAGCTGTTTGCCCTTACGAACTCGGCAAACTACCGCTTGCCTTGATATTCCTGTTCGTTTTGTTGAAAAGTTCATTTAAAGTTTGAGCAAACAGTAGCAATTTAAAAATTTCACAGTTTACCTAACATTTTTACCACCTTCTCCAAAACATAAAATTACAATGAAATGCTAAATAAAACTTGTATAAAAACTTTTAATATAAAATTTTTTGAAAGGATTTATTGGAAATTTTTTTTTGCTGGCAAATCTGGGGATTTTTTCTCTCGACTCCGCAGACGTGGCAAGATCTCCTGGTTTGTTTTTTCTGTATCATGTTTGGATGCTCTAGTCAGCTCTTGTACATTGCGTTCAGTGTTCTGAATGTTGCACGGTATTTGAATGTTGATTATCAACTCATCGCTCTCATAATAGTCTTCGAAGTGCTCAAGAGGTATGTCTCTTGTGTATGGTGGATAGTACAGAATATTGTTGTCATCCAAATCTACCATATTAATACTAACAGTGCAATCAAAATTAATTTTAGATGTTTTATACTCCCTTAATGTTGTTCTGTCTAGGTTTTGCCTGATGTGTATTATTTTTTTAAATGCCATTCGACGAATTGGTTTTCTCTCGTCGCAAATCATTGACAACAAGATTGACATACTCACGCGAGTATGGTCCTCTAAACCTCTATGTAGTCAATTTAATAATAAAGCTGACTTCCACGGCGCGTGATATTAGAAACAGGCGCGGACGGAGCACGATGGAAGGAGTGTCTTCGGTGGAAGCGCAGATAATTCTGTAGCGGTTCGTAGGTTACTTACAGGTGCGACGCGATCGTCCGTATAAAAACAGACGAGCATGAACAATGGAGTGAACGAACGAGCTTATTTTTAATTTCTTCCTTAATTTCTTAATTCTAAATAATACCACCAGCCATACGTTCTCTTTCACTTTGAATTTTGGAATGACAAAATGGTTTCGAATCTCAAGACCCCCACAGACCCATACGCACCGTTGTAAAAGGCCTGGTACGGTGCATGGCTATCCGTGGACGTCGGCCGTGCATGATAATCAGCAAAATCACCCACCGTTGAAAGCCAGGCTCATCAACATCTACTGACGCACTCTCTAGACTCCTAACCTATACTTTCTCTTTTATCCTTCAGGGCAAGCTTACTACTAGACATTGCACCATGGCTTAAACGACATGACGGACTAGTGGTACAAAGGGTGATCCCTAAGCTTGATCAAGTAACATAAAAAATGGAAAAAAACTATACACGAACCTTTTTGAATTTAGGACGGAGTGATGGATAGTGTAATTTACCACATTAAAGATCTTTCACTTCAAATGCAGATTAAAAAATTACAGGACATAAGAAGATGTCAATTAACTTCTACGACCCGCGGAAAAAACGTTAAGTTTATTTTGGCCCATTTTATAAAAAGGTTTCCCGCCCTTGACTTAGACGTACTTTCAGCCACCGCTGAACAGCCGGCCCACCGGGAAATTTCCCGGTTCGTCTTATGGCCCATCCGCCCTTGCTACAAAGGTCTCCTTCATGCTCTCAAATGATCTTCCAAGGATAGCAATATCGTCGGCAAAGGCTGATATTTGCACTGACCTATCAAAGATACTTCCTGATGTATTAAAATAATAGTAGGCTTTATTAATTTAGCACATGTGGTGGTACAGATGGCTTTATTCTTTTTTATTACTAAACAATAATAACACAAAATATACAAAATGCAATTACTTTATTTATCTTGAAAAGGTTTTTTTTAGTTGATATTATTACAATAAGCCTGTGAGAAACATTTATATTTTCACAATGGTCCGTCACACAATAACAGTATATCTTCTAAGAAATTTTGTCAATGGGATTTCGACTTTTATCTTTTATCGACTCCTGCGATAAAAACAGGAATGATCTAAATAAATAAGACTATAAATCTAGAATTTAAAACTAAAGAATTAAATTAAGGTTTTTTTAACAATTATTGAAGCCCTTGGATACTAAAACCCCTCTTGGATAAGGAGCGTTCAAGGAACTACTATGTGTGGATTTTATTGACATTAACGTGTCTGGCTTATCCTGCATACGATGTCACATTAAATATATCACAATTTTATAATCACTCGTAAAGTATCTAGTAAGGATGCGTCAGTTGGTCGTTTGTCAGAGATTGTTTGAATCAGGTCACCAATTGTCGATTTCTCGGGTCCTTTCCAGCGGTGGTTTACTGAAATGATAAATATTGTGAATTATTGAACTAAAAAGAGGTGTGGGTTCTGTTATACGGTAGCATTCTCGATAAAGCTTGTTTGTGCATGGGCGAGATTTGTATGGTAGCCGATGCTACACTAGATCCAGAGTCTTGAGATAATGTTCGTTGTATGGTCATTGGATGTGGAGGTAGATGTTGAGACCTGCGGAACGGATACCGCCAGGGGCTTTTAGGGGCGTCATTTTGGAAGCCTTTATTTTCTACACCACCCATGCCGAATGAAGTGTCTTTAGTTTTCGACGATAATCGCCTTAATATTCTCGATCCCAGTCCAGGTGGTTCTTCTAAGCCTTTACTGTTGCGTTTTCTGTACCGAACGTCTCGTGATTCTTCTAATATCACATGACGATCATATGGCGTATCGTAGTAAACTTCTAAAACGGTTGAGAATGTATGCGGCCAAACTAAGTCTACGGCTGAAATGACTAGTCCAACGAATAAGCAGAGAATCCCTAAAAAAGATATTTTAAGAAATTGTTTTAAATTTAATTCTTCAATGTTCTGAAGTATTCTAACCTGCAACTAGTAGTAACCAATAGCACCATCCGAATCTAAATTCGAGCTTTCCACCTTCAATGTAGATTGTTAGCGGCCTTTTTGGCAGCATGAGGTAGTATCCAATGTTGGTACAGACTAGCAGAAAACCAGTCAAGCACTTCATGTATGCTCCATATCTAGGTACAGCTACTAAAAGTAAGTTCATCAGTAACCAAGATGCTAGCGATGTCCACAGCAGTATGCTAGCGTAATATCCTGCTGCGCGATACTGGCCGCCCCAGGAGAATCCCTCCCGTCCTAAGCTAAAATACTCGGCAACTGTTAAAATCGGATATGGCAGACCTCGTCTCAAGGCCGACTTGTAGCAGTTGCTCATGTCGCTGGCTCCTTCCCATGTGAATCGTTCGTTGAAATCAATGTCACGATTTGATGAGTTCCCAACGGGCAATGCTAGAAGAGATAATGTGCAATTATTTAATTAATATGCGCTTAAATGGAATTTTTACAAGGTTTATGTGTTTCATAAAGCATTGCTATGAATTTTTATGGCGCCGGGAACCTTACTGGTTGAGCATAAAAGAGCAACGTAAGATTTTCGTAATGGCTGAAAGTTTGCTTAAAGAGAATTTTACACAGTTATGGGTTGAAACATAGACAGTTGGGTGACGTGATGGGAGATCATGCGTTGGAGAGTATATTTATATTTCTGTTCATTTCTATAAATCGAAAATGATTGTTAATGTAGTTTTAATTTTGATAATTGTGTGCAAGAAAACGGCCTTAAACTAGAGGTCGCAAAGCAGCATTCAGGATTTTGAAAACACCGGGATATCGGATCTAAATCTTAGTTTAATATTTAAATATTAAATACTCGCAATGTTCCTTATTAATGTTAATAATTGTTTTTGTTAATTGCCTTGTTTAGCAAATAAATAAATAAATAAGAATGACCAAACAAATAAAGGACTTCTAAATACCGGTACTGATTTTCCAAAAATCGGGATTTATGGTATTTTCGGGACTTTATATTTCTTAAGTTTTAACAACATAAAATTGGCGCAGATAGATTTAAAATAGATTACACGAATGATGATGATAGAAATGCCTCTTTACGAAATCGGTGGCTCTAGAAACGTTCCTCCAACTAGTGTAGAGCGAGAGAGAGTTTTATCTTCATCGGGTTACTTATGTAATCATTTGCGCTCAACATTGAGTGGCAAGATTTCAGATACATTGTTGTTTAGAAAACAATATCTTTTATTATTCCTCTCACCACTAAACTCTCATGAAAAGTTGATACTAACTTAAATTTATATACACCTTCTCTAAATCCTGAAAACCCTGAAAATATCGAAATTTCGGTATATTTTTGAGATCATTACCGAAAATACCGGTTTTAAAAAATGGTGCGGTATTGCGACTTCTACCTAAAACCGCTGCCGCGTTTAGATCTACATTATGACAAAAAGCTGCATATGCAGCTTTGGTGTACGGCCCCCGGCTAAAAGTTGAAATTCTTTCTTCTTTTGTTCATTAAATAGCGTATTTTAAGCTTCCGAAAGGTTATCACTCGCCGGGGGTGGAGCCATTAAAAACCAACCTCCTAAAAATACTCGGTTTTTGGCTAATACCTAACTCGGTAAGTCTTAACATCAAATAGTGTTTATAAAGTTTGTAGCGATTATCTACAAAAAAGGATATGCATTTTCCCGTACGAAGCGCCATTCATGAGATATTGCCGTTTTGAAGATTTACCTTTTCGGGAGGTTTTATCTTTTCGGGAGGGTAAAGAACGCATTAAACAGAATATCAGTGCCAGGATTTTTTGGACTAAATACGTATCTCAATTAACCGGCTGATGTGTGACATTACACTTAAAATAAAACCGGCGCACAGTAGGGCAAAGTGGAAAACGCTGGCCAAAGTCCCTAAAATGAAGATTCTATTTCGGGGCTTTCTCTTTGCGGAATTTTAGTAGGGGCCCCGAGAGTCATAGAACATCTGTCCTCGGTGTACAGGTACGTTTTCTCCCTTAGTAGGATCAGTTCGAAAGTGGCCGTTACACGAGATGCAGCTATCGAAGTTTCTAACACTTATTGTGCATTGAAATTTTTTTTCTGAAATCGCGAAAAAATCGTTGCACAGCAGGAAGTAATGAAACCGACAAAAAGTTCCGAAATGGCAAGGAATCTCTTAAACTATATAACAGGGGGTTTTCGCGGTCGCCAATTACGAATTTGACATTATGTTTTCAAAAACACACAGAAAGCCAAAAGCATGAAATGACGGAATCGTCACCAACATTCCATGCATCATTAAGTCAGCAGAATGCGGAACAGACACACTCGTATGATTTACGTTGATTTACGCGCCAAGTGTCAAAAATATTCAAATCAATTAGCCAACTTTGTGTCTCTTTTTCCTAGCGCGCCGCCGGTCGTACGGTTTTACTTACTTTTCCTCGCCATAATGACCGATCATTAGTGAAAGGCGCTCCTTGTTGTAACTTGCGTAAGATGAAATTTGAAAATCATATTTTGCAATTGAAAAAAAAAAAAAAAAATAATAAAAAGATTATTTTGTAATTTTATGATTTTTTCATCATCAACTCTTTGTTGTGAGATCAATGGCCATTTGAGGTTTCTTCCGAGGGAATTATTGGCAGTAGTAAAATGCCTGGAAATATAGTCATAAAAATATTGTTGCTAAAAATGATGTTCTCAGTCAATACTTGAAAAACGTTTATTTGGGTGTTTCAATTTTTTAGCAGCGTTGTATTCGTAGCTATTATATTACCTATGTACTAGCAAAAACCCGCGTGCGTCGCAACGCCTTTTAATGAAACAAAATTATGTGTGCATAGTCCGGAATAAGAAAAGGGTATAATGAAACAAAGAACAAATCTGCAAGACATGATTTTGGATATATAAAAAACTTTGGAGTTGACTATAAAAATACATAGGTATGTTACTTACAACTTTTTTTAAAATTCGAGGTTAATCATCGGAAAACTTTTATACTACGTGCACAACAGATACCTAGCCAATTTTATTCAGAATATGTCTTGTGCGCGTAGATTTTGACGTTCTCAGATAATTGGCACCCGGAACTTGCCCCATTGCGAACATGGCTTGAGACGAAGATTACCAACATTTTAAGACGATACTACTGATTTGATCCTGAAAAGAACAGTTGCTGCTTCCCGTTTTCGTGTTTCGTCGTTTCGGGTCATATCGTCCGCACGGCACTGGTTAACAATCCACTGTAACGCTTGTTTATAAACGATGTTAGATGTTTCACTTGTAAGTATTTCAATGTTTGTGGCATTACTGAGTTGAGTCGATTTAGTTGAATTGATATTTTCGAAATCGTCATTTCGAAATCGCTCATCAAAATGTCCTCATCTATTACGACCTTTCGAATAATATCCAGCAGCTCACTCCCATCATTCTCATTAATCTCAGAACATTTTCTATTGTATATCCTTTGTTGAGGAGAATAGTACTGAATTCTGAGTTTTCCGATTACGTTCTCATCTTTTGCTTTAAATGACGTTTTCCAATATGTCCCTAAATTAGTGATCATTTCAGACATGCATCAATATCATCGGCCCACATATTTGTCAGGACAGCTGGCAACATTTTCCTGGAATCGATGCCAATAAAACAGTTACTCCCCAAAATAATTGGTTTTTACATCTTAAATCTCGCGGTGTTTTCTTAATAGATACTTTATTTACCATAGTACACTCATCGCATTCCAAGGCAGCCATCATGAAGTCTTGTAAAACTTCAAATTTTTTCCACGCAGGTTTTGAGATTTGTTCCGCGCAGGATTTTCCTTATGATCTTCTTCGATCGGTATCTTAAGCATAAAATGAGCTGTTCTTCTTGATGTGAGTAAATTTGCCGAAATCTCTGCTACTGTCCTGATCTCATATTGGCCAAATAACCACCTTTCGAAATGTTAAAAAGCGTGGCACCTATGTATATTCTTATTTTATTATTACTGCAAATTTTCGCTAGCGCCCCATATATTATATATACTGGCTTGAGCAAAAAAGTTTTCATTCAACATAACTTTTTACTTTTTAGTTCATTTTTAAACAAAAGCATTTTTATTTTTAACCCATTTTGCCATTTTGTGTTGGCTGCCATTTTGAATTTGGAATTACGCCACCCAGCTAATAGTATTCTACTTGTCATATCCTTTCATTTGATACCCATACCGATCGTGATGTAAATAAAAAAGTAATATGCCATCTGTGTTGGCCGCCATTTTGTTCCGGCCGCCATTTTGAATTTGGAATGACTCCAAATAGGTCAGCGATCAAAATTGCGAAATTCGGCCGCCGTCTTGAAACGGCCATCTTGCTTTTTTTATAAAATGGTCAGATTGCTTTGTCACTTGAACTGTACCAAATAACTCCAGATGTCATTCCTAAAATATTGAATCTATAATTGGCGGTAGGGACCCCCAACCCAAGTCTGAAAATCCCAAAAAAATGACAGTAATCCTTTTTTATATAGTAGAACAAAGTAACAGGATGCCCCAAAGAAAATAAAGAAAAACATTTTTAAGGACCACCCTAACATACATCCATACATACATACAGGTTGAGCTAATACATAGTGCATATAAATAGCCTAAAACATGCCCGCCAAAATACTGAATCTTCCAGTGAAAATCCCATCCCAATCGGATAAGCCGTTTCCGATATTAGCCGGAACAAACAGACAGACAGACCATAACCTATATAAACCATATAAAATTAAAAAAACAATTATTTTGAAATCACAGACAGACACTCCAATTATATTTATATAGATGAAAGGAAATCTGAAAAGTTTTGAGTTTAACAGAAACAAATATTTTGTCGGTCAAATGTAGTTCTTTTCCAATATAGCCTTTTTAAATTAAAATACTTAAGCGATGCTTTAACGAACCCCTTTAATCCTAAAAAATAAATAGTTTGCGAGTTGTCCTACAAAATAATGAAAATGTCGTTTTATGAACCTCTGTCCTTCAAGACAAACTTTAAGGGCCTACTACACTGAATCCAGCGATTATGTGGTGTTATGCGCCCCTAAATTGTGAGACCATTCGAATGACAAAATTTAAATTACATACTCTTAATAAAATGTATATCTAGCTATTAATGGTTGAAAATTTAAAAATTTTTGTCAGGTTTATTAGTAACTAGCAAAAACCCGCGTGCGTTGCAACGCCTTTCAATAAAATAAGATTATGGGGACACAGTCTGCGATAGGAAAAAGCTATAGTGAAAAAAGAACAAATCTGGGAAAATTGATTTTGGGAGATGACCGCCATCGACCAAATTATATATTGAGTATACTATATTGCCTATGGTGTTCTACTTATCATACCCTTTCATTTGAAATCCATGTCGAGGGATGTGAAGATAATGGTAAACCAACCTCTGGAGATGGCCGCTATGGACCAAACGATATATTGAGTATACTATTTTGCTTATGTGTTCTACTTATCATACTTTCTCATTTGATACCCATCTCGAAGGGGTTGTGAAGAAAATGGTAATCCGCCCGCTTGAGATGATCGCCATGGACCAAACGATATATTGAGTATACTATATTGCCTATGGTGTTCTACTTATCATACTCTTTCATTTGATATCCATGTCGAAGGTGTTGTGAAGAAAATGGTAATCCGCATTCTTGATGTGGCTGCTATGGACCAAGCGACATATTGAGTATACTATATTGCTTATATTGTTCTACTTATCATACTCTTTCATTGGATACCCATTTCGAAGGGGTTGTGAAGAAAATGGTCATCTGCTATCTTGAGATGACTGCCATGGACCAAACGATATATTGAGTATACTATATTGCCTTTGGTGTTCTACTTGCCATACCCTTTCATTTGATATCCATGTCGAGGGGTTGTAAAGAAAATGGTAATCCGTCCTCTTGAGATGGCTGCTATGGACCAAACTGCTCCACCATCGACCCCTTGAGCCACCGTAGGAATGTAGCAGCACTAACAAAATTTTATCGCTACTATTATAGCGACTGTTCCTCCGAAATAAACGCTCTCCTGCCTCCACGGCAATCTTATAACCGCAACACCAGATTAGCCCACTCGTCTCATTCCCTTTACCTACAACTCCCCCTTTCACGCACTCAACAAGATATGAATTCGTTTGTTAATAGAACAACTCGACTGTGGAATAATCTCTCTCAGTCAGTATTTCCGAGCTCCTATAACATCCAAGAGTTCAAACGCAGGGTTCATCGCCACCTTCTTCAACACCCCTTCACACCCCCATAACCCTTAACCTATTCCCCCCACTCCCCCATAACCCTTAACCAATTCCCCCCCCCCCGTACTAAGCTTGCTGCTAGACATTGCACCATGACGTGACAAACGACATGACGGACTAGTAGTACAAAGGGTGATTCCTGAGTTTAGCACTGCCACATAAAAAAAAATAAAAAAAAAACGCCTGCTTTTCTGTTGAATTTTTTGAAGTGTTAACTTCTTTAGGCGCGTTTGGAACTTTTTCGCTGGGGGTAAAACAAAGAATTCGCGACACGCGCATTTTGTCGCTACACCCGTTTCTGGACACTTGCTGCAATGATGGCGACATGCGCACTTTGTTGCTCACTCGTTTCTGGGCACTTGTGCCTATGCAGCTGGCTAGAGCATGGAAACTTTTGGTTGAGCTCCACTTACAAACAGCAGCGTATAATTTTATGTGTGCGAGGCAAAATAGCCCGCGCTTGGTGAGAGGGATTGGGTTTGAATGTTGCAATGCAGAAGCTGCTCTCAGCATTCGTTTTATATTCTCGCGCCGCTCTCAAAATTCAAGTCATATTCTCGCACGCCATCGCTGCTGTCTGTTACTGGACCTCGACTAAAAGTGCCCCAGATATGTAAGTAAAATTTGGTCGAGCTAGAGCAACAGACAGCAGCGAATGTGTGCGAGAGGATGAAATGAATGCTAAGAGCGGCGTCTGCATTGCGAAAATATGAAATGAATGGGTGCGAGAATATGACATGAATTTTGAGAGCGGCGCGAGAATATAAAACGAATGCTGAGAGCAGCTTCTGCATTGCAACATTCAAACCCAATCCCTCTCACCAAGGGATATTTTGCCTCGCACATATATAATTATACGCTGCTGTTTGTAAGTGGAGCTCAACCAAAAGTTTCCATGCTCTAGGCAGCTGCATAGGCACAAGTGCCCAGAAACGGGTGCGAAGCAAAAATGCGCGTGACCATCGCTGCTGTCTGTTGCTGGACCTCGACTAAAAGTTGCCATGCTTTAGCCAGCTAAATGGCTGCAATATTTAAATATTTTGCTTGGATTCATTGCTCTCGGCGACATGGAATACGTTTCGGCGTTTCGCCTATTCGACTGGGCATTTGTATTTTACGTAAATATCTGGGGTAGTATCCCAGTAGGGGAAATCGCAAGTATTTACTGTGGGAAGTCGATTTGGAAGTACTTCTTTATTTAGAGCTTTCTGTAATGACTTATAAGTAATGCAGAGGAGAATGGGTTTGGTGACCAAGCGTTTGATTTCGCGCAAAAAGCGTGTTGAAAAACTTCGTAGCTGCTCGTTTTCTTTGTTAATTATCTCAGTTATCTCAGCCATTAAGTTTCTGATCTTTAATGTATAAACATACTAGCAAAAACCCGCGAGCGTTGCAACGCCTTTTAATAAAAAAAAATTATGTGGGCATACTCCGGGATAGGAAATGGTTATAATGAAGCATGGTTATGGGTACATAAAAGAATTTAGAGTTACCTATAAAAAATATGCTTCAAATTTATTAAAATTCGAGGTTGAGCACCACCTATCGGAAAAAAATTATGTGTGCGTTGTACGCGGTAGGAAAAATAGTATAATGAAAAAACAATAAATCTGGAAAAAATTGCCTCTTCCCAATCTTATCGGTGATTCAATTAGAACAGCGTTATGTATTCAAGTAGATGCATCTAAACATGTAACTTCTCGGTGAATTGGAAATTTAACTTTCTCTTTTCGGTTAGCCGTTACACTGCTCCCTTCTTACTCAGTATTCGTCCCGAACACAGCTTCCTCCAGGTCCCGTTTTTTCCGATCGAACTTTTTGGAAGCGATAGATGACATCGTTTAACTTCGTGATGACAATGTAGGGGCGCACAAATTTGCAAACTTCGACTCTTTCTACCGTTTTTACTGTTTCTATACTGGTTAGAGGGAATTTTAGAAATTTACTACATTTCAGAATGTGGCTTGGGAAAATTCGGGCGTCATATTGGACCTGCAATTTTGAATTTATAAGCTTTGATCATAAATTCGTTGTTTGCCCTAAAAGCCCCCAGATACCATTGCAATCGGAATACAATTGGAAAAATTCGTCGGCCATATTGGCGCGGCCATTTTGAATTTATAAGTTTTGATCATAAATTCGTTATTTGCAACCTTAAAAACCCCTAGATATTCACTTTCATTGGAATCGGAATACAATTGGAAAAATTCGTCCGCCATTTTGAATTTATAAGTTTTGATCATAAATTCGTTATTTGCAACCTTAAAAACCCCTAGATATTCACTTTCATTGGAATCGGAATACAATTGGAAAAATTCGTCCGCCATTTTGAATTTATAAGTTTTGATCATAAATTCGTTATTTGCAACCTTAAAATCCCCCAGATTTCGATTTTCATTGGAATCGGAACACAATTGGCAAATTCGTCGGCCATATTGGCACGGCCATTTTGAATTTATAAGTTTTGATCATAAATTCGTTATTTGCAACCTTAAAATCCCCCAGATTTCGATTTTCATTGGAATCGGAACACAATTGGCAAATTCGTCGGCCATATTGGCACGGCCATTTTGAATTTATAAGTTTTGATCATAAATTCGTTATTTGCAACCTTAAAATCCCCCAGATTTCGATTTTCATTGGAATCGGAACACAATTGGCAAATTCGTCGGCCATATTGGCACGGCCATTTTGAATTTTTTTATAAATTATAGCCTATATGTTATTCTGATATATGAGCTATATTATTGTAAAGTTTCATTAAAATCCATTCAGTAGTTTTTGCGTGAAAGAGTAACAAACCTACATACAAACATTCACGTTTATAATATTATAATAAATATTAGTATAATATTAGTAAGATATTTGAATTTATGTTTATGATATAAATATAAATCGCTTAATTTTACTTTTTTTAATGGTTCTGAAAAAATTCAAATTGAATTCAGTAGATTCCCATAAAAATTTAGATCCGTGACTTTGGCTGAATATAATATGACTTTTTTGCATATTAGCACACTGTTTAAAATAGCAAAAATTTCTGTTTCGTGACTATTGCATCAACCCGACGATATGTACTGTGTACTATGTACTACATAATTTCCTATGAACTATGTATTTATTACTATGTATTAGCTACTATTTTTAATAAAAACTACATTATCCCAGTCATCCATCGTCCGATCTTTGTGTGATAAGTTTAAGACAAATATTTTCATTTCCAAAACATTGCAACACATTTTGGAGTGAGTGCATATAAGTAACAATTAAATAAACTTTAACAGAATATTCATAAATAAAATATATTAATCCTTATCGTCTTGTATTAAGATTGATTTGGACATTTAGACTAGCCATAGAAGTTAACACTTCTAAAGTGTGGTCCTACGCACACTCGTTTTTTTTGCTATAAACCTCACGGAGCCCGAGACCTTTCCAACGAATGCAAAACCGTGGAAATCGGATCGTGCGTTCTTCAATTATACCGTCAGGAAGGAAAACCCGACTTATTTTTATATTATAGACTAGCATAAAACCCGCGTGCCTTGCAACGCCTTTAAAAACTGTTTATTATGTGCAATATTTTCCTTAAAAAAAACCAACAAAAAAGTCAGCTGTTATTATCCCTAAAAAGGGTTTATTATAATGCATTTTTTTAATAAATATGGTAAACAAATTGCTGCGAATATCACCTCTGCTCAACAAATCTGCAAGTTTTGAAGCAGAGGTTGGCATGTATATGTCATCAAGAAAAAAGACATTTTAGGGTTTGACGAACGTTCGTTATGTTTGTTCGCTTATTTACGTGGATGTAAGAAATTATGAAGCAATCACAAATGAATATTAAATAAAGTGAATTTCGAGTCATTCATTTCTACGTGATTATAGGGATGCACTGTCAAAATTTCAGCCCTTCAGCTTCAGAGGTTTGGGTTAGCCCCATTTCATCCCCTTAGGAGATGCATTTCGAGTAATCGCCTCTTAGTGGATGTCCACATCATTATAGGGATGCACTGTCCAAATTTCAACCCTGTAGCTCCAGTAGTTTGGTAACCCCATTTCACCCCTTTAGGGGATGAATTTCGAAAAATCGCTTCTAAGTAAATGTCCACTTCATTATAGAGATGCACTGTCAAAATTTCAGCCGTTTAGCTCCAGCGGTTTGGCTTAACCCCATTTCACCCCCTTAGGGGATAAATTTCGAAAAATCGCCTTATAGTGGATGTCCACGCCATTATAGGGATGCACTGTCAAAATTTCAGCCCTATAGCTCCAGCGGTTTGGGTAAACCCCATTTTACCCCCTTAGGGGATGAATTTCGAAAAATCGCTTCTAAGTGGATGTTCACGCCATTATAGTGTCAAAATTTCAGCCCTATAGCTCCAGCGGTTTGGGTAAACCCCATTTCACCCCCTTAGGGGATGAATTTCGAAAAATCGCTTTTTAGTAGATGTCCACGCCATTATAGGGATGCACTGTCAAAATTTCAGCCCTATAGCTCCAGCGGTTTGGGTAAACCCCATTTCACCCCCTTAGGGGATGAATTTCGAAAAATCGCTTGTTAGTGGATGTTCACGCCATTATAGGGATGCACTGTCAAAATTTCATCCCTATAGCTCAAGCGGTTTGGGTAAACCCCATTTCACCCCCCTAGGGGATGAATTTCGAAAAGTCGCTTCTTAGTGGATGTTCACGCCATTATAGGGATGCACTGTCAAAATTTCAGCCCTATAGCTCCAACGGTTTGGATAAACCCCATTTCACCCCCTTAGAGCATGAATTTCGAAAAATTGCTTTATAGTGGATGTCCACTCCATTATAGGGATGCGCTGTCCAAATTTCAGCCCTATAGCTTTAGCGGTTTGTAAAAACCCTATTTCACACCCTTAAGGTGCCGGCCCATAGAACGCGTTAACGCGATGCGCGCGCTAGATGCGTGTGACATTTCAGTTGAAGTAAATGGTATTTAATGGAACCAGTCCCAATGACTACCGCGACACACGCAAATAAAGCTCCCAACGCTTGGAGTTGACCAATTTTCAACTTTTCCATGCGATAGGCGCGTTTGACGTTTGTTGTGTACATAATTTGAATTTTCAATCTTTTTTTAATCTAGTGTGCGAAGTTTAAAAACAGGAATTTTTATTAAATGAGTTGAAATGTAATACGCGTACAACGCGTTCATTGGGTCTGTCGAATTTTTCGGAAACGGAACTCTCACACGCATCTTGAGCGCGCATCGCGTTAACGCGTTCTATGGGCCGGCACCTTTAGGGGATGAATTTCGAAAAATCGCTCTTTAGTGGATGCAAACGTCATTATAGGGATTCACTGTCAAAATTTCAGCCCTATCGCTTTAGCGGTTTGTAAAAACCCCATTTCACACCCTTAGGGGATGAATTTCGAAAAATCGCTCTTTAGAGGATGTCCACGTCATTATAGGAATGCACTGTTAAAATTTCAACCCTATAGCTCCAGCGGTTTGGATAAACCCTATTTCACCCCCTTAAGGGATGCATTTCGAAAAATCGCTTTATAGTGGATGTCCACTCCATTATAGGGATGCACTGTCCAAATTTCAGCCCTATAGCTATAGCGGTTTGGAAAAAACACATTTCACCCCCTTAGGGGATGAATTCCGAAAAATCGCTTCTTAGTGGATGTCCACATCATTATAGGGATGTACTGTCAAAATTTCAGCCTTATAGCTTTAGCGGTTTGGAAAAAACCCATTTCACCCCCTTAGGAGATGAATTTCGAAAAATCGCTTTATACTGGATGTCCACGCCAATATAGGGATGCACTGTCAAAATTTCAGCCCTATAGCTATAGCGGTTTGGAAAAAACACATTTCACCCCCTTAGGGGATGAATTCCGAAAAATCGCTTCTTAGTGGAAGTCCACATCATTATAGGGATGTACTGTCAAAATTTCAGCCTTATAGCTTTAGCGGTTTGGAAAAAATCCATTTCACCCCCTTAGGAGATGAATTTCGAAAAATCGCTTAATACTGGATGTCCACGCCATTATAGGGATGCACTGTCAAAATTTCAGCCCTATATCTATAGCGGTTTGGAAAAACCCTATTTCACCCCCTTAGGGGATGAATTTCGAAAAATCGCTTTATAGTGGATGTCCACGCCATTATAGGGATGCACTGTCAAAATTTCAGCCCTATAGCTATAGCGGTTTGGAAAAACCACATTTCACCCCCTTAGGGTATGAATTCCGAAAAATCGCTTCTTAGTGGATGTCCACATCATTATAGGGATGTACTGTCAAAATTTCAGCCCTATATCTATAGCGGTTTGGAAAAACCCCATTTCACCCCCTTAGGAGATGAATTTCGAAAAATCGCTTTATACTGGATGTCCACGCCATTATAGGGATGCACTGTCAAAATTTCAGCCCTATAGCTATAGCGGTTTGGAAAAACCACATTTCACCCCCTTAGGGGATGAATTCCGAAAAATCGCTTCTTAGTGGATGTCCACATCATTATAGGGATGCACTGTCAAAAATTTCAGCCCTTTAGCTCTAGCGGTTTAGGTTGTGCGTTGTCTTTCAGTCAGTTACTTTTTATACAATAGAAAAAAAGTAAAGAAAATAAATCCCCTTACAACTTATTGAACCCCATTTCACCCCCTTCAACCCTCTTTTCTCCAAAAAAAATAGCCTATGTCCGTCTCCAAGGTCTAAACTATGTCTGTTGCAAATTTCATCAAAATCGGTCCAGCGGTTTAGGCGTGAAAGCGTAACATACAGACAGACAGACAGACAGACAGACAGACAGACAGACAGACAGACAGACAGAGTTACTTTCGCATTTATAATATTAGTAAGGATTATACTTTAAAGTTGGTCATCTGCGCCCCCAAAATTCTCCTACAAATCTTCGAAAATCTTAATTTTTTTTCGTTTTATAAACTAGAATCAATTATCTAGCTATTAATGGTGGACCATTTTATATTTTAGTCATCTTCCGTAAAAAACAATGTTTTAAACAATTCCCACACATTTTCAGACTAAAAATTTTATGTAATTTCTTCCAATTTAGTTCATCAGCTTCCCTTCATCAGAAACCCTTGTCGCTAGTATATAATTGTATAAGGCTGGTCGTACACTGGAAGCGTATTCGAGCGGCTTCGCGCTTCAGCCATACAAATGAGCCGCTTGTAGCCGCTCATATGTATGGCCGTAGCGCGAAGCCGCTCGAATACGCTTCCAGTGGACGACCAGCCTAATGCATTCGCGCAATCTTCACGAAATCTCGTTTGTGTTGAGTATAGCAAAGCTTTTAGAACGGAGGGGAAACTTGAAGCGCTGTTTTTGTTGCGCTCATCGCTGAAAGTTTTTCTGAAAGAAATTTCTTAAATCTGAGGGATAATCGGGTTTGATGAAATTTAAACACTTTTAAATATTTTGCTTTTTTACGATTTTGTGGAAATTAGTATGCTGGACATTTTGTTTTATAGATGGCGGGAGGGGTGTTTATTGTCTTTGCAATATAAAAAACCCAAGAAAATGTTTGAATAGCAGAAAATGTTAAGACTACCTCTGCCGTGCAAAAACGAAATGATCGATATGGGAAAACCTCGATTCGAGACAATCGAGATCAAAGTTTTCAAAATACATGAAACCGAAGCAAATAAAGTGAGCATTTTCTTTGTAACTTTTAATTAAAAAGGACAATCAGTCAGAATTTTTTAAGGATAAATATGAATATTTCATATCAAAAAAAGCATACAAGCCATTTTGACCTAATTTACAAGAGTTAACCCTTCTAGCACAGAAGGCGCACTTTTCAGCTAAGCATGAAAATCTATATATAGGTACTACATACACACACATACATACATATATATATATATAAATATATATGTATATCCTTACTAATATTATAAATGCGAAAGTAACTCTGTCTGTCTGTCTGTCTGTCTGTCTGTCTGTCTGTCTGTCTGTCTGTCTGTTACGCTTTCACGCCTAAACCACTAAACCGATTTTGATGAAATTTGCAACAGACATAGTTTAGACCTTGGAGACGGACATAGGCTACTTTTTATGGAGAACAAAAGGGTTGAAGGGGGTGAAATGGGGTTCAATAAGTTGCAAGGGGATTTTTTTCTATTGTATAAAAAGTAACTGACTGACAGACAACGCACAACTTAAACCGCTAGAGCTAAAGGGCTGAAATTTTGACTGTGCATCCCTATAATGGCGTGGACATCCACTAAAAAGCGATTTTTCGAAATTCATCCCCTAAGGGGGTGAAATGCGGTTTACCCAAACCGCTGGAGCTATAGGGCTGAAATTTGGACAGTGCATCCCTATAATGACGTTTACATCCACTAAAAAACGATTTTTTGAAATTCATCCCCTAAGGGGGTGAAATGCGGTTTATCCAAACCGTTGGAGCTATAGGGCTGAAATTTTGACAGTGCATCCCTATAATGGCGTGGACATCCACTAAGAAGCGATTTTTCGAAATTCATCCCCTAAGGGGGTGAAATGGGGTTTATCCAAACCGTTGGAGCTATAGGGCTGAAATTTTGACAGTGCATCCCTATAATGGCGTGGACATCCACTAAGAAGCGATTTTTCGAAATTCATCCCCTAAGGGGGTGAAATGGGGTTTATCCAAACCGTTGGAGCTATAGGGCTGGAATTTTGACAGTGCATCCCTATAATGGCGTGGACATCCACTAAGAAGCGATTTTTCGAAATTCATCCCCTAAGGGGGTGAAATGGGGTTTACCCAAACCGCTGGAGCTATAGGGCTGAAATTTGGACAGTGCATCCCTATAATGACGTTTACATCCACTAAAAAGCGATTTTTCGAAATTCATTCCCTAAGGGGGTGAAATGGGGTTTATCCAAACCGTTGGAGCTATAAGGCTGAAATTTTGACAGTGCATCTCTATAATGGCGTGGACATCCACTATAAAGCAATTTTTCGAAATTCATCCCTTAAGGGGGTGAAATAGGGTTTATCCAAACCGCTGGAGCTATAGAATTGAAATTTTAACAGTGCATCCCTATAATGACGTGGACATCCACTAAAGAGCGATTTTTCGAAATTCATCCCCTAAGGGTGTGAAATGGGGTTTATACAAACCTCTAAAGCTATACGGCTGAAATTTTGACAGTGCATCCCTATAATGACGTTTACATCCACTAAAGAGCGATTTTTCGAAATTCATCCCCTAAGGGTGTGAAATGGGGTTTTTACAAACCGCTAAAGCTATAGGGCTGAAATTTGGACAGTGCATCTCTATAATGGAGTGGACATCCACTATAAAGCGATTTTTCGAAATTCATCCTCTAAGGGGGTGAAATGGGGTTTATCCAAACCGCTGGAGCTATAGGGCTGAAATTTTGACAGTGCATCCCTATAATGGCGTGGACATCCACTAAGAAGCGATTTTTCGAAATTTATCCCCTAATGGGGTGAAATGGGATTAACCCACACCGCTGAAGCTGGAGGGCTCTAATTTTGACCGTGCATCACTACAATGACGTGGGCATCCACTTAGGGACGATTGAAATTTATCCCCTAAGGGGGTTAAATGGGGTTAAGCCAAACCGCTGGAGCTAAACGGCTGAAATTTTGACAGTGCATCGTGGACATTTACTAAGAAGCGATTTTTCGAAATTCATCCCCTAAAGGGGTAAAACTACTGGAACTACAGGGTTGAAATTTTGACAGTGCATCCCTATAATGACGTTTACATCCACTAAAGAGCGATTTTTCGAAATTCATCCCCTAAGGGGGTGAAATGGGGTTTATCCAAACCGCTGGAGCTATAGGGCTGAAATTTGGACAGTGCATCCCTATAATGACGTTTACATCCACTAAAAAACGATTTTTTGAAATTCATCCCCTAAGGGGGTGAAATGTAGTTTATCCAAACCGTTGGAGCTATAGGGCTGAAATTTTGACAGTGCATCCCTATAATGGCGTGGACATCCACTAAGAAGCGATTTTTCGAAATTCATCCCCTAAGGGGGTGAAATGGGGTTTATCCAAACCGTTGGAGCTATAGGGCTGAAATTTTGACAGTGCATCCCTATAATGGCGTGGACATCCACTAAGAAGCGATTTTTCGAAATTCATCCCCTAAGGGGGTGAAATGGGGTTTATCCAAACCGTTGGAGCTATAGGGCTGAAATTTTGACAGTGCATCCCTATAATGGCGTGGACATCCACTAAGAAGCGATTTTTCGAAATTCATCCCCTAAGGGGGTGAAATGGGGTTTACCCAAACCGCTGGAGCTATAGGGCTGAAATTTTGACAGTGCATCCCTATAATGACGTTTACATCCACTAAAAAGCGATTTTTCGAAATTCATCCCCTAAGGGGGTGAAATGGGGTTTATCCAAACCGTTGGAGCTATAGGGCTGAAATTTTGACAGTGCATCCCTATAATGGCGTGGACATCCACTAAGAAGCGATTTTTCGAAATTCATCCCCTAAGGGGGTGAAATGGGGTTTATCCAAACCGTTGGAGCTATAGGGCTGAAATTTTGACAGTGCATCCCTATAATGGCGTGGACATCCACTAAGAAACGATTTTTCGAAATTCATCCCCTAAGGGGGTGAAATGGGGTTTATCCAAACCTTTGGAGCTATAGCGCTGAAATTTTGACAGTGCATCCCTATAATGGCGTGGACATCCACTAAGAAGCGATTTTTCGAAATTCATCCCCTAAGCGGGTTTACCCAAACCGCTGGAGCTATAGGGCTGAAAGTTTGACAGTGCATCCCTATAATGACGTTTACATCCACTAAAAAGCGATTTTTCGAAATTCATTCCCTAAGGGGGTGAAATGGGGTTTATCCAAACCGTTGGAGCTATGGGCTGAAATTTTGACAGTGCATCTCTATAATGGCGTGGACATCCACTATAAAGCAATTTTTCGAAATTCATCCCTTAAGGGGGTGAAATAGGGTTTATCCAAACCGCTGGAGCTATAGAATTGAAATTTTAACAGTGCATCCCTATAATGACGTGGACATCCACTAAAGAGCGATTTTTCCAAATTCATCCCCTAAGGGTGTGAAATGGGGTTTATACAAACCTCTAAAGCTATACGGCTGAAATTTTGACAGTGCATCCCTATAATGACGTTTACATCCACTAAAGAGCGATTTTTCGAAATTCATCCCCTAAGGGTGTGAAATGGGGTTTTTACAAACCGCTAAAGCTATAGGGCTGAAATTTGGACAGCTATAATGGAGTGGACATCCACTATAAAGCGATTTTTCGAAATTCATCCTCTAAGGGGGTGAAATGGGGTTTATCCAAACCGTTGGAGCTATAGGGCTGAAATTTTGACAGTGCATCCCCTTAATGACGTGGACATCCACTAAGAAGCGATTTTTCGAAATTTATCCCCTAATGGGGTGAAATGGGATTAACCCACACCGCTGAAGCTGGAGGGCTCTAATTTTAACCGTGCATCACTACAATGACGTGGGCATCCACTTAGGGACGATTGAAATTTATCCCCTAAGGGGGTTAAATGGGGTTAAGCCAAACCGCTGGAGCTAAACGGCTGAAATTTTGACAGTGCATCGTGGACATTTACTAAGAAGCGATTTTTCGAAATTCATCCCCTAAAGGGGTAAAACTACTGGAACTACAGGGTTGAAATTTGGACAGTGCATCCCTATAATGACATGGACATCCACTAAGAGGCGAGTATTCGAAATTCATCCCCTAAGGGGATGAAATGGGGTTAACCCAAACCTCTGAAGCTGAAGGGCTGAAATTTTGACAGTGCATCCCTATAATCACGTAGAAATGAATGACTCGAAATTCACTTTATTTAATATTCATTTGTGATTGCTTCATAATTTCTTACATCCAAGTAAATAGGCGAACAAACTTAACGAACGTTCGTCAAACCCTAAAATGTCACTTTTCTTGATGACATATACATGCCAATCTACTTAAAAACTTGCAGATTTGTTGAGGAGAGGTGATATTCGCAGTAATTTGTTTACCATATTTATTAAAAAAATGCACTATAATAAACCCTTTTTAGGGATAATAACAGCTGACTTTTTTGTTGGTTTTTTTTTTAAGGAAAACATTGCACATAATAAACAGTTTTTAAAGGCGTTGCAAGGCACGCGGGTTTTATGCTAGTATATACATATATAGAGTTTCCCTTCTAACGCAGAAGGCGCACTTCCCAGCAGGGCTGAGAAATATTTACCACTGCCGTGGCTCAGCTGAGACATGCAAACATAAAAGATTAAGTACCAATAAAAATTGCATGCGAAACACATAAACAGTCATGAGACAACAAATAGACTCCTTTTAAGCAGGTCTTTGTTAGTGCTTACGCTAAAAACATTAATATTTTTATTTACATTAATGAACATGCGATTAACAGGCTCAAATCGGCCATAATTGGTTTTAGAGGAGTTGATGTGTAAGAGCGGTGGTCCTCTCAGATTGTATCGGCTCTCTCTAAACGACGCACGGCGCCTTAGAAAACCTGAGTCGACACGTCCATTAAGAAGCTGGTGAACGAAAACAACATCGGCCACCTCACGACGCTTGTGGAGAGTGTTTAAGTTGAGTAATACCCTTGACACACTGCAAAAACGAATGAGCATTCTTCCAACTTCATTGGCTTTCAATGATCATTCATTTTAGAAGCGACACACTGCATTTCTCAATGTTCATTGGAACTGTCAAAATAGAAACTTTACACAAACTGCTAAATATATGAACTGAAAGTGATTACATAGTGATTTATACTTTTAAATTTAATAAAAATTATTAATTGAGGCCCAACAACAGATATTTACAATGGAACCTACTACTTTTTAAAAAATTCTGAAATCTGAATGACAGTTTGACAGTTAGGTATTTCAGTTGGAAATTCTACTGGAAATTTCATGGAAAGTTGTTCGATAATTTCCCAATTTCACTTCCATCTTCATTGAATGAAGTTATTTTGACTTCATTCGATTGAATGACGAATGAAGCTGTTGAATGAACATTGGACATGACATACTGGGCGCGAAAGATCATTCATAGCCGAATGATACTGCAATGTTCATTCGATGCTGCAGTGTGTCAAGGGTATAACTTAAGTCGGTATTCATATGGTGGAAGAATCAAAGGGTCTTCCCAAGGAAGGTGATTCAATGCGAATCGAACGAACCTACGTTGAACCGACTCAATTTTTCCAACATGCGAAGAATAGCGAGCAGGGGCGGCGCTTTCATAGGTGCGAATGGAGCACTCGCACCGGGCGCCATTGAACGAGGGCGCTAGTTCAGAAGATTTAAAAAACAAATTAAATAATTGGAAAAAGTGAAATTACATGAACTTACACAAATTTTCAAGAAGCTACACAAATTCTGTCTCAGTACTATCTCACGCGATAAAAAGCGGCGAAAATTTACTCCCCTCGTTCAAGGGGAGTTACACGAGATTTTTGCTTCGAGATTTTCATATAATTTCTGCTCAAAAAGTGAAACAAGAGAGGCAAAAGTAAAAATTTCAGAAGAAAAATCCACCAAGTGAGAGAAAATCTCTCATTCAACTGTGGCTCTCAAATTTTAACATGAGAAGTAAAAACAGAATTGAGCAGTAGATGAGCGAAACAATAAAGTGAGATTGGCTGAAAAACATGTAAAAAACATGTAAAGCCCGCGACTAGTAAAAATTTGTTAATTGCTATTTTTTAAGAATTTTTGAATTTTGTTAAAAAACAATGATTTTATTTTCCAAAACACCTGTCTGAAATTTATACAATTTGTAGTAAATAATGAACCATTTTTGAAAAAATTTGTCTGTCTGGCAATTTTTGTTAATTAGCTTCTGACAGACCTTATGTTATGAATTCTTTTTCTTTATAAAAATGCACTTCATAACACCCCCTTGAATTTTGTTTTACATAAAGTTCAAGATTTCTTTTGTCTATTAAAGCTTGTCTGGCTGACAATTTTCGTTAATAAATTTGTCAGACTGAATTTTGAATGCGCAGCATCAATGCATCAAGATCAATCACTGGCTTGTTCAAAAAGAAAACCACTGAAGTTTAAGATGTCCTCTAAGCCTGTCATTTTTTACCATGTCAGATATAATTTTTAAGCGCCGTGACCGGGGGGTTTTCTTTAATTATTTGGGGGGGGGGGGGGGGTCTTAATTATTTACTACAAATTTCAGACAGGTGTTTTGGAAAATAAAATCATTGCTTTTTAACAAAATTCAAAAATTCTTAAAAAATAGCAATTAACAAATTTTTGCTAGTCTGGCGGGCTTTACATGTTTTTTACATGTTTTTCAGGCAATCTCACTTTATTGTTTTGAGGTGTTTTTTGCGGTGGGAGCTTAGACTATGTAGGAATATAATAAAGAATATATGAGTGAAATATTTTTATTTGATTTCAAACTTTGAGTGATACAAGTGATTAATTAATTAAAATTAATGATAATTATTAATTAAGTAATGTGTTTTTATAATGTGTTATTTATATTTATTTGTTATTAGAATTAATTTGTTTATTGTTTTTTTTGTTTTTTGTATTTTTAAATAACTTAAAATATTTTTCTGTGCTTATCTTCAAGGTGTGAGTTACGTAAGTTTTTCGATAACTTTAATAAAAAGTAGTCTGAAAGTTAGGTAAATAATCAAAATATTTCCCTGCTACGATAGATCCAAGGTATTATAGTAATGGTAAATAACAGTGGTAAATTAGCTAATAGATTTTAATTGGTTTATTAAATTTAAAAAAAAAACTCCTTTTGTTCTTGTTTTAATGTAATCTTTTTCAAAACTAAAGGAAACTAAAGTTCACATACTGATTGGGAAGACTAGTAAAAAAAGGTGGCAAAGTTTTAACAATATGGAAAATTTTAAATGTCGAAAAGATATAGAATTTACCTTCAGGGTGAATAAAACAGTAGATTCTACGTTGCAAAGAGAATTGTCTGAGGAAGCTCAGCAGTGGTCAGAGATTTTAAGGCTAGCACAAAAGGATTTTTGATAGATGTACGAAATGTTGTTCCTTTTCAGGAATTTATTGAAAAAAAAAAAGAAGCAAATTGTTACCAAATTAGAAGTTCCATGTGTATTTCCCATCCTTGCGATCCAGATGAAAAAATCTTTTTATTAAACGTTTAGCTGATGGGGCGCAAATTTGCCTACTGCACCGGGCGCAAAACAATCACGCGCCGGCCCTGATAGTGAGGAGACCAAACCTGGGACGCATATTCAAGTAAAGGTCTGACAAGGGAAATGTAGAGGTGTTTAGTGATCAGGGTGCTGTTAAATTCTTTGGACCACGTTTTTATAAAACCCAAGACTAAGCTGCTCTTGGAAGAAATATAGTTTATATGAGTAGAGAAGTCTAGCTTGGTGTCAAATCTAATCCCGAGATCTTTGACTAAATTAACACGGGGGACACCCTCACCAGAGAATGAGTAGTTATAAATTATAGGATCACGTCGCCTACAAAAAGTCATGACTTCGCATTTACTAATATTAAGAACCAGGTTGTTGTTAGCGCACCAAGAGAAAAAGGTGTCGAGGTCGACCTGCAAAAGTTTGCAGTCCTCCATACTCTTTACGTGACGGTACAATTTGATGTCATCAGCATAAATCAGGATTCTGCAGTGTCTTAGCAAGGTAACAATATCATTAATAGAAAGAATAAAGAGGATAGGGCCAAGATGACTGCCTTGAGGGACACCGGATGACGCCTCAATGGTCGCGGATTTGGATCCACGGAAAAGGACTTGGTAGGTCCTGTCAGCTAAGTAGGACTGGAACCATAATAGAAGGGCTACAGCGAAACCTAACTTTTTTAGTTTGAAAAGTATAATGGAGTGGGAAAGCTTGTCAAATGGCTTACTGAAATCAGTGTAAACACAATCAGTTTGGCAACTGGAAACGAAGCCTTCAACAGCATGGGAAGTGAATTCAAGGAGATTGGTGGTAGTGGAACGAGCTGGAAGAAAACCATGTTGGTTTGTAGAAATAAGTTTTTTGCAGATGGGCACGATTGTAGAATAAATGATTGACTCAAAAAGTTTTGGTATGACAGACAGCTTGGCAATTGGTCTGTAATTCGATATTTCGTTCTTGCTACCACTTTTGTGAATAGGAATTATGAACGAATTCTTCCAAAGAGTAGATAAATACCCTTTATCTAAGGATTTTTTAAAAAGGGTTTTAAGTGGAGACTGGAGAACCTCCACACAGGATTTAAGGAGAGCAGGAGGGATACCGTCAGGGCCGGAAGTGAAATCGTATGGGAGTTCATCAATATGTTTCATGATATCGTCAGTGGAAATTGAGAGAGATAAACTAGTAGCCTCTCGGTGTGGAGTTATATGACGAAAATTATTGTCATTAGGCTGAAAGTTAGAAGGGGTGAAAGATTGATGAAAGAATGAAGCAAACATGTTGCAAATCGAGGAAGAATCACTACTTGACCAGTTAGTGTGCTGCATAGTATTTGGGTAGTTATCAACTTTTTTCTTGGAGTTTACAAATTTAAAGAACTTTCTAGGACCAGTATAAACCTGGTCCCTCATGCTGCTGAGATATTCGCCATACAGAGCAGAAGAGAGTAAACGAAATCTGTTATAGCAATCAGTAAATTTAATAAGACTCGGAGAATCCTTCCTTTTTAAATAGGTCTTGCAGAGTCTATTTTTCTGATTCCTTAAATGCTTCAGCTCATTATTGTACCACGGTGGAGTAGAACTGCGAAATTTTTTGGGCTCAAAAAGTACACATGAAGCAATAGCTTCATATAGTACGGTATAAAACCGTGCCACATCGACATCCAACTCATTTGCGGGAAGTAAGCTGTTGAAATCAATCAAGGCAAGCTTAGATGAGAGTTCATTAAAGTTAGCCTTCTTAAAGTTGAAGGAATGGGTTACCACCTCCGGACAAGGATTGTTCTTTGAGTTCAAGCAGTAATTGAGCGAGAGAGGAGGGTGGTAATTGTCAACGGACGTCATGACTATTGGACTGGGTTCAACAATCATGTTTCCTGAGTCAGTAAAGAATACAAGATCCAACTGTCTCCCTAACATATTAGCACACCACTCATTTGATTAAGGCCAAGTGAGAATAAGGAATAGAGAAAACAGGATTCCTTAGAATTAAAATTGCCTTCGGGGAGGTAGTTATCGTCAGCTTCGTCAAATACCCACTGAATATTGGGTAAATTGAAGTCGCCAAGAAGAAGTATTTCATCACAAGTGTTCATCATATTCAGGCTATGATCAACACAGGAGATGAGAATATCATAGAGGCTTATACCCCCATCGCCAAGTGTGCTTATCATATCTGGTGGGATATAGCAGCACAACAGGAAGAGTTTTGATATTGAAAAAGAAATCGTGAGAGCGACAAGCTCAATGTCCAAATGGTTGGAGAAACTAGGAAGCGAAATTGAGTTACAATTAAGGTGGCTGCGGCAAGCAAGAAGTACGCCACCCCCGCGAGCTTCCGAGTCAGTGTGACGGTCCCTCCGAAAGACTAGGAGGAATCGAAGAGTTCAGCATTAAGAATGCCTTCGTGAAGCCAGGTTTCCGTGAACGCTATGACATCGAACCCACTAGCCATCGATGCCTGAAGGATGTCGTTAGTTTTTGACCTTGTCCCTCTTACGTTTTGGTAGTAGAGGGAAAGGGTCTCAAGTTTTTTGGCATCCTTGGTGTTCTCGGAATGGAAACGTTTGAGTGATGTGCTCGAGTACGGGTACAGGGAACAAAGAGCTTGGTAAGGGCACCAGCAGGCCAGAAACCAGGATCTAAAAGAGTCTCGGCAATAACGGGCGGTGCAGACAAAACGAAAGAAGCAACAGGCTTGGAAGCCTTGTTGACTTTTCTGCATGAAACAGATCCAGGGTCTATAGATTTTTTCCTTAAATATTCACAGACAGACTCCGTCGTGATATAAAGATATCTAAAGGTCTCGGTATCGTAACTAGGGGGGTGCACGGTTCTTGGGGAGCTGTAGCTTCAGTGACCGGGGGGTTGGCCACTATTAGAGGCAAAGAGGTGGATACCGAGACCGGCCTAGAGGTCGACTCAGTCTCTGGAACGCGGGGCAAGGAACTCAAGGTGACACCGTCACCAATGACGGCTTGGCGATCTCGATTTTTCCTGCGACCTTTACGACGCGCCTTTGTACTAGGTACAGTTGGATTGACGGCCTCCTGAGGCAAGAAGACATTCTCCGAACGAGAAGTAGCCGCGGGGCAGGGTAAAGGCAAACGCTGCTCCTCAACCTGCAGGGCGTCATCAGATTCTACCGTCGCTGAGGAGGTCTTATTGGAATCAACGAAGCTCTCCGATCTTGAGGACAGAGAGCTCAGGGCATTGTGATTTTGAATCACTGCTGATGATAGCGATTCAATATCAACCCTTACACGTTTTGTATTCCTTTTGATATCGTCCAATATGGGATGGACAGAAGCCGAGGAGCTAGAAGTGCAGGAGGAAGAAGTGGCGACCAGATTAAGTAACGCCGAATGTATGTCGTCTAACGACTCTAGAGCTGTTGCAACTCGGGAAGAAATTTTCTCAAATTTCTCAATCAAGGAACCCGTATTGCCCACAGCAGAGCCCAGAGTGTCATACAACGTGTCAAGCCGAACATTGATAGTTTGGACGTCATCGGCTAACATTTGAAAGTGCAAGATGTTACTGGAGAAAGAGTTAAGACGATCCATGACCTTTTCGTGACCAACGAGAAAAACGTCAGAGATGTCCTTCACCAATCTCAGCACATGACAGGGTTTAATGTCAGAGCATTCGCCGCAAGTAGGCCCTCTAGGAGCTGACGATTTGCTACTGACCTTGGTATTAAGGCAGGAAGGGTGGAAAACGCCTCCACAAACCCCGCCACAGGAAATCCCATCACGAGCGTTTTCCGAAAAACACCTCTTGCACAATTGATTGTCCGCCATAATTATATATATAAATTAATATAAAAAAAATATATATATACATATATAAATAAAAAAAATTAATTGTGAAGAAAATGACCCCCGTATTTGAGGCAGAATTTGAAAATTAAAAGAAGAAAAAAAAAATTAAAAAAGGAAAAAAGTTTGAGAGCCAAAAAAAAGAAATTGCAAAATGTTGCATACATTTAGGTGACACCACAAAAATGCATACAAGACAAATTCTAACCTACAAAAAAAAGAGACTAAAAATAAATAAAAATAAAGAAAAAAGGCTTCGACACAAAACTAAACAATAAAAAAATAATTATTAAGAAAAATTAAAAATCTAGACGGGTAATAGAGACGATCACCCACCTTGTTTCAGGCGCACAGACGCAACACAACACGGAGCACCACAATTCGAAAACAAAGCAAAAAATATAATCCACTGCCACAAAAACACAATTTCACATTAAAAAAGATAAGTGGATTAAAATTAGAAAAGAAGAGTTAAATAATTAGTAAAAAAACACTCAAAACACAGAAACCAAATATCCACAACACTGAATGACTCCACAGTTTGACAGGACTTTCTTCCGTGAAGAAAACGCGATGAACGATAATGCATATAGGTCATTTGTCCTTTGCACGCAGACCTGTGTGCAATAATTAGTTTTATGATATCTTTTTTTGCTATTAATTTTGCTATCAATAAAACATTTTTGAAGTGGGCGATTTGCAAATCGAAAGGACGTTTTTATTTAATTCAATTTTACAACATTTATGAAAACTTTTGTCGAAATATAATTTTTTATAACTAGAAAAAATTAATTTTATTGGACTTTCGAGATTTTCAGGTACCAGGACCGGTAACATCAGGTTGTAGGATATTTTCTGATTGTTTAGTAAAGGGGTGTAATACAAAATACCTGCAAGTTACAATTGTTTGAGGTCTTGTTAGTACTTAAATGTGATTCCTAAGTTTTTAGAGTTCAGATAAAATTAAAGGTGAAAGTGAGAAATCTCGAATATGAATTCCGGAAATAGTTCTTCAAATATTTCCGTAATAATCCAAAACAAGGAAAAAAATTTTTGAAATCAAATCAGAAATTTTCATGAATCAGACCTTGAAAGAAATTATCATATGAGTATACTTTGTTGCAACATTCACAAAACGTATAGATTTTTTCAAACTCCACGACACCACGTTCTGCGCACCTCATTGCCAAATTTTATAAATATTGTTTTACCATTTCCCCGCTTTTTAGTTGAAACGGCAACAAACGCAGAAAAAACTCAACAAAATAATTTGGGAAGGGATGCGCGCATGCCGAATGAATAAAGTTAATTAATCTTTATATGTGTTGAGCAGAGCTTTTAAATACATGTAAACTCCTGCTCAACCAAGTCAGTTTATCTATCGTAATAAACATAATTTTACTATAACTATGCTAAATATTTCTCATCCCTAAATTTAAAATAAATTAAAAGAATTGCTGGAAAAATTTCTTTTAAAGATATGAGCATTTTCATTCATAAATTGAAAGTTCTCCGCAGCCGCATGTTCCCCAGCTAAGCTCTTAAAAATGTTTAAAAGCTCGGACAAAGCTTCATTTAGCTCCTCCCATGGTACAATAATTACAAGGTAAGCTCATAAGGGCGCTATGACGTCACTCAGATCTTATTTCACAAAGAAAAGGTGACGTCAGTCAGATCTTTTCTAATGTAAAAATGGTAAAAGCTTTTCAAGATGGAAACAGAGCTTTTCCTTGCGAGCCTACAGGCTGTATCAGATCCAAAGCAGCGTAACAAAAATATCAGCAGCAAACTGTTTCTATTGGTCAAAGGGGGAAATGCTGCTGCTGCATTTTCATTCCTAATCCTAATTTTGCTGCCCTTCAAGGCAGCTTTTTTTGACATTTCAGTTTTTTATTTAAGACGAAAAAGCGTTTGCTGCCTGCTGCTGCTACAACGAATCTGATACAAGAAGCAGCATGCTGCCTCTTCCGCTGCTGTTGTCGCTGCTCAAAAATTTGATCTGATACGGCCTTACCTTGTATTAGTGTACCATGGCTCCTCCTGTCAAATCACTTGCTGTCATTTAATCAGTCACGACTGCGTATTGCTAGAGGGAGGTATGCTTTTCTGGGACTTCAACGATTATTTAAAAAATTTACAAATTATGAATAAAAAACGCCCCTTTTTATATATTTTTTTGTTTTAAGGTTTTTGTATTTTACACATTTGCTACAGAAATAATTTGTAGCGATTTCTATTAAAAAAATACGAAATTTGTATTTTTATAAATTATTTTTAATTTAGGGATGAGAAATATTTCGCATAATTATAGTAAAATTATGCTTATTATGATGAATAAACTGGCTTGGTTGAGCAGGGGTTTTACATGTATTTAAAAGCTCTGATCAACACACATAAAGATAAATCAACTTTATTCATTCGGCATTCATAAATTTTCATTCATAAATTTTTTGACGTGAAACATAGTAAGACTTCAATGAATGTGTTTTGCATAAAATGGGTCCTAGGGAACGAGTGAAAAAAGTTAATAATAGTAGCGAAATTTAGGTGCGAAATTTAGTACGTAATAGCGCTTAAAAAGGCGAAAAATATGAATTTTGGACAATTGAAATTGCTCAACAGGTTTATGCAACAAAATTTAAAACCGCGAAATATGGTAATTTTTTGACATTTTATGGCCATTCATACCCGAGGGATCGTGGATCCGCAACCAAAAGCTTTGTTGCAAGTTTCCTGAAAATATATGGAGCTTTTGTGTTGCTACGCGTTGCTAACCCTACTAGCAGAAGCAGCAGAAGCAGCAGAAGCCGCAACAACTATCCTCCCATCCGGAGTGCGAAATCATTGTTGCGGGTGATTTCAACGTTCACAACGTAAATTGGCTGAATTACTCGAATGGCACCAGTGTTTCTGGCAGGGATGCCGAGCTCTTTGCTGAGACCAATAACCTGCACCAAATAGTGAAACAGCGTACGCGTGTTCCTGACACTGCGGGACAAGGGGCACATCTCCTTCATCTTTTTCTTACCTCCCACCCTACACGTTATTCCGTTAAGGACGATTCGCCTATTGGCAACTCCGATCACTGTCTAGTCAGCGCTTACTTCTCCTATCCATCTCCAACCCCAACAGCGCCAGCTCCTATGAGAACTGTTTGGCATTATAGAAAAGCCAACTGGTGGGGGCTGATTCGCTTTTTCCGAGCTACTGATTGGGATTTGTGTTTTCAGAACCGCGATGTTAATTTTGCGGCTCTCTGTATTACCAAAATTATACTGGCCGGAATGCGTTTACTCATTCCCCATTCTTCCAAATCCATAAAGCCTAGGCAATATGGATGGTTCAATCGTGAGTGTATGAACGCAATCAAAACCAAAGAAGCCGCCTACAGACAGTACAAAAATTCTCCGAGCGAAACATCTCGACGAGAGTACATCAGGTTGAGAAACTCTTGTAAATCCACCATCAAGAAAGCATTATTCGATGACAGATTGAGAGGTAAACTCATAAACTCCACTGCTGGCAGTAAAAACTTCGGGTCCTTGGTAACCTTCATCAGGAAGAATTTCACTTCACATTCAACGCCTCCATTCTTTTATAACAAACGGGTGATAACAGAAAGCAAACCCAAGTTTTGGAGTTTTGGCCGTAGACAGCGAAGTGAACGGACGTGTGCTGGTCCGGTTGTAATGAGCGAGCATCCATCGCAAGCATCCACTCGCTCATCACTCTAGCTTCACATGATCAGGCCTCAACGGCCCCATCCAAGGGGATTCCTAAATCTCGAAACCTCAATTTAACCTCGATTTAAGCCTCAACGGCACATGTGGAAATAATCATTATACTTCATGGTCAGAATGTAATTATTCTCACCTAACAATTCAAGGGCACATGTCAAACTATAAACCCAAAAAGGAAACTGCCCAGCCAGAATATGACCCGATGTTTCCTCCTAAAGCTCCAAACGCTCACAATAACTACACAAGTGGCCTATTCTAAAGGAAATTGTCTATCAAATTTGATATGACTTTTCCTTTACCTAAAATCGCAAAATTAAATCGTGCTTCAAATTGCACCATAAATTCCTTAACGGAATGCATAACACTCAAGGTAATGAAATTCGATGTCTCCAAGAGACACGCTTAACCAACATGCCTTCACGGCGCGGGTCCCACCAAGTGTTCCACAAACATTACATAATGCAAATATGCATTCTAGCCAAAAGCTAATTAAATAAGAATTGCCGGTCGACCTCGTCCAAGTCCAAGGCGAGAGAGAATTCCCCTCTTCTATGTACTTACGAACCGATCGCATATGAGCGCCACGGCGATCATACTAGAACGAAGTTCAAGTTCAAGGCGGTAAAGAATTTCTCCCCTCCAACAGCAATCATGCCTTCGTGCTTAGGTAAGAACCAAGCGCGGTGCATTACGATGCACGAAAAAAAGAAGGAAAAAGTAAATAAGGAAAGGCAAATCGCCTATGATTTTGGCTAATTGCGGTGGAGTCTAGCAGGTAAAAAAGAATCGAAAAGTGGAGAGAAGAGTCAGTCGTTCTCGGGAACGGTGCAAGATATAACCGAAAAATACCCCGTGATGGGTTAACTTTAAAAGATATAAATTGATATGTAGTGAATTTTACTTAAAAGATACAAATTGATATGTAGTGAATTTAACTTTAAAAGATATAAATTGATATGTAGTGAATCTAAAGAAGAAATAAAAGTTGTGTAAAACTTAAATAAAGTTATAGTTTTTAAAGAAAAAAATAAAAATTAACAATACAAACAGTTCTATAGTTTTTCTTCAATTAAAAAATATAAAATTGACGAAATAAACCTGACCGCTTCTTCCCGTAACTGGAAGCACGAGCGGCAGACGCAACAAGTGGTGGCAGCGGTGGGATGATGAACATATCCCCGAATCCTGAATTTAGTGTTTTATTAGTGAAGTGAAATTATTCTTGTTTACTGAGAGGCGGAGGATCAAGCCAAATCTGTCTCAAAACACGCTCGTAGGCTGGAGCGGAATCTTAGTAAACAAAATAATAAAGAGTGAAAAAAAAACGCCAACAACTGTAAGCCCCTCTTGGCAGGAACCAAGAGCTTCGGCGGCGCAACGTGGGAACCCATCCAAGAAGGAGATAATCTCGACAAGGATCATCGTGGGACGTAGAAAAACCAACAACGATGGATAACGGAAGCAGGAATAAGCACCATAATGAATTGACAATAATTGAATTGTAAGTAATTTAAGAATCGTCCTGTAAACAAATAATTGAAAAATTTTTTTGTTATTTAAATTGAGTAATTAGCCTAATTAGAGCTAAAACTAAAATTAAGACTAAGAATCATTCTTATTGACAAAATGTGTCTACCAAGGCGGTGTGTACGCCCCCGAAGGATTTTAACAATTTCCCAACGATTTTTCGAAATACTCGACGTGATCGGGCTAACAGACTCCCAGTGGCGAGAATTAGACGCCATCTTTGCTCTGATCGACCAAATAGATGTATAAAATTTTCTTTCTCGTCCATTTTTTTTTTAATTTAAATATATATAAAAGGAAGAAAGAAAAAGATTCATTAATTAATTAATTTATTGAGATTTATATAAAAAAAAAAAAAAAAAAAAAAAAAATATATAAATAAAAATACCCTTTTTTATTTGAGGGTTTTACTACAAATAATTCTTTTTTGTATACATACATACTATGGTCTCTTGCCGAAATCTAATTTTTTTTTTCAATAAAGTCGCACATATCTGCATTGTATACAGGGATAAGTTTTCGCGGTAACCGAGTTTCGTATCAGCCCGTTGCTTTGAAATATGTACATGCGCATTTGTTGAATTGATGAGTTTACAAAGTGGCAAGATACTAGAGCTATAGGATTTAATTTGCCACGGCCTATTCTTTACCAGTTATAGGGAAAATTTGATGTTAAAATTGGCTTTACTTTTCGATAGATGTTTAGGTGAATCGGTACTAAAACAGCCTAAGGGACTTGATTTTTTTTGTGTTAAGCGGTGAACATGCGGCAGTACTAAAGAATTTCGAATGAAAATTCGCGTCGCCGGACCGAGACTGACTTTTTGTTCCGTTTTTAGCAATATTTCAGGTTAACAGTTTTCGTATTAAGTGGACTCCACTGTATAAGGTAAGGGTTTTATTTCCAAACACATAATCGACAAACCCGTCAAAATACTTAGAAGCGGAAAGGATCGCCGACGGAATCTAGCGGACGCAGCTAGAGGAATCCTAGTAAGGGACCGTCGACAGGAGTTAACGGACGCAGTAAGAGGAATCATGGCGCCGATTAACCCCCCCCTCGACGCAATCGAGGAAGAGCCAAGGATCCGCATATCTGTGACGGAGGCGAAGGAGCTGATCCCCAATTTTTCTGGCGACAAGAGCGACCTAAACCGGTTTATCGCTTGTTGCGACGCTTTGTTCGCCAACGCCGACGATCCACGCGACAAGGCATTATATTTCAACGTCCTTAAAACAAGGATTTCAGGGCCCGCGTATGACATTATCGACTACGGCGGAGCCACCAATTGGGAGGAATTGAAAGCTGGGCTGCTAAAGAGATACAAGATCTCTCGTTCCGCAGCTAGAGAAGAACTCAAAAGAATGCGACAAGGACCCAAGGAAACTGTCAACGACTTCGCACTGAGGGTAACCCGTATCCTTGGTGAATTAAATAAAGCTACGGTAGCCAAAATAACCGATGAAGGAGCAAAACAGGTTTTCTTGAGGGAAAATGAAAAGGACGCTGTACGCGCTTTCGAGTATGGGTTAAAAAACGAGCGATTGCAGGTGTTGGCCCAGACCAGAAACGAAAGAGAATTACCCGACCTCATCGACTACGTACTTGAGCGAGCAGCATCGCTGGAGGAAAACTACCGCACCTCTAGGGAGGAACACACAGGTGGAACTAGCAGGTTTAATTTAACATGCACGGTATGCAGTAAAAAGGGGCATACCAAAGAAAACTGTTACCGGAACAGGTTAATACCTTCGTTCAGTGGGACGCAAATAAAAAGGGAAGTAAGAAGAATCACTTGTTCTTACTGCAATCGAGTCAATCACCACATTAGCGAGTGCAGGACGAAGAGATATGATGAGAACGCCAGGCACGACCGGAACCATCAAGGAAATTACCAGAGAAGATCAAACTTTCGAAACAGGACACCAGCACAAGGTCCAAGCAGACCTTTCGAAAATAATTATCGCCAAGAAGCAACACACTCGACTAATAGGAATGATTCACCAAACTCAAGGCAAGTACGAGTTATGACGCAAGAGATGGACCAGGAGTCGGAAAACACTTCACCGCGGGAAGGAATGCTTGGCCCCCTGTCCCGCTGCATGGAAATAAAGGCCGCCGTCCATCGGCAAGAACAAAACTCGTTGTAAAGGTTCCCATACACATCACTAAGCACGGAGTAACCGTTTCGTTTCCTTTTTCCTTATCCATGAAAGACAGAACGACATTTTTCGTTGATGGCGGTTCTGAAGTAAGTTTACATAAGCTCATGTATACCCCCGATGATATGCTAGTGGACAGTAACCAAAGGTGTTCAATCACCACCCCATGGGGAGGTTACGCCGCTTCAGCGGGATATTCATACGGTACGTTAGACATCTTCGATGGCTTATACCCCTTACAAATTCAGCACGGATTTCAGCTTATATATGATGACAGCACTCTGTCTTACGATGGAATATTGGGGCATGACTTCTTAACGAAATACGTTTGCGATGTAAGTTACTCTGAGAGTGTAATGGAGATTCACCTAGACGAGGTACCTTACACCAATTGTCCTGTAAAGGTTCTATTAAACAAAAATGCAACAAGTGAAGATTTTGAATTTAGAAATATTAAGGAAGAAGTAATCGAAAAAGGGATAAAGAAAAACAAAGAAGGGCTTAACAGAGAGCAATTTAATAAATGTACGTGCGAAAAAGGCATAGTAAAAGTTAACAAAAAGGAAGAGAATCAAAAGATATACGACTTAAATAGGAGCGATGCATCCAAAGCGGAGGAAGAAACTCGAAAGAAAGAAGATATTCAGAACCAAGTAGAACACAACGTTAGCAGAAGTATATGCGAACAAGAATTTAATAGACAATCGATGCCGACGAATAAACCTAAGCAGGAAGAGAAAGGAATCGTAATTAATAAATATGGTAATACCGCGTCAGGGGAACTAAATGAAATTTCTATAGCCGACGGATACAAAAATTTAAACGACGAGGAAATGAAGATAGATTATTGTGAAAATGGAAGTAGCAGAAAAGTATACAACATTAACCAAATAGAAGATATTAAGTCCGAAAGTTGGTCAAAACGGACACTAGGGAAAAAGCAAAATTTAATGCTTGAGGAGAAAGTAATATTGCCGGCCCGAACGGAAACGATCGTCAGTGTACCGGTCAATTCAAATAAAACTCGTCTATGTACGAAAAAATTACTAAAGCCTGGAATATACTTGGGAGATAGTCTGGTAACTCCCCACAACAATGTTGCAAGGGTATTAATACTCAACACCAACGAGGAGGACGAAGAAATCGACACCACAAACATGAAGTTAGATTGGGAAGATGTCGATAACTACGATATAATATACAGCGATCACAAGAAGGATCCGATTAAAAATAGACTAAAAAGGTTAGATGAATTAATAAAACTGGAACACTGCAACCAGGAGGAACGCAGAAGTATAATCAACATCTGTAGAAACTATAACGATTTATTTTACCTGGACGGTGACTATCTCACATGCACGGATGCAGTAGCACATGAAATCCCCACTATGGCAGACAAGCCTCCGATCTACGTTAAACCGTATCGCCTACCAGAGTCTCAGCGAGATGAGATAAACAAACAAATTGGAAAGATGCTAGAAGATGACATAATCAGTCCAAGCAGTAGCCCATGGAACGCACCTCTACTGCTGGCACCAAAGAAACCCGATGCTAGCGGTATCAAAAAATGGAGAGTAGTGGTCGACTTCAGAAGGTTGAACGAAATCACGATCGGAGATGCGTACCCACTACCCAACATAACGGACATATTGGATCAATTGGGGAAGTCAAGATACTTCACAACCTTGGATTTAGCGAACGGTTTTCATCAAATTCCTATGGATGAGTCTGACAAAGAGAAAACAGCATTTAGCACGGCCTTTGGCCACTATCATTTCAATAGGATGCCATTTGGATTAAAACGTGCACCAGCGACTTTCCAAAGACTGATGAATACCATTTTGACCGGGCTCCAGGGAATACGTTGCTTCGTATACTTAGACGACATCGTCATCTATGGATACAACCTACATGATCACAATGCTAAGTTGATAGAAGTACTTGATCGACTAAGAGGAAACAATTTAAAGCTCCAACCAGAGAAGTGCCACTTTTTAAGGACTGAAATTACTTACCTCGGACACATAGTGAGTGCAGACGGCGTGCATCCGGACCCAAATAAAATAAAGGCAGTAAAAACGTATCCTCGACCGAAAAAACAAAAGGACATAAAAGCATTCCTAGGATTTGTAGGCTACTACAGACGATTTATTCCGAACTTTGCCAAGGTAGCGAAACCGCTAACACGACTATTGAAGAAAGATGTACCATTCGTATGGGACGAATTCTGTGACGAAGCCTTCACGAAACTCAAGGAAACTCTGATAACAGCACCAATTTTAGCGTACCCCGAATTCGATAAAGAATTTATAGTTACAACAGACGCTAGCGATGTAGCTTTGGGAGCGGTCCTGTCACAGGGCGAAATCGGGAAGGACAAGCCAGTATGCTACGCAAGCAGAACGCTTAACCCAGCCGAAGTCAGATACTCCACTATCGAGAAGGAGCTCCTTGCAATCATCTATGCTGTCGAACAATTCCGTCCGTATGTTTACGGCAGGCCATTCACCATAGTCACGGATCACAAACCGTTGGTTTGGTTGATGAATTTGAAGGACGTAAACAACAGGTTAGCAAGATGGAGGATAAGGCTCGAAGAATTCGATTATACAATAAAATACAAACCTGGGCGAATGAACGCTAATGCTGATGCGCTAAGTAGGATAAGGCCAGAAAGTTGCGACAACCCAATACATAATATGGAAGAGATAAATGAAGGAAAGCCAGAAGAAGAAAAAAACGAAATAAATAATAAAATAAATATAAATACAAATGAAATTGAAGCGGAGACTGGCAGCAAAATAACGACGAATGAAAAAATTGGGACAGGAAACACTCCAGTCACAGGAATTAAGAAGAAAATTAACGTTATAACAAGAAATCAGGCAAAGCAGGCAAAACAAGGAAATGAATCTCTAGAACAGACCCCACCGAAACAACCAGTCAAAGACCCAACGTCCACACTAACAGAGCAAGAAGCGATAACCGAAGTAAATTGCCATTTAATAGAGGACAAGAAGTCGAAAAATAAATTTTTCATTCTTCCTACAACAATTAACGCAACAGAAAAACAACTAAAAGAAATTATTAATTTACCCGAAACACTAGACTACGGAACCCTGTATAAACAAGACAAGGACGGATGCAAATACACGGTAGTTAAGGTGCACATCCCATTTAGAACGCACGAGGAGAAGGATGAAGTAAGCAATACATTAAAGGAATTAAAACGCGAATGCCAGCAAAGGAGTTTAAAAACTTTAGACATTAGCATACCATTTTTTGGCCATGCTTCAACGGCCGAATTAAAAACACTTTGCACAGCAGAGTTTAAAGGCACTGAAATAGGCATTAGATTTTATTTAGGGACAGTAAAGAAGCTAACCGATCCACAGGAGATTCAGGAAGTTCTACGAGAATACCATCAGTTACCCCTAGGAGGACACCAAGGCGCCACACGCACAACGAAGCGAATAAAGCAATCATACGTATGGGACGGTATGAATAAAGACATTAAAAGATACGTAAAAAATTGTCCCTCATGTCAAAAAAAAATAAGCTAAGTTACAACCCAAAATTACCTATGAAAATAACGACTACGAGCTCGGCACCTTTCGAAAAAATATACTTGGATATAGTAGGACCTTTGCCTACCAGCCACTATGGAAATAAATACTTATTAACTTTCCAGGACGATTTGACTAAGTTTTCTACAGCGAACGCTCTAGACAATGGAGAAGCAGGCACTGTAGCCAAGGTGTTCGTAGAAGATATAATCTGTAGGTATGGAATTCCGCAAACCCTTCTTACGGACCAAGGATCAAATTTTTTAAGCTCCATGTTCAAAGAAGTAACCTCCTTGCTGCAGATAAAGCAAATACAAACTAGTCCATACCATCCGCAAACCAACGGGGCACTCGAAAGAAGCCACCGAACGCTCGCGGAATATCTACGGCATTACGTTAATCGTGATCCACTAACATGGGATACATGGATACCCTACGCTATGTTTGTATACAATACCACACCACATTCGAGTACTAACTACTCACCACACGAATTACTCTTCGGATACCCGGCGCAAATACCCAGTAGTTTAAAAAATAACCCCACTGTAGGTTATAATTATGATGATTATTCGCGTGAATTAAAGGCCCGGCTACAATATAGTCATAAGATTGCCAGAGAAACGATCATACTAAATAAAGAAAAGTCCAAGGAATATTACGACAAGAACGCAAAGGTAAAGACCTTCAACCTAGGAGATAAAGTATTGCTAAAACGAAATGCCAGGAAAAACAAATTGTCACCTCTATGGGAAGGACCATACGACGTCGTCAAACTTAACTCCACCGAAAATACAACAATTCGCATTAACAATAAAAATAAGACTATACATAATAATAATTTAAAACTATATACGGACGATACTAACGACTAAAATCTCTACCATAGGACACTCATTTGGATAATCATGCTGGCGTGTACACTACCCGTGGCAACCGGATCAGAACCAGTAAATATAACCCAATTCCAATCAAACCCTGGTATATATTTTGAGGAAATAGGAAAAGTAGCGCTGTATAGCACCGAATGGCAGACAATTATCTATTACGATTTAGGTAATTTTAAATTAGAGTTAAGTATGCTGCAAGGTTGCAAGGAAAAATTTAAAAAAGTCTGTAATGCTTTGAACGAGTACGAACATACTAGGCGACTTTGTCTGTCATTGTCAAAACATTACTCGATCCTGATTGACGACATTAGCCAACGAATAAGACTGATACACGGTACGGTAAAACGACAAAAACGAGGACTGTTCAACGCAGTCGGGTCGCTGAGTAAAACCCTATTCGGTACCCTAGACGACAATGATGCTCACAAGTACGACGAGCAGATCGAAATGGCAAAAGTTAATCAAGATCATCTACTGCAATTAATCAAGAATCAAACCATCATTGTGGAAACTACGGTAAACATATTCAACAAAACCCGTGTAGATATCGAAGACCAGTTTAAATTGATCGACGACAAGCTTAGAAGAATTGATGCTACAGCTAATAAAATGGATTCTACAGAAGCGCGTCTTAATGCTACTATGGAATTAGAAACACTATCTTCTTTGATAACCCTGATCTCCACCAGACTCCAGTCTACTTTAAACGTCCTACTAGATTTGGTCACTGATGTGCGACACGGCAAACCCCATCCCTCGATCATTACCCCTACACAGGTAGATGATCTTTTGACAAACATTCAGAGGAACCTTCCTAAAGGGTTAACGTTACCAGTGGATAGGTTTAGCAATAGTATACTCCAAATATACAGACTAGGACATATTAGCACCGCCATTGTGGGGGATAAAATAATTTTCGATCTCAGGATCCCATTACCTCATCGCGAGAGTTATCAACTCTACAAGGTAGTACCCCTGCCAACTCGTCATAATAATGACTATATTTTTATTCAGCCTTCTCTAGAGTTCTTAGTTGTGGACTACAATAGAGAACACTACTATTCTCTAAACAAGTTAGATTTGAATAATTGCCTCACCGATGACTTGGAGCATTATTTGTGTAGAATTGTACACCCTATTTTTAATGTTCATTCAGAGAGCAACCTGTGCGAAATTGATTTATTAAAACACGACCAAAGCATACCTAGTTCTTGCAACGTGAAATCTATAGCACGCAATGATTTTTGGGTGCAGTTGGCTCAACCTAACAAATGGTTGTTTGTTATGGATAAGGACGCCACTGTAGACATAATTTGTAACGAAAAGATTCTCCCTTGCCCACTCCACGGCGCGGGAATAATCGAAATTCGTTCTGGATGCTACCTCCGTAGTAAGAAATTAGTCCTACAAGCCCACAATGTGCAAACATCCAAGCTAAACAATTTCTACTTGCCTACAATAAACCTTACACAGGAGCTAAACGATAAAGTAGAACTAACAAAACCCGAGTCTCAATCAAAAGTAGCGAAAACAATTCTTCTTAAATATAACAGCGGAAATGATTTACACGAACTTAGTAAGGCTATAAGACATCAGAAAGTGGAGGAGTCCAAAGGTCTCCATAGCATAAATGCGCACGATATACACCACTATAGCATAAGCTACGGGCTGTTCGCGTTAATTTTAATGACATTCGCCGTATTGGCACAAATGAGGTGGAAATGCCTGACAAAGACAAACCAAGACAACAAAGACCAGGACTTGCGAGACGAACCGACAGAAAGTACCTCACAAAGCTATACTTTAGGGACTCATACGAGGACCAGAAGTAATGACCACAATGTCGCGTAATAATTGTTCGACGATAACCTTAACTGTTACTTACCAAAAGAAAAGAAAGATTTCGGCAAAATGCACCCGACGATGTATGCGCGAGTAAACATGAAAAACAATGAACAAAATTACAACAATCAATACAAAAAAATAAGGAAGAAAAATTTCCATTTCGATAGAGTACTAATAAATCCAAACAAAATAAAGAATGATAGAGCTTGCAAGAATATTTAGAATATTTAACTAAAAAAAAAAAAAAAAAAACCTTGGGGGTAAAAGACACCAATAATATTTTGTATCATATAAATAAGATAAATTATAAATTCCCATGAGAAAATAAGTAACAAAAATAAGGAAATGTTTTTTTTGCAAGTCTTTCTTTAATAAAATAAAAATAAAAGCTTTCCTCTTATAGAATTTGCCAAATATAAAACAAAATGAACAAAAAATATTTTTCTTTATACTAAACATAATTATTAACGATTTTTCCCATAGGCTAATATAAAATAAATAAAACAAATAAAGAATATACAAAATATATAAAAGTAAGGTAGTTAGATTTTCGTAAATCTATCTAATACAATATATAAAAATAATAAAACTAGACATTACTTAAATACCTTAGCATAAGAAATGTTCAAAATATAATAAATAACACTAAAAATTATTAAATTCGCTAGAGTAAGAAACTTTTCTTTTAAAAAAAAAAAAAAAAAAAAAAAAATTTTGATAATACGTTCCGTTCCCATTGTTATATATATATAAGTATAAGGAAAAAGCTTATACGATCATTTTAAATAGAAATTTGTTTTACTATTTATAATCGAAAGAAAAGAGGAGAGAACATTTTGTCATTTTTTCTCATTTGCTAGACTACCCAACCGCACATAACTACTGACGAAAGTTTCCCATCCGCAAACTTTCTCTTCTAAGGGGGAAGGTGTAATGAGCGAGCATCCATCGCAAGCATCCACTCGCTCATCACTCTAGCTTCACATGATCAGGCCTCAACGGCCCCATCCAAGGGGATTCCTAAATCTCGAAACCTCAATTTAACCTCGATTTAAGCCTCAACGGCACATGTGGAAATAATCATTATACTTCATGGTCAGAATGTAATTATTCTCACCTAACAATTCAAGGGCACATGTCAAACTATAAACCCAAAAAGGAAACTGCCCAGCCAGAATATGACCCGATGTTTCCTCCTAAAGCTCCAAACGCTCACAATAACTACACAAGTGGCCTATTCTAAAGGAAATTGTCTATCAAATTTGATATGACTTTTCCTTTACCTAAAATCGCAAAATTAAATCGTGCTTCAAATTGCACCATAAATTCCTTAACGGAATGCATAACACTCAAGGTAATGAAATTCGATGTCTCCAAGAGACACGCTTAACCAACATGCCTTCACGGCGCGGGTCCCACCAAGTGTTCCACAAACATTACATAATGCAAATATGCATTCTAGCCAAAAGCTAATTAAATAAGAATTGCCGGTCGACCTCGTCCAAGTCCAAGGCGAGAGAGAATTCCCCTCTTCTATGTACTTACGAACCGATCGCATATGAGCGCCACGGCGATCATACTAGAACGAAGTTCAAGTTCAAGGCGGTAAAGAATTTCTCCCCTCCAACAGCAATCATGCCTTCGTGCTTAGGTAAGAACCAAGCGCGGTGCATTACGATGCACGAAAAAAAGAAGGAAAAAGTAAATAAGGAAAGGCAAATCGCCTATGATTTTGGCTAATTGCGGTGGAGTCTAGCAGGTAAAAAAGAATCGAAAAGTGGAGAGAAGAGTCAGTCGTTCTCGGGAACGGTGCAAGATATAACCGAAAAATACCCCGTGATGGGTTAACTTTAAAAGATATAAATTGATATGTAGTGAATTTTACTTAAAAGATACAAATTGATATGTAGTGAATTTAACTTTAAAAGATATAAATTGATATGTAGTGAATCTAAAGAAGAAATAAAAGTTGTGTAAAACTTAAATAAAGTTATAGTTTTTAAAGAAAAAAATAAAAATTAACAATACAAACAGTTCTATAGTTTTTCTTCAATTAAAAAATATAAAATTGACGAAATAAACCTGACCGCTTCTTCCCGTAACTGGAAGCACGAGCGGCAGACGCAACACGGTCCGTCAAACACGCCCCGTTGAATACAAAATAAAATCAAAAAAAAAATTTTTTGTGAAAAGTGAAAAAAAACCCAAGCCCACAAAAAAACAACAACAACAAAGTGGAAAAAAATACGCGCGGCAGTGTAAAGCGAAGGCCTCATCACCCTTTCTACAGACAAGCGACCGACGAACAGTACAAGTAAGTTCCCTTTGCTTCCTACCCTCACTCGATTCTCGGACCTGCAAGTGTCGCACCGGAAATCTGTCGGTCGACGAAATTTGCCTCGTTTCAAAAGGCATAACACTTTAACGCAGGCAAATTTCGTTGACTCTGATGGTTGCGGCAGATGTAATTCCGGGAAATATCTCTAAGAATGTGGCGATTGAACCCGCGCAACCGAGGTCCCGTTACAAGTCAAGCTTTGTTATTGACCTCTGTAACATTCGTGGACTTCATGCGAACTTCTTTTTTGTTGAGTGCCACTTATTAAACTTTAAACCCCCAATCCTCGCACTTAGTGAAACCCAAATAGCACCCGATAATGACTTAAGTCAATATCAGATATCGGGGTACACTTTAGTGCATAATCTCTCTCCCCATAGGGGCATTGCCATCTACGTTAGGGATGACGTGGCTCATTATAAAATATGCAAAAGCACTTCTTCAGATTTTAACTCACTTTGGATTAAAATCATCATCCGAAACCACGTCATATTTTTTTGCTTCTTATACAGAAGCCCTAACATAAGTAACGAAGCCTCCACTTCATCATTTGATACTATTTCCGAACAAATCTCGGGATTTTTATCGTCCAATCCTGAGTGTGAAATCATCGTTGCGGGTGATTTCAATGTTCACAATGTAAACTGGCTGACTTACTCAAATGGCACCAGTGATTCTGGCAAGGACGTCGAGCTCTTTGCAGACATCAACAACTTGCATCAAATTGTGGATCATCCCACAAGAGTCCCTGATGTTGCTGATCAAGGAAGATATCTCCTTGATCTTTTCCTTACTTCTCATCCAGCACGATATACCGTCACAGTTGATTCACCTCTCGGCAATTCCGACCACTGCTTAGTTAGCGCTAGCTTCCCTTTCAAATTTCCCACCCCTCCCAAACCAGTCAGAAGAACTGTATGGTATTATGTGAAGGCCAATTGGCTGGGGCTTACTAATTTTTTCCAATCTACTGACTGGAGCCAGTGTTTCCGTAATAAAAACGTCAACTCTGCCGCTATCCGTATCACTAGAATCATACAGGCAGGAATGCATTTGTTCATTCCTCATTCTACTAAATCTATGAAGGCTAGACCCAACAGATGGTTTAATCAGGAGTGTATGAATGCAATCAGAAATAAAGAAGCCGCCTTTCGAGCTTACAAGAGCTCCCCGAGTGAATCGCTCCGTGCAGAGTATATAAAACTGAGAAATTCCTGTAAAATCACCATCAGGAATGTCAAAAATTTGAAAAGTAAACTCCTTAATACAACCTCCGGTAGCAAAAACTTCTGGTCCTTGGTAAGTTCCATCAAGAAGGATTTCACCACCTCCACAACTCCTTCATTCATCCACGATGAAAAGGTGATAACAGACAGAAAATCCAAGGCCGATTTATTAGCATCTCTGTTTGCTTCAAATTCTTCTCTACCCCAAAATGATACGCTACCCCCGGTCCTCGAGCACAGCGCTCATTTAATGGACAGGGTTTTCTTCAGGACTCATGAGGTGTACAGGTGCCTCAAGGAGCTCGATGTCAACAAATCCACTGGACCCGATAATATACCCCCTATCGTCTTAAAACAATGCGCTAAACCTCTGCGCAAACTTTTTGCCCTATCATACTCTTCCGGAGTTTATCCAGACTTTTGGAAACTTGCTCATGTGCAGCCAATACCGAAAAAAGGTAACTCCAACTTTCCCTCCAACTACCGCCCAATAGCAATCACTTCTATCCTCTCCAAAACCATGGAGACGATAATTAACAAAAAGCTTATGGGATATCTAGAATCCAACCAACTTATAAACGACAAACAATACGTCTTCCGACAAAAAAGATCCACTGGAGATCTTTTAGTTTGCCTTACAGAACACCTCAACCGAAGTTTGCATGGATCAGGTGAATCCAGTCTGGTTGCTTTGGATATCTCCAAGGCTTTTGATAGAGTATGGCACTCAGCCTTGTTAGCTAAACTACAAGGTATTGGAATTGACTCGCTTCTCTATAAGTGGGTTGAGAGTTTCCTTTCCGGCCGTTCAATTAAGGTAGTTTTGGATGGCGTCAAATCTGAATCTCACCCCATCTCTGCGGGGGTCCTCCAGGGGTCAATTTTATCACCGGCCCTATTTATTATCTTTATAAATGACCTACTTTCAATCCCCTCCAATCCACTTCTCAGCTTCGCTGACGACGGTACTCTACGTTACTCGTACAGCTTCGATACAAGACAGACACAAGCCAGATCCTGTCTTGATGATCGTGAACTAATGTTCAACTCTATTAAAAAAGACATCAAACTAATTCTAGATTGGGGAGAGAAGAATCGTGTCGAATTCAACCCCTCCAAAACCAAGTACTGTCTTATCTCAAAAAAGAAGTTAAACACCTCACCATCCTTGACAGTGGATGACGTTGAACTAAAGGCCGACCCATCCCTCCACATCTTAGGCGTGACATTAGCCAAAGACTTGCGTTGGAATGATCACATATTCCAAATCGCCAAACAAGCATCTCAGTGTTTGGGATTTCTTAAGAGGTGCAAGTTCCTCCTCCAGCCATCGGCCCGTGCTGTTATTTATAAATCCTACATTCGGCCTCTTCTCGAATATAACTCCCTCGTTTGGGGCGGCGCTCCAATAACCACCTTAGCATGGTTCGATAAGGTCCAAAAAGGGCCCTTAAGTTAATTAATGACGATACCGCTTGCTCCACCATCGACCCCCTGAGCCACCGTAGGAATGTAGCAGCACTGACAAAATTTTATCGCTACTATCATAGTGACTGTTCCTCCGAGATAAACGCTCTTTTGCCTCCACGGCAATCTTATACCCGCAACACCAGATTAGCCCACTCGTCCCATTCCCTGCACCTGCAACTCCCCCTTTCACGCACTCAACAAGATATGAATTCGTTTGTTAATAGAACAACTCGGCTGTGGAATAATCTCTCGCAGTCAGTATTTCCGAGCTCCTACAACATCCAAGAGTTCAAACGCAGGGTTCATCACCACCTTCTTCAATTCCCTCCCGTTCCTTTATAACCCCTCCAACCCCCTCCCCGTACTAAGCTTACTGCTAGACATTGCACCATGACGTGACAAATGACATGACGGACTAGTAGTACAAAGGGTGACTCCTGAGCTTAGAACTACAACATAAAAAAAAGGCCGATCTACTTGCACTTCTGTTCGCCGAGAATTCTTCCTTACCCGATGCTGACATGCAACCCCCCACCATCGAGTGTTCCGCTCACTCAATGGATAGAGTTTTCTTCAGGACGCGTGAAGTATATAAGTGTCTCAAAGAGCTGGACTCCAACAAAGCCACTGGCCCCGATTCCCCCTAAAGTTCTTAAAAAATGTGCCTCACCTTTGGCTAAACCTCTGCGTAAACTTTTTGCACTTTCATACTTCTCCGGAGTTTATCCTGACTCCTGGAAACTGGCTCATGTTCAGCCCATACCGAAAAAAGGTGAAGCTAGTGACCCTACTAACTACCGCCCAATAGCAATTACTTCTATTCTCTCCAAAGTTATGGAGACAATAATAAAAAGAAAGCTTATGGAATATCTTGAATACAACCAAATGTTGAACGACAAACAATACGGCTTTAGATCGAAAAGATCTACTGGCGACCTCCTCGTTTGCCTAACGGAGCACCTCAACCGAAGAATACACCGATTTGGTGAATCTGGTCTGGTTGCTCTGGATATCTCCAAGGCTTTTGACAGAGTATGGCATCCCGCTCTGTAGGCTAAACTCCAAGCTATTGGTATTGACTCTGTTCTGAAGAACTGGATCGAGAGCTTCCTTTCAGGCCGTTCAATCAAGGTAGTATTGGATGGCGTCGAATCCAACCGCCACCACATCTCCGCAAGTGTTCCCCAGGGCTCAATTCTATCACCAGCTCTCTTCCTAGTTTTTATAAATGACCTGCTCTCAGTCCCCTCCAACTCACTCCACAGCTTTGCTGATGACGGTACTCTACGTTACTCCTATGGTTTTGATAATGTAACACAAGCGTGTGCCAGACCTTGTCTACATCATCGCCAACTGTTGTCCAATTCAATCAACAGGGACATCGAACGAATTCTTGATTGGGGCCACAAGAACCGTGTCGAATTTAATGCATCAAAAACCAAGTACTGTCTCATTTCCAATAAAACTTGCACCGAACCGCTTTCTATTTCAGTGGACAACAAGACCGTAACGGCAGAACCCTCTCAAAACATCCTAGGCGTAACATTAGCTGAAGATCTGCGCTGGAATAACCATATATTCCAAAGTGCTAAACAAGCATCCCAGTGTCTAGGATTCCTCAAAAGGTGCAAATTTCTCCTTCAGCCGTCTGCCAGGGCTATAATTTACAAGTCTCACATTCGTCCCCGTCTTGAATACAACTCGTATATCTGGGCCGAGGTGCAAAACCGCGCTCTCATACTTATTGGTGACAGCGCCATTTGCTCTTCAATTGACTCATTAAGCCACCGTAGGAATGTAGCAGCTCTTGCAAAATTTTATCGCTTTTTTCATAATGATTGCTCCACTGAAATAAGTAACCTCAGCCTCCACGGCAACATTTTTCCCGCAACACAAGATTTGCCCGCTCGGCTCACCCCCACAGTTTACAGCCCTTATCTTCGCGCACACTCCGATCTAGAAATTCGTTTATAACAAGAACCACTCGTCTGTGTGAACCTTCCAAAGACAGTATTCAAGAACTCATACAACATCCAAGAGTTCAAACGCAAGGTTCATCGCCACTTTCTGCAACACCCCCTTGACTCCCCCTAACCTATTATGTCCTTCTCTCTATCTTTCGAGCTAAGCTTACTACTGGACATTGCACCATGACCTAAACGACATGACGTACTAGTAGTACATAGGGTGACACCTGAGCTTAGACTATCACATAAACAAAAAAAAAAAAAAAACTGGGAGATCCTGGTCGGAGCTGAGAGCCGTCGCGCAAAACAGAGTCCGCTGGAGGGCAACTGTTTCCGTCCTATGTCCCATGAGGGATTAAATGACGTACTAGTAGTACAAAGGGTGACACCTGAGCTTAGACTATCACATAAAAAAAAAAAAAAGGAGCACAATGATGAAAATGAAATGATGACGCAATGTTTGTTTTAGTGAAATGTCAAATATTTTTACTCTGGTCGGATGTTTATTTAAATCAGTTCATTACTTATAATTTTGAAAGTTTGAAAGTTTACTATTATTAACGCCACGGCAACGTATTAATTTCCTATTTGTGTGAGTGCGTGCTTTCCGTGTTCGCAGGCCAAAAACAGGAGCACAAAAATCACCACCCGAGCACGAAACTCTACACTTATTACTTCTCCGCACGCCTCCCTGTTGCTCCGGAACCAAGGTCCCTCGTGTATTAATGGCCTATAGTAATAAAGTAAACTCTTCTAGCACAGAAGGCGCACTTGTCAGCTGGGCCAAGAAAAATTAACCAACTCAGCACAATCAAGCGCTGAGATGAGGATTTCAACTAAGCATGCAAATTTTAACTTTAAAGACTGTAATTATGGTAGAACCTTGTTTTAGGGCTTAAATTGAGGCTTCTGATGGTAAGAAAAAGACATCATGTCGGACGTGACATTACGGGGCGCAATCCTCCACAACTCCACCCAATTACTGGCTTATGCAGACGACATTGAAATCAATGGAAGAACAACAGCAGCTGCACAAGAAACTTGCACTCCGATTGAGCAGGCACATTAACAAAAGCAAAACAAAGTACATGGTATACAAGAACACCTAACATTGGTCCCAAAATCAAGGTAGAGGAACACGAGTTTGATGTGGTAAAATCATATACCTACCTTGGGTCAATAGTAGCAGCCAACATTAGCACGAAACAAAAAATACCTGCACGACTGCTCAAATCCCACAAAGCCTACCACAGTCTGTCAAAGCTCTTTAAATCCAAGCATCTAATCACAACGTCTAAACTTTTACTATATAAGACGATGGTGTTATCTGTACTCACATATGCATCCGCAACATGGGTCCTTAGCAAAAAGCACTCAAATCTCTTAACCGTGCGTCCTACTTCGGAGGATTGTTCGTCCCTTAAGGCCACCATACGCGGTCAAATTGGATGTACATCGAAGGGCTGATGTACAACTAAAACTATCGATTGCGGGCCGGTCGGCCGATCAAAACACATTGCGCTTATGGGTTTGATGAAATTCTGGATGTACATCCAATTTGACCGTGTATGGCGGCCTTTATATGAGGAACGACGATTCCGGAGTCTATACAATGACGAGATCTACGAACGCTATCGCGACCTAAGGGGTGCGACAGGGAGGAAGCCCCAAACTTCGCTGGAAGGATGGCATAGCCCAGAGTGCTCAGAGCTTATGGGTGCCAAGCTGGATGACATCGGGGCAGAATTGGGACCCGTGGAGAGAACAGTTGCGATAGGCGGGGACCTGAGCCATAAAAGAAGAAGGAACCTGGATATTCAGAATCTACGTGCACAATGTTAAGATGGTGGTGTAAATAAGCGGGGATCCTACAAGAGGGTGGCAACAAAAACATCCATTAGCTCAATACGCAACACATTTCACATTATGATCTTTACGTAACAACAGCCTTTTCGAACAAATTCGAACGTTTCTCAATTATTCAGTGGTGGAACAGTGACTTTGAAGTTCCTCAGTGGTACTAGACTACTACTACTGTCTACAACCATTTCGGCATTGAATGAAATCGCGGAAATATGATTTTACATCACCAAAAAACAACAGAATTTGGTGAAATTAGGTGGAGGATGCAAAGTTGCGGCAGAAACGGAAACTGTCAAACAGCACTACAAGTGGACAGTACTGTATCCTCTGATACCATTACATAAGAAATAAAGAGTAGATTTTCAGGTTTGTTTATAAGACAGTATCAATCTACCGAGGGGGTTAAATAGTTATAAGTTGAGTCCAAAACTTAAGAACCAGCAGAAGAAATTTTAGAGGAATTCAATTTATTAACTATTGACATCTACATGGTCCATGGTTCCCGAGCAGTGGTTGTGAAAAAGTCACATGCTACAGCCTTTACTTTTGAAGTTATATGCAATTTTAATGTTAAAATTGGTCTTATTTGGTACTTTTCGACAATGCTCAGGTGGAAAAGTTCTAAAAAAGGACGAAATAGAGCCAATTTCAACATTAAAATTGCTTATAACTTAAAAACAAAAGGCCATAGCGTAAAAGTTGTCGGACATTATACATAGGAAATTATCCAAGCTTTCCAATTTTGTAAAAAAAATTGATTAACTACGTTTTTTTTTTTTTGGAGAAGAAGGTAGTTGAAGTTGAAATTTTAGAAAAAAAACAAACAAAATTTTGACTTTGACGACTCATAACTCTGGAAGTTGGTGGGTTGAAACCTTGACATTTACAGTTTTAGATAGTAGGCGGAGTATTCTACTTAGTACTTAGTCATGAAAATATCTAATAAGGTTACAAAAATACAGGGTAATATGTAAATCTTTACCAAAACATTTCAAAACGCCCTGGCGGCGGCTAAACCATTACGATCCCCCCCCTCCCAACCCATACGAGGCCTACAGCCGGGCGTTTCGTCAGTTTCAGCAATACACCTTGTATATTATTTCTAATTTTTTTAAAAGAAATCAAACTTTAACAACTAACACGTGATATTTCTAGTGTTTTTTCTTAGCGCTGAATGGCTTTAACACTAAACCATATTTTCAATTCTATTTATTCGCAAAATATAGAACTAGTTTGGACCCTGGGGGATTCTCAAAGCTAGCTGCACTGTTGTTTTCACATGTGCAATTACACCTCAAGTATATCTTTGAGAACTGTTTATTAATCAAAATACAAAATGATGTTATAAATGTTCAAGTTGAATTTTCTTCATACAAAAGGCGTTCCGGGGGGCTCCTACGCCACTGGTAAATGCTGCATTGTTAGCTCTATTGAACTGGTTAACATTCCAGCTGTTGTGATCATTTTCATTTATTCAAAATGATAATAAACAGCCTCCATCTTATTTTTAAACTATTTTTTTACAAAACCACTTTCCGCATAGCTTGTTTGGAGTAACAAAGACATTTTATTCTGCTTTCAAGACACTCTGAAGAATAAATTTTGATTTGTTACCCAACACTTTCTGAATAGCTTTCAATAGTGCTTTGCAACTATTGATCAGCTCAGATTGCTTTGAACATCTCCAGAGTGATAATACGTGCACGTCGAATATTATAAAGTAAACACGAAATATTGCTCCATATGCAACATACAATAGCAGCCTTCACGCCCTTTTTTCTTCTATTTTAAAGTTGTCACAATAAAAATTGCATAAATTTCTATATTTAATGTAACAAAAGACGACGTACAACAAAAATATATTTTTTTTAACATTGCATTTCGAAATTACTTGGTCATTTCCCATATTTTTGAATTCTTTCTCAAAAGCTGAAAAGACGGGTACTTTTATGATTGTTATCAAGAAATAGTAAGTACGTGATGAACATATCAACTGGCTACATTTAAAACAAAAATCTTTCAATAAGGATTGCGCAGTTCGCGGTAATAATTCAGTGTAGAGATTTATTCGTACTTTGCATACATACTCTCGTACTTTATATCCGCGTTTATTCAACAAATCAAAGCCCCTTTCACACCTCGTGAGAACTTGATTAATTTGCATTCAGTACTCGGTTCCTTATTGTCGGTATGGAGATGCAAGGTATTCACCGGAGCACATGAATGTGGTTGAATTAACAAAAAACCCATTCAATTCCCAGTCCGCAGTTGGCATTCAATATTTCTCTACTTAATGGGCGTGGAGCGCGGATGTAAAAAAGTAGGCTGTAAAATCACACCTTACTTCCTCGTTGAACACGGAGAGAGTCTGTCCACCCACCTCCTAGAAATCAAATTAATGCGAACTCAGCTCGATTTAACTTATACTCGATCTAACCTTGTATTGTAACGAAGGCTGAACTTCGGCAAAATTCTGATTTCTTTTATCGGGCGATGTCGCCGCCTAATTGAACCATTGGGAGAACGCAAGTGCAGCCCGGCTATGAGAAATGATCTTATCTTGCTCCTTCATTCCATCCACCTTCTTGCTAACAAGCCTTAATGCAGTTACCAGCCAAGTCGTGCACATTGTTACCCACAATCCACATCATCTCATCTAGCTTGAGACTTTTCCAATTACAGCGAGTTTTTTAAGATCGCGGGTGGCAAGAAACGAACGAGAAATGTTGTGCAATTTATAACGAAACTCGAGGGCTTAGAGTTGGTGCATTTGAAGTCGCTTCACAGAACAATGGAGCACCTGAAATATAGCAGCAGCATTGAGCGTATTCTTATCGCAGAAACTTAATCAGCTCATATACGGGAGGCTGTAGCCCAAACTTGATGATGGCTGGCAGGTGTCAAGCCAGGCTTGTTGCTGCAGACTATTGAAAAGATTTTCATCATTTGCTAGTGAAGTGGCTCCTCTGAGCGGCTCCAATGTCACTGGATGTTCATTTACAATTTTACAATTTGGGGAGCATTTCGTCGTCATTGAATAAATGGAAACTTCGTCTTTTTAGAAAGAACAAAAGAAATTACACATATGACAATCAACAATAATCGTTTCGCTGAACAATTGGACGCTTTAAAGCAAAAACTGTGATTTTAATGCACACTTTGTGCTTGTATTTTGTAGTTGGACATAATATGAGTAAGGTCAATGCCAGTCATACAGAGGTTTATAAGGGGACTTTTTAAGTGCAAGTTGTTAACTACATATAAAGAGCATTGCAAAGTTTTTTAAAGCTTAGATTTATTCGGTCGCTGTTATTAAATAAATGGAATCTAAATTTTTCTAAGATGTATTTTTAACATTCGAAGTAAGTGAAGTAGGGAGTTTTATAAATCGGTACACCTAGAATCTAGATCACCCACAGCCCGGGGATATAAATATTCCTGGCTAACAACCAAAGCAACGTTATAGGACTAATGATTTAAGGAGCTTTAACACAGTTGATTTTTTTTACTGGTTGAATCATTGACTTTATATGTATGTTTTAATAATCTAAATTCATGGTCATAAAAAAAGTTCTTAGTATGTCTACTTTCCAGTAACATTGTCGGATTTGACATTACATCAAAACTAGCAGAAGTGACAGAGGAGCTTAGGCCATGGAATGGTGCAGGAATTGAAAGGACTTGACCCGGAGTTTGAACCTCAAGAGATCCTTGAAGAATTAGAACCCCTTAAGGTCATAGACTTTCAATTTACAGCCGTGAGGATTAGTCATCAGCGGAATGGGGGTATAACATGTAGCATAACATGCACGTGCCACAACTATTTTGGACTGAAGGAAGTGCGACCACAATCTCCTAGCGGTGGCCACAATACTATGAGCGAAGATAGGGTAGGTTAGGTTAAGTTAGGTTAGGTTAGATATGGCTGAGCTTCTGGTGCACAGCCCAAACACTTAGGCCAAAGGGATAGGCCCGTTGGGATGCATTATTGATCCCACTTTAAACCAAATGTTAAAGTGTCGTTTCTTCGCTAACCAACTCGAGGACGTAATGAATCTTCTTAGTTGTGGGATCCCAAATTTCGGGATTTCCGCAAGTGTGCTTAGGAAAGGTTCAACAAAAATGGTAAGTCAATTTCCTCTTCGTCTATATTCTGATAGCTTCTGCAAAAATCGTAGGTTTCGAGACCTAAGCGGGCCGCATGCGTCCCTATCAGACAGTGTACGGTCAGCCTCCCACTCTAACTGAGAGGTCTCGTCTACCGAGGCTCAGCAGTGAGGTGGTCCGCCTGAGATCGTAAGAGGCCAAGTCGTTTTGGCCAAGGTACATTTCCTAAGATCCCTCCAATGCTTTTCTGCTAATTGCATTGTGTGGTGTTTGCATCGAAGTTTAAAGGTGGCCCAAGGCATACCAACCCTTTCTTTTCCAGGAAAGAGAGTGGCGGTCGTGCCTCTAGCCAGTTCGTCAGCTTTACTGTTTCCCGTTATATTTCGGTGACCAGGCACCCATATGAGGAGGGTCCTGAGCTGCTGAGCCATCTCGTTAAGAGATCTGCGGCATTCAGAGATAGTTCTGGAGTTGTTAGTGCAAGAGGCACTGATTATCTGAGAAGATGTAGACAGTTCGGTTCCTGTCGCCTTACTGGTTTATTTGAAAGACAGCCTCATGTATGGCTAAAACCTCCGCTTGGTAAACACCGCAGTGATCGGGAAGGCGACTTTAATCCCAAGTTTCGGCGAGAAGACTCCGCCTCCCACTCGACAGCTTAGAGCCATCAGTGAAGAAGTTTATGGCATCTTGAATACTATGTGGTCTATTATTCGTAGCGGAATGTAGACTTCGTAGTTCTTCGTAAAGTTGATTTCGGGTGTGCGAAAGTCGGTTTCTGTGGGAATATTGACAGAGTTTAGCACCTTAAAGTGCCCTCCTGTAATTCCGGACCAAGATCCAGATTATTTTATTCCGAGCGCTGCAATAGTCGCATTTTCCCTTGCCACAAGGTTCAAAGGAGGGAGGTATAACATTGTTGGGTATTTTATTGAAATAAAATAATATATTAAGAAAAGTAATATATTTATTAATTGGTATGACGTCACCAGGCGCCCATTTTTTACGGCATTCGAAGCTGTCGTCTCTTTTACATTACGTTCTGTGCTCGCCCTCACGACAGAATTATGGAAAATGAGCCCTATGTAATGTTTAGTCGTCGGTTCATATGCGCTATTGAGACGACGAAAATTTATGCGCGCAGATCTGGCGCTCATGGGAGCGAAAGACTGACTATATTCTTCTATGTCACATTGGCCAGACAATCGTCTTCGATTGAAATGATAGCCAAATTGGACAATCGGTGGTCGGACATGCTGTTCCGCAAATAAAATTTTATAAATTTCAGTTTGGAGAAGTTTCGCTCTACGGTAGCGACTCCAACTGGAATTGCGCTCAAGACGCGTAAAGCAAGGTTGGGAAAGAATGTAAAGGCTCCCATAGACGGTCAAATTGGATGTACATCCAGATTTTCATCAACGGGGGGCCCTGTGTATTTGCATACCTATTCTGCACATATGCCAGCCGTGGCACTAGGTAGCCATCAAGGTAGAGAAACACGAGCTTGAAGTGGTAAAGTCATTTACTTACCTTGGGCCAATAGTAGCAACCGACAATAGCATGGAACCAGAAATACGCACACGACTGCTAAAAGCCCACAAAGCCTACTAGTCTGTCAAGGCTCTTTAAATCCAAGCATCTAACCATAACGTCTAAACTTTTACTATATAAGACAATGGTCTTAATGAGATTCACCTATGCATCTGAAACGTCGGTGCTAAGTAGAAAGCAGTCACACTTCTTAGCTGTGTTTGAGAGGAAAATACTTCGGAGGATTGTTGGCTGCTTATGTGTGGAAGAACGATTCCGCAGACTCTACAATAACGAGATATACGAGCGCAACCGCGACCTAGATGTTGTGAAATCTCGGTAGGCTCCGGTGGGCAGGCCATCTAGCTCGTAAGAGTGAAGATGAGCCTGCTTGGTAGGTTCTCTGCAGTAAGATCTACCCCACGATGCCGCACACGCCGATCTGCTTTTCTTGGTCACTTCTTGGACACTTGAGAACAAGTTAGACAATTTAAAAATATTAAATAGAGGCTGCGCCAAACCAAAAGTAAAACTCAAAATCGCTATTTCCATGCGCATGAGTCTCTTGTAGCGCAGTGAGGGTCCCAAGCAGATAAACCATACAGTGCTAAAATTTATACCGAATAAATATACTGGAAAAATTAAATAATTAATTGCATTTCTCATCGGAAAAATTGCGGCACAAAAAGACGCTCGCCCACACGCACACACGCATAGTTCTTCTCGCTTAGTCGCGATCGTTTTGAGCGTGCTGCAACGACGAGACATTAGAAAACATGGAAAACGACCCCCTATCAAAAAAGCGGATCTAAAGTTCCATGATGTATGCAAGGTTTTTAACGAATGCTCGGAGAGTGATAGTTGGGAAGCGATCCCTCCAGAATTACAATTTCGATTAGTTAAGTGTCGATATAAGAATACAAGTCCATGAAACACTTTGAATATCGCGAAGTGCATCAGTTTGTCTACCATAAGATACACTGGCCAAGATTCGAGAAAACCATGAAAAGGGCAATACAGAATAAAGCACTGCTACCGCTACGATTTATATCGGGAAGATGCAAACAACCTCCTTGTACAGACAATGGACAACACTATATCGAGGGCAAAGAAAAAGAACAGTACAGACTGTTTACTATCGACGCTCTACAAAAATACAAAACTGATAGAACTGAAAACCCTCCAGCGTTAGTATCAGATAGTCCGGAGATTGTTAAATTGGTTTTTTTAACAATTTTCTAAGACAATAATTCGCACCGACTGTAAATCCGTACTGGAACAAAATATACTAACTAATAGTGCGAGCATGTTCCCACAGTTGGACAAGCTACGTATACCCCGGGGACCTGGAGAGGTCTACTAGGAGAGCCGAAGAAGCCAGTCGTGCAGACGACAATTATTGTATAAAGGGCGAGAATGAGAAAATGGATTCCGTCGGGGCTACTATCAGAAAATTTATTCGGCACAAAGATTCATTCAAATTAATAAAGCTTAAGCGCATTCATTCAAACTGACAAAGCGGTGGGAGCTAAATAGGGCTACAAATCTCTGAACCGGCCACTATTCGCTTAATTATTATCTAAGCAGAATAGGGCTGGTAGATGAATGTAGCTGTCGGTTCTATAGAACAGAAAACAGAAAACAGCGGAGCAGCTGATGTGCGACTGTGAAGGTGGATTTACATATCTGACATTTTTCCGTCGCGCCGTATCACACGGATCATTTCTGTCGCCTAATACGCATTTTACATTTGTGACCAATTCTGCCGCAGCCAAAAGCAATCGTGACTTTTGACTCATTCATTATCAAACAAAACAACAACAACAAAACTTACCGACAAACGCATTTTAATGAAACCTCTCGGTACATTCACGGAAAACCAAACAAATCCAAATATTCAAACATTTCAGTTACACATAACCTCAAATTTTACTTACAATCAGCTGTTTCTATTACCCTGCCACAGAAAAATTTGAAGTTTGTTCAGCTTTTCGTCGTGACGGTAAGGTGTCGCAGAGATTGTTTCCTATTGGTCGAAATTGTAAAAACGAGCGGCGGACAGAAAAACGTCGGATATGTAAATCCACCTTGAGACTACAGCTAGTGGGAAATTGAGACACCTGTACTATCGCTTACCTGTTGTCAAGGAGATTTGGGATATGAATCCCGGCTAAATTTTAAGTTATATTAAAATCCCAAATCAGAAAGGTTTTAACGACGGAATTGGCACAAAATATCAAAAAAATGGCAGCAAAGACGTCCTACTAAATAAAGAAGAAGAACTTCTTTCTTCTGTTCTATTTCCGCCTTAGTTCGCACAAAAATATATTATTCGCTATCTTTCATACTAAAGTCTAAGCAAATAACCTTGTAACGAGCATCCATAATTCCAATTAATCATTCTTCAGTTTCTATAGTGAATCCTACAAAATTGATTAAAAAGAGATATTTGCTTAATATTTTGTCAGTTGAGCTAATCACCTCTGTTTAAAGGCGAAAAAGGAAGCAGCCAGATCGCGCACTTGCAGTAACACACCCCAGGCGACAAGAACGCTAAAGAAGCAAAGAAATGTGTCAAGCTTAAGTCGAGCATGGAGACCGTGGGACAAGTCCGTCAGCAAAGTGCATACCTCTTAATAGGAAAAACGTGGTGAGAGCTTAAGGTTGTAATACAAAATAATACTAAGTGAAATATAGATATAATGGAGGTGCTGTTTCGTGCTATATGGATTTTATCGTAAAAGGACTCTGGAAATTTTTGTTATAAATTAGAGAGAAATAAATTAAAAATTTTCTTATAAATGCATTAGATTAAAAAAACTCACTAATCTTCCAAACGCGCTTATGCCACGGTATACAGAAACATAAGGTAATGTAAAAGAGATGACAGCTTCGAACACCGTAAAAAGTGGGCGCCTAGAAACGTCAGCCCAAATGCAGAAACAACGACAACGGCTTCGATTTTATATGGAAAGCGGGCCCCACGTGACGTCAGCAGTAAAATATCGTTTACGATATACAGTCTTTTACATTACCTTGTTTCTGTATACCGTGCGCTTATGCACTCTGTCAAAAATCGCAAAATTCGACATTAACGGAGTTCTGCTGCCGCCTGTCAAAAGTAATTTAAAATTGATCCCATGATCCACAAGTCACGTCGTTCCATATTAGCAAATACGTGAACGTTTGAGCCAAAACAAATCATAATAGTCCATTCGCGATTATGAAACTCATTTGGCCCGTTACGGGATGCATAAAGACGTTAAACAAGCACTCAAAACCAATCAAGATCCTTCATTCAGTTGAGACAAAGTAATTTGATCAAGACAGCGATCTGGAAGGCATCCACCAATCGGAAAGCTCCTAATGGAAGATTGTTTCACAATCCGGACATGAATAGCCGCCAACAGCACACAATAATTGCTGACGCATAAAACCAGAACTGTCAAATGCGGCGGTCGACGGCTGGACACTTTACATGTGGCACTTACAGCACTACACTACAGAGGTACTTACCGGTCAGGGTGACATTGACATGCATCAGTCCAATATGAGTGCCGATCCGGGCTGGAAGTTTCTCACGTGAGAACGCCTTATACGGGGCCACTATGGTGGTGCTGGCCACATGCCAGGCCGATCCGAGCCGTGTAACTGGAAGCATAAATAACAAGCAGCGATTACTTTTCATTCTTTTTCTGTGCTATTTCTTAAGTTTTGCCTGCGCGTTTTTTCGTCTTTTTGATTTCTTTTAATTGATTTATTACGTTCTGGCTAGTTTCGCCAGCGACTTTGACTTTGGTTAAAGACGACTGGTTATTAGCGAATTGAAAAATGCAAAAATGAGGTTGACACTTACTCAGTATGACTAGGCCAACGAAGAGGCTCAATGTCACGGTCGAAAATGTTGTAAATTTCTGGAACAAAGAAAACAAAAATATATTTGAAAATATTGCTTATTGTTGTGGAATTTAGTGTTGTGTGATTTAGTGCATGAAAAAAAAATGATAAAGGTATTCTTAAATTTACATCCGTTTCAAGTCAGTAAAGTAGCATACCAAAAAAAGGATATAAAAAAACTTAAAATTAGAATTAAACCTAGTTGGGATGTGGGTTTGACCACTTTGGTCCACCCGATCAACTTCCCAGTATGATGATCGTAGACTGAATAAACTCACTTCTTACAAAATAGTAATGCGTTAAGCACTAGTGGGAACTTGACTAGTGGAACTGGTGACAAAGTAATCCTGAGAGAAGGTAGTTCAAATAACTATAATAGTGGTAAATCCACAAGATTTGTTTTCCTGAACGTTTGCAAACAAACGTCTCCTTCGTACTTCATTCGCTACACTAAAGTGGGTTTTCGAATTGGTATTAGGCGTATTGAAGCGCCGCTGATAAAGCTTTCCCGAGATAATTAGCAATAATCAATGTAAAATACTTGTCAGACTTGACCAAAAAGAACAAATTTTTCGGTAACTACTAGATATCCCGGAATGAACGACAATTTCCTGAAACTGCACGAGGTAGAAAGCAATTCCCCGCCAAAAAAGTGTTGGTTCAATGGTTGAAAAATTCGTGATGTTTGTAAAGGGCAACGTAATTTTTGCACCATTTTTAAAGGTTGTCGGATTTTGACAAGTGATGTTCTGTTGAAAAGCTATTGCTGTGCAAAATCCAAAAAAGATCACTTCGTTTAGATCGGGTCTCATTCCAAGTTCAAGCCAAGTTTATTAGATATTAGCAAAAATTATCAATTTTAGGTCTTTCTGACAGCCCAAATTTTTCCATTTAAACAAAAAAAAAAGGCCAGACCGAATGTTAGGAAATTTTTCCCAGAGCATTTTTTCGTTAATAATATTCTTTTATCGCTGTGCAGAATTCATAAAAGATCACTTCGTTTAGATCTGGTCTCATTCCAAGTTCAAGTCAAGTTTATTATTATACCAAATGGTCAGGTGAAATCTCTTAATTATATGTTCGAGTCTCTGGACCTTCATGTTTTAAATAAACTCCCAAATTTATGAATTGTCGTAATCCGTCGTTGCTTGATGTTCTCGCTGTTAAGCTTAGCGCCCAATGATACCGTCAACGCCAACGACATCCGCCACCGTCAAAAATGTGAAAATAAATTCAAAGTAATCTCATACAACTTCGCCCAATGGCAACGTCACCATCTCGTGACGAAAAAATAGATTTGATTCTATTTTTGATGGTGGTGGCACAGGAATACTTCCAATTTTCCACTGTACGTTCCAATAATTGAATTTGACAACAGGAAAACTTCCAACTTTTTATTGAAATTTCCAAGTATTTCATTTGTCAAAACTTTTTTGTACAATGTGTAAATAAAATGATTAAAAACTTTTCTCAAGTTGGCTTTGCAAATTTCTACCGGCTGTGATGGATTCATTGGGCGAGCATGTCCGTCATGACGTTACTGGAAAATTTCGATGGTGATGTTGACGGTATCATTGGGCGCTATGCTTTACGTCCGCCGACTCGGTGGTGAGGCACAGTCAAATTTCTAATTCGAGTTTTCTTGACCATGACATCCTTTTTCTCTCTATCTCTTTCTCATTCCTACCTTCTTCTTCGCCTCCTTCCCTCTCTTACCGTGATTACAGCAATATCAATCCTGAGCGGCTTCTAACTGCTGTTTCTTCTCTACCTCTGTATGACATCTATATCTCTACCTCTGTCGACGATAAGGTAGCTATCTTGTCTTCCTTCATCCAATCAGTGTACGAACAATGTGTACCGCTTGTTACCCGTAGACTTAAAACTCCTTCCCATTGTCCATGGTTTTCACGAGAGATTCGGGATTTGATAATCCAGCGCGAGTATATGTACCGGCGTTACCGTAGAACTAAAATTCGCAGCTACCTAAGTGAGTACCTTCGCAGCTACCTAAGTGAGTGCTTCGCAATCGCATCAACCTCAAAGTCAAAGCTTCCAAACGTGTGTTCTATGCTCGCAAGCTTAATCCTAACCTAGATTCGAAACGACTTTGGTCTAACCTTCGCTCGCTTGGTGTTCATTCTTCTGCATCTGACCCTTTTGATGTTGATGTTGAGCTCATAAACTCATCATTTATCCTCTCTCCCCCGAGATATGATGGTATCTCTTTCACTAATTCCTCCTCCTTTGACTCACTCGGTCCTGGTAGCTTTTACTTCCGCTGTGTTGATTCTTTAGAAGTTCTAAATCTCTACTGTCTATCTCCTCGAACAGTATCGGCTTTGATGGAATCTCTCCACGCTTTCTCAAAATCCTGTCTCCCCTAATTGCTGATCCTATCATTCATGTTTTCAACTATTGTCTTACTGCATCTGAATTCCCTTCGCTCTGGAAAAAGGCCATTGTGATTCCTTTACCCAAAAGACCGTCTCCATCTGATATATCTGATTTTCGTCCTATTAGCATCTTTCCCTTTCTTGCTAAAGCTTTTGAAAAAATTATTTTTACTCAAGTGATGAGCCATTTTGAACGTAATAATTTTCTTTCTATCTTTCAATCTGGCTTTCGTAAATCGCACAGTTGTGAGACTGCTATGTTAAGGGTTACAACTGATCTAAGGGCTACCATTGATCAGGGTAATATTGCATTTCTAGTTCTGCTCGACTTTTCTAAGGCTTTTGACTCGGTGGTCCATCCGCTCCTGTTGTCCAAACTTAATCAACTCTATCAGTTCTCTTCCTCTGCCACGCGTCTTTTCTCCTCTCTTCTTTCTGATAGATTTCAATGTGTTCGGCACAACGGCAGAATATCCTCTCTTCTGCCGGTGCGTCTGGGTGTTCCTCAAGGCTCGATACTGGGTCCTCTTCTTTTCTCCCTGTATATTAATGATCTTCCCTCTGTCATTGACGGCTGTTCTTTTCATATGTATGCTGATGATCTTCAGCTGTACAATTCTTTTCCTCCTAGTGATATTGTTTCCGGTACAGCAGTTATGAATAATATTTTATATCGTATCAGTGAATGGAGCTCTAATAATTTCCTCAAACTTAATCCAATTAAATCCCAAGTACTGCTTATCAGCCAGCGTCCTATGTCCTCTGAATATACTCCTAATTTATTAGTAGGTGGTGTTCCTATTCCTGTCGTTGATTGTGTCAAGAGCCTTGGGATATTTATTAATTGGAAGCTTTCCTGTTGCAATCATGTTTCCTTCATGCTGTCTAAGATATATGGTACCTTGCGAAAACTGTTTCTGTTCGCGGATCTGCTATCACCCTCTATCCGTGCCAAGCTTGTGAAATCCCTAATTCTGCCGCATTTTCTCTATGGCGCCCTTGTTTATATATCTCTTGATTCGTCCTGTCATCAACGACTCAGGGTCGCATTCAATGATTGTTTGAGATTTCTTTTTCACCTTCGTCGATCCGATCATGTGTCGGGCGTGCAAAATTCACTACTCGGATGTGGGCTCTTTCATTTTCTCAATGTCATGGCACTAACTCTCGTATATAAAATATTTTACTCTAAGCGTCCTTGCTACCTCTCTGATTTCCTTGTCCCGATGCAGTCCTTGAGATCACTTAAGTTGCTTAGCTTATCCCTTTTCATCGTTCCATGGTTGGCAGTTGTTCTTTCTTTGTGCATGTGATTAGACTTTGGAATAGACTTCCTATATCCATCCAAAAAATTAGCACAGCCACAATGTTCAAAAAGCAGGCTTCTATATTTCTAAGCTCTCTTCCAGCTTCGTGGTAGTACTACTACTCTACTGATCTTAGCTTACCTAGCTCTATCGTATTTTCTTAATCTCTTACTTCTTTCAAATTCTTCACTTCTCTATATTAAGCTAGTTGTAAGAATTTAGGATTATTTACCGTTTTGCTTGTACTCTAAAAGATTGTAATCTTGTGTACTTTATCCAATAAATAATAAATAATAATAATAATAATGATAATAATAATAAGTTTATTAGATATTAGCAAAAATTATCAATGTAAGGTTTTTCTGACAGCAGAAATTTTTCCATTTAAACAAAAAAGGCCAGACCGAATGTTACGAAATTTTTTCCAGGGCATTTTTCGTTTATATTTTTTTTCTGCACCTCAAAGAAGTCGATATTGTTTTTCGTTCGCGCGGTACCGTGCAGGTACCAAAGTCGCAAACGTCGTTTAAACAAAAAAACGGCTCAACCGAATTTTATTAAAATCTTCAGATCATATTTTCGTTAATATTCTTCGAATGGTAACTCATCTAAGTCGATACCTTTTATGGTTCGCGCGATATCGCGCAGATATAAAAATCACTTATGTTGTTTCAATCAAAAAACAGTTTGACTGAATATTATAAAAATGTTTTCGGATTATATTTTCGTTAATACGCTTCGAACAGCACCTCAAGTAAGTCGATATGTTTTTGTGGTTCGGGCGATATCGTGCAGGTAGAAAAATCACTTATGTCGTTTAAATCAAAAAAGGCTCGACCAAAATTATAAAAAGCTTTTCAGATCATATTTCCATTAATTCGAACGGTACCACAACGCAGTCGTTTTCTTTTATGGTTCGCGCGATTTCTTGAAGAAAAAAAAAATGACCACATACGTACGCACACATACTTCTTCCCAAAATTTTGCTTAATTTTGATTTCGATTTTCGGACCGATTACAATAACTTCCCTACACTGGGAAGTTAATAAAAATGAAAATTAAAATAAGGATCAAAGTAGAAGTTCGAAAATTAGAATTATACCGGAGACAGACTTGTGGTATAGCAATTGAGATCGGGATATTGCAATATTGCCATATTGCAATATAAAAATGTGAAGACACACTTGCATTAGTATACTGAGTTATTTGGTTGTCATTTATCTGTCAGATTTGCAAATCGAAAAAAATTATTGTGCTGCAGTTAAATTGAAGTTAAATATGAATAGAAATATTGTGAAATTATTATTAATTTATATTAAAAGTAAAAGTGAAATAGAAAATTGAAGAATTAAAATTCTGTTCGAAATTATCATTTTGGGTTATGCCCAGACTATTCTTTGGTTTAAATCTAGGGTATACTGAGCTATACCACGAAGTTTTTCTCAATTGGGATATTGAGTTTCAATGTTGAGTATACTGAGTGTATACCGAGATTTTTTCTCAGTATATAGAGACACACCTGAAGTATATTGCAATATTGCTTATATTGTAATTACTATACCACAAGTGTGTCTCCGGTATAATACCAAGTAGGAAAGTAGACGCAGAATTAAAATTGAGAATGAAGTAAATAAGTGTGTGAGGAAAGAAAGATAGAGATAGAAATAGATGCATGTCTTCTGAATACTGTGGCTGTGCTCATTTTCTGAATGTGACTTGGAAGATTATTCTAGATTCTGAGGGTATACACGAAGAAAGAACGACTACCAATTAGGGAAGAATGGGTGGGAATCAGGAATTTAATGGATCTCAAGGATTGCAGAGGAACGGGAAAGTCAGAACGGTAATAGGGACTTTTGGAATAAAAGACCTTATGCAAGAGAAGTAAAGCCATGAGATCGAGGAATTGCAAGAGGTCACAACCCAGTAAGGAATTTTGGATACCCGACACATGATCAGAGCTTAGCGCGTTCAAAAACCTTACTATGGTTAATCATGGTTAACTATGGTAAACTTTTGTCGTTCAAAAAATCCGTGGTTAACTACAACATAACCACGAGCATAACTTTTTGGCGTTCAAAAACTCCCGTGGTTACCCATGGTGTTGTTAAATGTTAACCATGCTCGGGAGTATGGTTAGCGATAGTTAAGAAGAAGAATAAAAGCAACATTTTGACATTTGTTTTAATGTTAACAATGAACAAATCAAAGTGAGATTTGTGAAATTATTAGATACAAATAAATAATTAATGGACACATACAGAATAATTCAAAGGAATTGCGGAGACTATTTTATGGGAAAAAAATTTTCATTTTTAAATTCGTAGTTAACCACGGTGCGTTTAAAAACCTCCATGATTAAACATAAACTTTCGTCATTAAGTGAATTGATGTAGCGTAACCACAGCTTACCTCGTGGTTTATCATAGTAAAGTTTTTGAAGGCGCTCCTTCTCATACGAAAAATTAACCTAATGCAATCATTAAAACCCACTTTAAAGGGGCCTACATACGTTCGACATGTCTGCCAGCCTGAGTTGAAAATCATGGAATTATCACGTCTGTACACCGGTTGTCAACATGTTTACAACAAGTTGACGAAATATCTAAATTTTTGGATTTTTCTGAACATGTAGCGCATGTGTACAGTGCTTGTAAACTTGCTTTCCAACATCACTGTAAAAAGCTAGTCGCTTACTATTCCCATCGCAGGTGTTTTACAGGATGTAGTGCATTTCGCTGGGGTTTCATGTTTTTTGACATTCGTAAAAAAAAAATTTAAAATCAGCTGGAGCGCTAATTTTTAACTCATTTAAAAATTCATTTGAGTATATTTTTGCTTATGAATAGTCATTTTCATCCAAATTCTTTTCTTTTTTCTTATTTATATAATATTGGAAACATCATGATCCTTTCATTAGCACCTGAACCCTCACGCGGATAGTTCACAAGTTTTCAAAACAAAATCCTTTTTCAAATTATGTCAATAGGTAAGTTGATGAAAGAAAAAGTTGAAATGTTGTTACGTGTGTACGCGATTGTTTGTCGACATGTTGACAATCAAGTTGTGCGTCTGTAGGCCCTTTTAGCCGGGACGGAAGAATCAAAGGAAATATACAACATATAACAGATTGCCAAGTAGCCACAATTTACAAAGTTTGCCATAGATCTTACACTGTGTCTCCACATTGCATATTTTTTGCCATCACCATCGCCATATATTATGGCTTGAACGGTCAAACGTTATGGTGGTGGACAATTCATGGCGGAGTTTTCATTTGAAAGAATTGCACTTCTTCAGAAATGTTTCCAAATCAAACATTTTTTCAGAATTATAAAAACGCGAACTACTAAAACTACCCAATACAACCTGAACAAACGTCAAATTATGGCCAAATTCATAGCAGATTTGATGGTCGGCCACAAATGCTTTCCATCAAGTTTGCCATAAATTCAGCCATTAAAAATGGCCAATTTTCAGCGTCTACACTGTCTATGCCATATGGAAATGGCCATTGCCATGGCTGGTGTAGACGCTGTGTTAGGGAGCATAAATGAGACATGACTGCAGCAGAGTTTGGAACTATACCCAGGTTTTTGGCACATTCGACCTTTGGGATAGGAACATTATCAAATAAAAGAGGCGGGAAACTATCCCGGGACAGCGAGCAACGACGAAGGAAAAGTATATACTTGATATATATCTGATAACGAGGACACCAGATATATAGCTGGAGGTCATCAGTATAGAGATGAAAAGAGCAGTGATGGATAACGGATTGAAGATCATTAATATAGAGGCAGAAAAGCAAAGGACCAAGAACCGAACCCTGAAACACACCTGCAGGTACTCTAAAGAAAGATGATGAACATTATTATGGCGAACAGATTCAGATTTATTAAAGATGTTAAAGAAAAGCACTATATTATGGCCCCTGTGCTGAATGTCGAGTCGTGATTTGTGACAAGTTTTTTGAGTTGAAAAAAGTGGCGTTTCAGACGAATTGCGATTTTCAGCATAGGGGGCTGCACTCGCACTTAGCACTTCCACTCTAGGCCACTATGCTGAAAAACGTAATTCGATTAAAACGTCACTTTCTTCAACTCAAAATACTTGTCACAAATCACGACCATCAATGTTGAGTATACTGAGTGTATACCGAGATTTTTTCTCAGTATATAGAGACACACCTGAAGTATATTGCAATATTGCTTATATTGTAATTACTATACCACAAGTGTGTCTCCGGTATAATACCAAGTAGGAAAGTAGACGCAGAATTAAAATTGAGAATGAAGTAAATAAGTGTGTGAGGAAAGAAAGATAGAGATAGAAATAGATGCATGTCTTCTGAATACTGTGGCTGTGCTCATTTTCTGAATGTGACTTGGAAGATTATTCTAGATTCTGAGGGTATACACGAAGAAAGAACGACTACCAATTAGGGAAGAATGGGTGGGAATCAGGAATTTAATGGATCTCAAGGATTGCAGAGGAACGGGAAAGTCAGAACGGTAATAGGGACTTTTGGAATAAAAGACCTTATGCAAGAGAAGTAAAGCCATGAGATCGAGGAATTGCAAGAGGTCACAACCCAGTAAGGAATTTTGGATACCCGACACATGATCAGAGCTTAGCGCGTTCAAAAACCTTACTATGGTTAATCATGGTTAACTATGGTAAACTTTTGTCGTTCAAAAAATCCGTGGTTAACTACAACATAACCACGAGCATAACTTTTTGGCGTTCAAAAACTCCCGTGGTTACCCATGGTGTTGTTAAATGTTAACCATGCTCGGGAGTATGGTTAGCGATAGTTAAGAAGAAGAATAAAAGCAACATTTTGACATTTGTTTTAATGTTAACAATGAACAAATCAAAGTGAGATTTGTGAAATTATTAGATACAAATAAATAATTAATGGACACATACAGAATAATTCAAAGGAATTGCGGAGACTATTTTATGGGAAAAAAATTTTCATTTTTAAATTCGTAGTTAACCACGGTGCGTTTAAAAACCTCCATGATTAAACATAAACTTTCGTCATTAAGTGAATTGATGTAGCGTAACCACAGCTTACCTCGTGGTTTATCATAGTAAAGTTTTTGAAGGCGCTCCTTCTCATACGAAAAATTAACCTAATGCAATCATTAAAACCCACTTTAAAGGGGCCTACATACGTTCGACATGTCTGCCAGCCTGAGTTGAAAATCATGGAATTATCACGTCTGTACACCGGTTGTCAACATGTTTACAACAAGTTGACGAAATATCTAAATTTTTGGATTTTTCTGAACATGTAGCGCATGTGTACAGTGCTTGTAAACTTGCTTTCCAACATCACTGTAAAAAGCTAGTCGCTTACTATTCCCATCGCAGGTGTTTTACAGGATGTAGTGCATTTCGCTGGGGTTTCATGTTTTTTGACATTCGTAAAAAAAAAATTTAAAATCAGCTGGAGCGCTAATTTTTAACTCATTTAAAAATTCATTTGAGTATATTTTTGCTTATGAATAGTCATTTTCATCCAAATTCTTTTCTTTTTTCTTATTTATATAATATTGGAAACATCATGATCCTTTCATTAGCACCTGAACCCTCACGCGGATAGTTCACAAGTTTTCAAAACAAAATCCTTTTTCAAATTATGTCAATAGGTAAGTTGATGAAAGAAAAAGTTGAAATGTTGTTACGTGTGTACGCGATTGTTTGTCGACATGTTGACAATCAAGTTGTGCGTCTGTAGGCCCTTTTAGCCGGGACGGAAGAATCAAAGGAAATATACAACATATAACAGATTGCCAAGTAGCCACAATTTACAAAGTTTGCCATAGATCTTACACTGTGTCTCCACATTGCATATTTTTTGCCATCACCATCGCCATATATTATGGCTTGAACGGTCAAACGTTATGGTGGTGGACAATTCATGGCGGAGTTTTCATTTGAAAGAATTGCACTTCTTCAGAAATGTTTCCAAATCAAACATTTTTTCAGAATTATAAAAACGCGAACTACTAAAACTACCCAATACAACCTGAACAAACGTCAAATTATGGCCAAATTCATAGCAGATTTGATGGTCGGCCACAAATGCTTTCCATCAAGTTTGCCATAAATTCAGCCATTAAAAATGGCCAATTTTCAGCGTCTACACTGTCTATGCCATATGGAAATGGCCATTGCCATGGCTGGTGTAGACGCTGTGTTAGGGAGCATAAATGAGACATGACTGCAGCAGAGTTTGGAACTATACCCAGGTTTTTGGCACATTCGACCTTTGGGATAGGAACATTATCAAATAAAAGAGGCGGGAAACTATCCCGGGACAGCGAGCAACGACGAAGGAAAAGTATATACTTGATATATATCTGATAACGAGGACACCAGATATATAGCTGGAGGTCATCAGTATAGAGATGAAAAGAGCAGTGATGGATAACGGATTGAAGATCATTAATATAGAGGCAGAAAAGCAAAGGACCAAGAACCGAACCCTGAAACACACCTGCAGGTACTCTAAAGAAAGATGATGAACATTATTATGGCGAACAGATTCAGATTTATTAAAGATGTTAAAGAAAAGCACTATATTATGGCCCCTGTGCTGAATGTCGAGTCGTGATTTGTGACAAGTTTTTTGAGTTGAAAAAAGTGGCGTTTCAGACGAATTGCGATTTTCAGCATAGGGGGCTGCACTCGCACTTAGCACTTCCACTCTAGGCCACTATGCTGAAAAACGTAATTCGATTAAAACGTCACTTTCTTCAACTCAAAATACTTGTCACAAATCACGACTCGACATTCAGCACAGGGACCTATATGTTATTAACGTAAAAATGTAATAAAGCTTTTTTTGTAAGAAGAAGATTCCTTCTTCCTTGCCCCTTTCAAGTAGACTGACTTTTATATTTTTCTTTATCAGTAATAAATACATATCGTCGCCTTAGAGTGTAAACCTGCTAACTAACTTTAATGAAATTTTACAGGGCGGACAAAAAACTTAATATATGTAATTTATATTTACAGCTTACAAAGTAAACCAAAAATTTAGTTGGCTTATTTTGTAATATTGAATAGTAAATATGTACTATAAATAAACAAATAGAATTTAGTAGTTACTGTTTTATGAGCGATTTTGTAACTTAGCAGGTTTTCGTATATGTACGGATTATGATGTGATGGACTTAGCAGGTTTTTTGGTATAAATGAAAGAAATTTGTATTATAAGGAATTAGTTTACTAATGAAGAAATAAACTAAAGTATGAATTCAAAGAGCATTTTAGAGGAAAACAATAAATAAAACGTAAATCTTTCTTTTATAAAAACAAAAAGGTAACTTAAAAATTGCAATTGAAGTATTTCACTCTATACTTAGCAAATCAATACTTTAAACTAAACTTAGGTAATTCAAGTAGGAACATAATTGTATTTTTCAGTCATGAGGTAAATTATCATAGTAAGAACGGCAATCCTCAGGAAGAATCCTTTTTAAATATGTACTGCAGGTATTCAAACTTTCTGGCAGTAATCTTTCTTGTGTTTCCGTAGAGATTCGGAAGCTGAGAAAACGGCAAGGGGACAACTGCCGACGATTTTCTTTGCGGTATTGTTTGCCATACATGAGAAAATCTTAATTTGAAATATAATTCACCACTTGGGGTGTATCGTCAGGCTCGTATGTCAGTCACTTTAGCGTCACCTCTGCCGCGACCAGGACGAATGCTTTTGAAGAATTGAACCATGTCAAATTTCTTGAAAATCTTATAGCTGAGGTAAGTTACGTCATAAGGCTTTGGTTTTTTCCTAGCTGATCTACAGACTTCAACATATTCTGCAGGAACATGAATATCTCTATTCTTAAGTGCTCGTTCGATTCGCACACAATCAGCTTCCATCTGAGTATGGCCCACTTCAAGAAACTTTTGCTCAATAATTATGTTGTGATTCATAGCCATGGACAACAAAGCATTAGACATCACACAGTTCCTATTCTGATAGGTGCACCCTTCACTGTAAAAAATTATTGTAAGTGTTTCTGTTGACTCATTTTGTGGCAAAACCTTTTTTTCAATTAAATCGATCCATATGTTTGCAAACTCTTCAGAATTTAGTCCTCCTTCAGTTTCATTCCATAAGTAACAGTATCCGTTTCTGTTTTTTAAATTATAAAATGTCAAATTATGTATCTGAAGCTTTGTTTTGTAATATAAACTACTAACTTTTAACTTCGGTGCCATCAAAACGGCTTGAAAATCAACTTTAAAAACAATATTTTCTTCATTTTTGTCTTTGTCCTTTGCTGCTCTAGCTTCTTTTTAGCTTTTTTTTAAAAAAAAAAAAGCTTATACAGAGGCTCTGTCCGTCTGTCCGTCTGAAGCCTACTTTCATCTCTGAAAGTACTGCCGCTACAGACTTGGGCCATATCTCAAAATGTAGCTCTTGGGCAAAAGACCAAAAACTGAGAAAATGGTCTGGAAATTTCAACCAGAAGTATATTTAAACAACAAAAAAGAGCCTTTAAAGAAAATATTGTGACTAATTTTTGTGTTCTAAGGCTTATAACTTTTTAATTATTCATTTTACCACAAAATTTCCAAGTAATAAATTGTAGATTATTTAATTCTAAACAAAAAGTGTGCTTGCAAATTTCCGGTAAGATGTGCCGTTTCGGAGATATAGTGGAAAAGCCATTTGCATACGTTTTCCAAGATGGCGGCCAAATGGGGGGGGGGGGTTAGAATCCCGAAAAATCAAACTTAAGCTCACCCTGACCCCCCCTACACATCCCAAAAATAAAACCTTGTCCTGCATTTTTGCAATGTTAAAGTACCATTTCCATGGACTATAAAGGGCTAGGGAAACTCCCTCGTCCGTGGGGCTGCGAGTTCGATCCTTCGGCTCACGGTGCTTTTTTTTCGTCATAATAATTTTTTTTTAATTTCCTTCGGGGATTTTGTTTCATATGAAACAAGTTTTTGACATGAATACGTCTCTAAATTTGCTTCCAGAACAAAAACCGATGATAACGAAATTATGGCATATAGTTTTTATTTGCTGCTCCAAAACTATTGTTTATATTGAATAAAGGAATATACCATGACGTGTGTGAAGAATCAAAGAATTTTATTGTTTACATTTGATTTCCTTTTTTTTAAGCTACGATGATTATATTGTAGTGTTTGTTAAATACTTTGTTAAGTTTTAGATTACGCAGTCTCACAACTTATAACCTACATAAGCCTTTAACAAAAACTTTTCAAGATTAATTATATACAGCGTTGGTCAGTGTGATACTTATGAATCTCCATGGCCAAACTAGGGTGCGGTAAGCCGAATTTTTAACAATAAGACATGTATGTTTAAGTAAAATAATACACCTAATTCTGTTGTGCAAAGTGCACCACATTAGATTTTCCTCCAATCCAAAGAAAAATGTTTAGATTCGTTTTCTATAGTGTTTACATGTGTGATGTGCTTTTTTTTCAATTTGACACATTCGAATTATTGGCCTCGATTCCCAGATCCGGCGGCTTGGAAGTGAGTGCGGATCAATCTCCACTTAATATATTGTCATCCAATCTGAAGTGTTATTCAACAGAAAGAATACCATGAAAAAGCGTAATTAGTGGCTAGTCTCTAGGCACAACATCCCACTAGTTTTTTTCTTGCCAACTCATGCTCCAAAATCCTTTAAATATACTTTTCCTGTATTCTTCTGTAAAGCTTGCACTTTGTGTAAATGTGTAAATTATTCATTAATTCATATTACATGCGTGTGGGGCTACAACGCAATGCATACCAACCCTTGAACCGCAACAAACAGCAGTTAAAATTAAATTTGAGCCTCTCAGAGATCTCAGAGAAAATGGTTATGAATTTCAAACCATAAATCCATTTAGATATCAATTAGCCCCACAAACAATAAAACTGAATTCAAATAATAGGCACTTACCTTTGCAAAATATCTGTCAGTACTAAAACAATACGAAATATACGCAAAAATTAATTTTTTGTAGTAAAATACAAGTCAGCGGCAAAATTACAATTCTCAATGAGGGGAACGTTGGAGTTAGCAGTGATACTGATTGGATTTAGAAGTTTTACTCATCAGATATTTTTCGATAGTTATACTAATAGATTGCACTAACTGTTTTGCTTGGACGATGCGCCATTTCTTTCTCTTTCGAACGGTATAAAAGTGTCACATGTGATGAAAATGGATTTAGCAGGTTTACTCTCTAAGGCGACGATGTGTATTTCCAACTTAAGGGCGAGGTATTGGATAGATGGGCAGAGCATTTCTGGAACTACTGCTAATGAATTCAGAGCAGGATTATGAGAATGCCAGCGCAGCAGTCCATACCATTGAAGAAGTAGGCCAAGTGCTGCGAGCATTGAAAATAATAAGGAATCAGGATCTCACAGCATACCTGCAAAACTCATTAAGAGGTCGAGAGGAAACTATTCAAAAACTATATGAAGTAAGAGTCGAAATTTGGAACCGGAAAGAAATGCTTGATGAGTGGAACGAGTGTGATCTTTACAAAAATTATAGTTCGTTCCCTACACAAAAAAGGAACCTTCTATCTTGTAGCAACTATAAAGGAATAACGTTATTGAACACAACATACGAAGTATAATACAATCAAGTAGAATACAATCATAAGTGGAAAGAATATTAGGAGATTATCAATGCGGTTTTCGTCCAGAAAGATCCACAACAGACCAGCTATTTGTACTCAAGGAAACCCTAGAAAAAGCTATTGAATTTAACATATACATACACATGTTATTCATAGGCTACAAAAAATATGCTTACGATATTGTGAGCCGTTGAGTTATTTGATGGTATGGAGCAACCGGAATACCTAAACACGTAGTAAAATTGACGAAAACTTCGAGGAAAGTATCAAGGTGTAGAGACAAATAGAGGATTAAAGCAAGGTGACGCACTCTCCTGCTTATTATTTAAACTGGTCCTAGAAAAAGCAGTAATAGATGGATTGATCAACACATCAGGGTGCATCTTTGATAGCCCAGTGCAAACATTAGCCTTTGCCGACGATATTGCTATCCTTGACCATCATTTGAGAGCATGAAGGAGCATTTTTGCAGATGAGTTTGTATACGATTATAACAAAGGGTATGATACGTCGGCCGAAATCAGAAGACGAATAGCACTGGCTAATAAATGTTACTTTGGTCTACGTAAGCACCTGACGTCCAGAAATTTATAAAAGAAGACGAAATTGGTAATTTACACATTACAATTACGATATACAAAGGAATACAGGTTGATGGTATTTGGAGGAAAATATAGAACTCTGAGTTTTATCAAATCAGTAAAATTCTAAACATTGTTAAAGTGATCAAATTAAGCAGACTACGATCGATTGATCATGTCGAATTAGGTGCGGAACGGAACACAAGCTAGTGCTGGGAAAGTACAGTCACAGGTGGGCATAAGAAAAGATATATAGAACACGCAGTGGAAGACTTAGGACAGCTAAAAATATAAAACTGGAAAAGACGGGACCAACAATAGGCCGTGGAGCTCCTGATTATGATCTGAACAAAGTGATGGTCGAGGGGTACTTTTGGTCGGTACCTCATTCGAAGAAGAAGGTAGCTAAGAGATGAGGTCGAGGCCAATTTAAGACCCGAGACAGAAACAGGAGGAACAGTAGAGGTGGATAACTAGCGATAGTCGACACTATCAATAGTCACCGATAGTTTTCACCAAAACATCGATTGCTATCGATAGTCTATCGATAGTTTTGACTTATTCTATAACAATCACGTTTCTTATTACATGCTGATATTTTCGATAACTAAATTATCAAAATTACCACTTTTATTTCAATTTCAAATCCTGTTTGAATTTTTGTAGAAAGTATGCAGAATCAATTATGTTTTTCTTGGCAGTGATTAGAGTATCTCCTTTATCGGATTTATCTACAGCACAAAAAGGTGATGAGGAAAATTCTGATAAAGACAATATAGACCAGTCAAGCGACAGGGATTGCGAAAATATTCCAAACCAACGTACGAGACGATGCATGCGATTCCCTTCCAGTTCTGAAGACAAAAGTGGAAGCAACGTACTAAATCAGTAAAAAAGTGCTTCGAACGGAACTATTTGGAAAAGAATTGAAGATGGAAATGTTGCTGGTAGATTACCAGTTCAGAGTGTTTTCAAAGATGCCAAACTAAAAAAACTTGTTGATTTGGCGCAAAAGTGAGTCAACTAACGGATTTAAGACAATAAAAAATAACGGTAGTTAAATTCTTCAGAACATTCGCAGCGTAAGTTTTCTTGAGTAATTCGCTATAGTGTCTAACAATTTCACACTGTCTCTTGCGGAAAAAATTACGTGATATTTGCCGAGGTTCCCTCCAAAGTCTAGAAATTAACAAGTCTTTCATCTTCATATGGCTAATAAGTGAAAGACGAACAGCTATTTGCATAAGTTCTTCAAATGACGATGTCAGGCTATCAGAGAGGGAATGCAATATTTTTATAAGCGCTAGCATACAACTAAACAACAGAAAATTTTATGAGTTTCTATAGGGATAATGTTGATGTATTGGTGCATATTTGCTCGTTTGTTTTGATGACTTCAATTTTGACAGCTGATTCAATTTTCTTTCCTTTTCTGTTCTGCATACTTTACCGTAAAGATCTGGCTTTGTCTCGCTGAATTCACGAAGTATGCGTTGAGTTTTGCTCAGCAGTGATGTTCATATATTCACGCACACAACCCGGGTGAAAATTTTGTATGAAGATGAAAGACTTGTTATTACTAGACTTTGGTTCCCTCTACCCTACGTGAGATAGGATGTGTCTCGGCCCGACCCCCTGCGCCCTAAACGCCTCACGTAATTAATCGACGTCCCATAGCTAAATTTCACCGAATTTTGACTAAATTTCTGCAGACCATCTTTAATCTGACGTTGGGTGTAGTAGTAGATTTCGTAATTTAGTTTTAACTTTAATGGCGTCACATAGCTTATCTCATTCTATACTCGTCGAAACCTTTTATTTGCTACTCATATGAAAAGGGATTGGAAAGAAAATGGTAATCCGCAATCTTGAGGAGTCCGATATATTGAGTATAGAATGTTGCATTCGTCGTCATTGCTACTCGATACCGAGGGGAAAAAAGAGGCTACAAAATTTGAGAACTTCGGCGTGGATTTTAAGTAATGACTGCGGCAGTGACGAAAGCTAAATATTTGTCTTCCAATGTGGCCCCTAACTGAGTACTAATCACCTCCAATGTTGCTTGACCTCTGTAATTGAGCCAGTAAGGCCTATTGAGAATGTTAAATCAGACCCTTCATGGTCGCTAACAGAATTGGCTGAAATATGAAGCAATGCAACAAGAACAACTAAAGTTTTATATGAGCCAAACACAGAAATTTGTATGCTTTACAAATGCAAAGCATACAAATTTTTGTGCGATAAAAGATTTTCAAAGTGAACTTCCACTTTGACTTTAGGATGTAAATTTTAAATAATATATTTTGTGTGTGTGCGGCCTTTTTTCGCCAGGTACCGAGACGGCCGGCCCTCCAACATTCTGGGTTAATAGATGTACATGGTGTACATGCATTTCCCCACCCAAAGTAAAGTGCGTGTGCACTTTTTCTTCTATCCTTACGTTCTACGCCGTCCCTGCGCAAAACATCTTGTAAAATGAATATACCAATCTGATTTCGTGCCCTGAAACGTCACAGATTTTAAGGTAAATTCCCATAAATGTCGCAAATTGTTAACGACATTTAATTAACGCACAACGGTTGACCAAAATGACAATTAAAAATTCCTCGAGTTTCATGAGTGATATCAAATTAAAAGTAATCAAATAAGTTTTATTTATGCAAATCGCCTGGTGACTGTCTCTTGATATGACAGATTTGTACAAACAATTATACACTTATTGCCTTGCTGACTGCGCGCGGAGATTTGAAAGTGCACAGTATTTCGTTCGTGATCACAGATCGCTAAATCTTGGTACATTTATCTTTTCTCTTTCGTAGCATATCATCTGTTGGCGATGAATGAATTCCATTAAACAAGTAAACCTACCGCCGTCAAATGCCAGGAAATTCGTGCGGTACTGTTGATTATATGCTGAGCCGGGGCCTAATACCACACAGTTGGCTTCTTGTTAGCCTACTTGTAGCTAATTGGATTACTTGTGAGCCACAATCAAGATAGGGTGTTCGCTTGATATTCGCTCATTGTAATACAGCAATGAATCTAAGCCATTTAGAAGCATTTCAAAAGTTTCGATCTCCACTATCGAGATCGATTTTTTTGGAATTCAGCTCGGATTTGCCGAAAATATTGCAAGAATTGTTTAAACAAATTAAGAAAATCCTTTCACTTTTACCTTATGAAACACTAGGTTGACAATAAAGGTTTAAAATACATATTAAAATTCTAATAAAATAATGGTTCTTACCTGCTTTCTTACTCCTGGAAATATTACTAGAAATGCTAAATAAATAGTGGCGAACAGTACTGATACTGCTACAATAGAGACGTCCCCCGTCACAGGTGTCCTGTTCGAAAATGAATACAGTGTGGGTCCACCGTCGTCTCGAAAAGCGTCAAACCAGCCCTTCATTTTGGGTTAGCTGAGCTCTGCAAGTGAAAAAAAATTGTTTTAGAATTGTTAGAAAAAGTGTAAAGAAAAGTAAGCGCTGATATTTTATAAAAGCTGGAATTTTCACAAACAAAAAATACTCAATATTTCTTATTTGTGTGTGAAGGAGGGTTGGTTGATAGTATAAACCCGAGTTTTCGCGACCCGGAAACGTAATATTCGGCCGCCATTTTTCTTTGAGTGGTGAAAAGAAGTTTTTCTTATATTTCGGAAACCGTGAGTCCTGCAGAATTTTTTTAAAATAATTTTTTTCGGTAATAAAATTCTGTACAACTTTCGTAAATAATATTGTGTCCTAATATCAGTGGCGGTTCGTAAGATTCAGGACAATGGAAGCAATGCGCAAGGCGAACGATAAAAGTAAAAGTATCGAGAGCTTTAAATAAAAAACTGAAAAATAGCATATAGTGGGGTCAGATAAGCAAAACATAAGGAATTGTTTGCAGTCCAAAAAAAAATTTCGTTTGGAACATGTTAGTTAAATCAAATACTATACGAAACGGCCATTTTATAACTCTAGCAAACAACCCCGTAGGTTATTGTCCATTTTGTGAAAATTTTATCATTTTGGTCGGTTGGTCTATTTAAATATAAATGCGTATTTCTCGACTTGATTTCGACTGGTGGAAAATGTCAACAATCCAGTAATCAAAGTGATAAAAACACAAATTTCGAATAAATTTTTTAGTAGAAATTACTACAAATTTACAGATTTTTAGTAGAAATTACTACAAATTATTTCTGTAGTATATGGGCGATTCTCCAGAACCTTTAACCTGCTTGTCGCTTCGAAATTTTTATGAATAACACTTTTTATAAGAAGATTAAAAATAAAAGAAGCTATCAATAATGTTAAGAAACTATTAATGAACAATAAGATATAAGTACGAAGTCATTTAAAATGATGTATTACGATAAAATTTGAAAAAATGTTCCGTTACCTATCACTTTTCGGCCTGTCTTTAGCGCTAATCTGAATGAAAAACTATTTATATTTGTGATAGGAAGCGTTGAAACAAATAGTGAAAAGTGAAAAGTTGTAGTTAACTCTTAAGGAAAAATGCAGTTGTGTTCGGTGCAGTGTCAAATCGCTATATTTTCCAAAAAATAACTTTGAAGTTTGTCCCTAGGTTTTGACGTCAAAGTTGTAACCCGCATGGTAAGTCGAAGTACTCCGAATTGTCTCATTTTATCATAAATTTTTTTAAACGCACTTATTGTTCAGACACTAACGAACATGTGCATACATTTTGTGACACAAATAAGTTGAAATTGGTTGATTTTTGGGCAAAACTGGCTAACGTGAACGTAGGTTACATTTAAATGTCAAAGTTGTAACTGCAATTAATTTGCTCATATTACATTAAATTCATCCCCGTAAAATGTCTTATGACCTATTGTAACTAGTTAAATCATATGTAACGTTTCCTTCACTTAAATTGTTTCATGAATCTTTAAAAAAAAGTAATTTAAGCGAATGTCAAAATTGTAACCATGTCAAATTTGATGTCAAAATTGTAACCATGTCAATATAACCATGTCATAAAAAAATATGCGCATTGAATTTTTTAATGTTCTACATCAGAAAACATTTATTTATGAAATAAGAAACACAAAAAATATCATGGCACGGTTGTGCTATCAATTTGAAATTTCATTTTTCCAATTAGCTCAGGTTAAAGGTTCTAGAGAATCGCCCATGTGTAAAATATAATAACCTTAAAATAAAAAAAATATATATATATATATAAAAACGGGTGTTTTTCAGTCATAATTTGTAAATTTTTTAAATAATCATTGAAGTCCCAGAAAAATACACCTCCCTTTAGCAATACGCAGTCGCGATTGATTACATGGCAGTAAATGATTTGATAGAGGAGTTAACTGAAGCTTTTGTCTGAGCTTTTAAACATTTTTAAGAGCTTAGCTGGAGAACATGCGCGGGATGTCACGACGTTTAAAAACAACTAAAATTTGATTGAGAACCCCCAACTCATGAAAAGCACGTTGCCAGTCCCAAACTAATTTCGACTTGGTCCTACAGGACCTTATCGCTCTAATTGCCGCTTGGCTATCAGAGAAGATAAAAATTCCTGAGACTCTAGTCTTTCACATAACAAAAAGTAATTTATTATGCCTTTTATTTCTGTGTTAATACTATCATCTGATATGCCCGAACGTTAGTTGGTAACCGTGGAATCAGTATCATCATTGATGAGCCGCTCAAAATATTCTTTCCATCTCGCTTGGATTAAAGTGAGCTTTGATATAATGTCGCCTTTATTATCTTTGCATAAGATTGTGCGTGGTTTGAAGTCACTACTGATTGTATTGGCTTGGCGGGTGCCTGCCTGGTGTTATTGTTCTGGAAGTCTTAGAAGGATATATACTTGGTTATTTCATATAGCAAAATCACAATGAATCATTAAAATTACAGAATTTGTATGCTTTCTACATCAATCAATCCTTTATTACGTACGGTAATAGTAAAAGACCAAAAACTACCGATTTATTATACAACAAATTACTTTTTAGCTTTCATACAAAATGTGACAATCTTCCAAACTAATCTCCTTCAAGATTGTGCAGCGAAAAGGAAATCTCTTACGTTGCTTATCCCCTGATGCCTTTCTAACATTGCAATAGATTTTCCCGAATAACTATTTTACTCCAAAGCTTGTAAATTTTGTTAACTGGTTCGAGCACGATTAACAATGACAGTACAATACTGCCAGCATCCCACACTCACCTGGGACTTCTGTATTACGGAAAATCCACAAAGAATCAATTTCCATGAGAGACTTGCATGCCATTTTGCAGCATGCGTGAAAACACGAGGCCATTGTAAGTTGACGAAACGTAAATATCTCCACTTTCATTGCAATGTGGTAATAGTAAACTGCTGCGTTTTTCCGAATGCAGCGTAGGTGACACACATAGATTAGTTGAAGGCAATAAAGTATTTATGTATTCGTTTCTAGGGTTTCATGGTGCGTCTTTATAGCCTACACCAAATTAAAGATAACGAGAAAATAGTAATTGGTTTGCTGCTCCAGGTTTGTATGGTATGTCAAAACAATTGCTACAAATTAAAAGTGAAAGTGACATAATTTTATAATGTGGATAAGATATTTCCTGCCCGCGATTTTGAGACTCTAATCAAGCGATTGTTATTTAAAGAGTGTTCGGGCACTAAAAATTAGATCCCTCAGGATCCCATTTGCGCATATTTCGTGTTCGCTTACTTTCTTGGGATCGAAAAAGAGGGCAAATTAGTGCCCGAGGTTTTGAGTCCCAGCGACTGGGGCTGGCTGTCAAAGCAATTCTGTAGTGCATTTGAATTATCAAAAGGAACTGTCTCTTATCATGTTAAACCAAAAATGAAGAAGTGTGATGAAAATAAGTTCTTTATTTGGTGCCTAGTAACAAGGTTTTGAATAATTTGTTAAATAAATTGTTAACTGCAATAGCTTTGTGTCATTAATTTGAAGACCCAAGTGATTTCTAGGTTATAGTCTTGTTGATTTGCAAAAAACATCCCAGAAAGTACTTTAGTTACTTTCATATTTTTAGTCCCACCGTTCCATTTTACTATCCAAAATCTAGGGATCCCGCGGGATCTAATTTTGAGTAGCCGAACCCTCATTTAATGTTATCTTTGCCGTAATTTTAAAGAGTAGGACATATCCGTACATGAGCCTCTGCTGTTCAAAAAAGAATCTATTTTTTAAGGATATGCCCGAAGTTAATTCAGCAAAAAGATATAAGATGTATCGAATGCAGGTCTCTGAAGAGATGTTGAAGAACTACTATGGGCCTTCATGAAATGTAGTAGGGAGATATTATTTACTGATACAAACAAGATAAAAGTCTTCAAACTGGCTTTTCGTAAACGAGCCAAAATCAAAAAGGTCCGTCAAATTCACTCTAACATTAAGGTCAGACCAGGATAATGTACCGCCATTGCGCTAAGCTAAACATCGATGTGCAAGAAATTTTGCACAAAAACAAGACGAGTGTCATCGGCCTAGCATCATACTTAGCTGAGTCGATTACCAGCGGCTAACCTTCCTGTTCAACTTCCAATCATCTCTATAAAGTAATTAAAATATAGGTATTGCTCCAGCAAAAGCCCAAGGTATTTTTTTTTTTATGTGAAAGACTAGAGTCTCAGGAAACGTCCTTTATACTGTGTCGACAATCTATTTTTTTCATATAGAGTGTGCAATGTCGAACAGCAGCTCTAGTCTTGGAAGGAAGGAGCTATCACAACCTACCAGAGATAGTTTTCAGTCCACCTACTCCCAACCAGTACGGTCGCGACTTTGACATCGGGGCATTGAGAAACAACTCGCTGGAGTGTTATGTCTCCTGAAACGAGTTGAATCTCATCAACCAATCGATTACATGCGCTTTGGTGGAGCGGGGAAGGGCTAAGGAAGGCTATGACAGAAGGAATCAGGAATGTAAAGAGGGAAGAAGAAAGAAGTAAAGTTATATAGATGAGAAAGTGGAAAAGGCCAAAGACCGTGGGGCTGGCCGGGATTCGAACCCGGGACCTCTGGGATAGTAGTCATGCGCCTTACCTCCAGACTACCGAGGCCCCCAACCAGTTGCCAGCATCATTCGAAATTCAGAAGGTTGTCCGGCTCCTCTGTACTAACCCTTCGCGCTGTTTAGTCCTAGGAAGGGTGAATTACTAGCTGCTAATCACAGAAATATAAACTAACACGGGACGGCTGTGTCTGTGCCCTATATATGAGCGATCACACTAAAGGTAGCTTCTTTAAAAGGACAGTTTATCTGTGAAGATGGTAAACAAGTAATCCGTGAAGATAGCAAATCCGCGAATTTACAGCGCGTTGTTGCATTCCATTTTTAAGATCGAAGGCCCTACTTTTTTTTTGTTTTTTTTTTTTGTTTTTAAGTTATCACTTTTGGTGAAAAGTTTCTTCCGACTAACTTTTCACAGTGAAAAAAATCCTAGGAAAATTCCGAGAGAAGAATGTGAACAAATAACATCATACCTTCGTAGCCTTCAAGCAGGTATACAACTCCATCCAAAGAAAGAAATAATTTCAATTACTACTTAAATTAACTATGCCAGCCAAAAGAGTAAGTGATAGAGCTAATCTACCTCGTCACAAAAGCCCCGGCAAGAGTTCAAAACATAGTACTTCCAATAGTACTTCAAGGGCATGATGATGGGGTGGCGCCTTTAACCTCGCATTTGAATGCAGTCATTAGAAAGATGTCATTTCAAGAAAATTACACCTTGATAAATAAATTTGCTATGGTGATAGGATATGTCGACGACATCAACAGAAGGCAGTTCTTTTCTACGGTTGCGAAACATGGAAAGTCCCCCAATTCATCACAAGGCGCCTACAAGTTTTATTCAACAAATGCTTACGTCGTATCCTAAAAATCCGCTTGCAAGACAATTCCAAATGAAAAGCTATGGCGCCGTGCCGGCCAAGGAAGGATAGACGACCACATCTTGCGGGGCGAAAACAAAAGTCTAGCCAAACAGGCTATTGACTGGAATTCGCAAGGATCCCGTCAAGCCGGAAGACCTAGAACAACGTGGAGGAGAACCCTATTAGCAGAGGCTGCAACAACTGGCACCTGTTGCAAAGAGCTAAAAGAAATCAGTAAAAGAATTATGCTCGGAAACAAAACCTTTTTTCGCAAGTCATACACTCCCTAAAGTCTTGGGCAATATGGAAAGCTAATTATAAAGTTCATTGATTGGCCACAATTCTCACACAAAGGATGGGTGACTGCTAAACTTCCCCTAAGGCCTAAGGCGTCCATTGGGGGCGAATGGCTAACAAATACATCGGAAAGTGGTGGCACCCGATTTGTCACTTCTGTCAAAACCCGAGAAGAGTCACTGCAGACGAAAACCTAGCAGATCTGTTAGCAAGTCTTAATCCTACCTCCCCGCAGTGCCCCCTGGGGTATTTCTTCGGAAGAAGCTAACGAGTGATGGGCGAATGGTGCGCTCTCTGTGCCACAAAACGGAGTTTTAAGTCGGTTGGGCTGATGGTTACCATCCATCCAATGGCGCTACAGCCCAAATCGAGCCTTGGCCTCCTCTAGGGCATTTCTCCAAGTTTGACGGTCCCTTGCAGCATGTCTCCAGTTCCGGATGTTGAGCATTGACTCTGCGTCAGCCGTCACAGAGTCTATCCATCTTCTCCTGGGTCTACCTACTGGCCTACTTCCCGAAATTTCTGATGCCATAAGCCGTTTTGGGATGCGATTGTCCTCCATCCTGATCACGTGACCGGCTAGTCTCAATCTGTTGATTTTTATTAAAGTTGAGAGTGGGTCGTCAAAAATTTCATACAACTCGTTGTTGTATCTTCTTCGCCATATTCCATCCTCTCTGATTGGGCCTATTATGCATCTGAGAATTTTCCTCTCGAACCTGTTCACTCGTTCCTCTATGTCCTGGGTCATAGTCCAAGTCTCGCTACCATAACACAGTACTGGTCGTATTACTGTTTTGTAGATTGAGAGTTTCGTTTTCCTGTGCACAAATCTTGAGTGCAGGATTTGTTTTTGGGCATAAAAGGCTCAATTAGCCAGTAGTATTCGTCTAGTTATTTCTTCTTTTTCTTCGTTTCTTTTTGTGATAGTATACCCAAGGTAGACTGTTTTATCGACTACTTCTAGGTTATGTTCGTCGATGGTTATATTTCTTCCCATTCTAAATCGTCCTGCTCTGGATTGTTGCATCACCTTCGTTTTTTCTTCGTTAATCTTCAGGCCTATGTCCTTTGCCGCCTCTTTTAATTCAACATAGACTTCTTTTGCTGCCAAAAAGTACCTTCCCACGATGTTTACGTCATCCGCATATCCAAGTAATTGTACCGACTGAGTAGCTATTGATGCACTTCTCTGGACTGACGTTTTCCTTATCAGCCATTCTAGGGCCAGGTTTAAAAGCATAGGGGCCAGCCCATCTCCTTGTCTAAGCCCTTGGCGTACTTCGAACTCGTCTGTTACAGCATTTTGGATCCTTACTTTCGCCAGTGAGCTGTTTGTGGCGCATTTGATTAGTTGTACCAACTTTGAGGGGACTCCTATTTCCGATAAGATCTCGTATAGCCTCTCTCTGTTTATTGAGTCATATGCCTGTTGAAAGTCGACAAATATCTGGTATACTCCTACATTCCTTTCCAAGGTTTTCTCCAGAATTTGCCTTAAGGTCAGCAGTTAGTCCGATGTTGACCTGTTTGTCCTAAAACCAGCTTCATATTCTCCTATAAGGCTTTCCGCTATAGGTTCCAGTTTTTGTTTCACAAGGATTATGAAGATTTTGTAGCTGGTGCTGAGGAGTGAGATGCCTCTGTAGTTTTTGCAGTTTAGTTTATCTCCTTTCTTGTATATTGGACATATAATGGCTTTCTTCCAGTCCTCTGGTATGTATAACTTCTTCCTCTCAGATGGTGCATATGAGTTCGTGTAATGTTCGTAATAGTTGGGGTCCTCCTTCCTTTAGCAGCTCAGCTGCTATTCCATCGGCGCCAGGCGATTTGTTGCTGTTCTGCCTTTTTACAGCTTCCCGCACCTCATCCAGTGTTGGTGGTTCTATTGAGATGTTATCTTGGGGAATTATAAATGCCTCTGTCTCTGCATTCTCGTTTGATATGGAGATAGGATTCAATAGGTTCTGAAAATACTCTCTCCACCTTTCATTTATCCTATCAGGATCTGCCAACAAGTTCCCATCTATGTCCTGGCAGATGTCCGTTCTTGGCTGGAACTGATTGGTGATCTGGCGAGTTCCTTTGTACGCTTGTCTAATTCTCCCTTCATTGAAGTCTTCCTGTATCTGTAGGATTTTCCTATTTAGATATTCCCTCTTCTTCTTTCTGCACAGCTTGTCTGCGATTTTTCCTTTTTCCTTGAAGACTTCCATCCTTGCTCTTGTTGGCCTTGCGATGTACTCTCGGTTCTTTCTTCAATTGCGGTTCTACAGTCTTGGTCAAACCAATCAATTCTAGTCTGTCTGGGGGCCCAGCCTAGTGGCTCTTCTGCTGCCCCCTTTATGCTGCTTTTGACCTGTTCCCATTTGTCGGTGATGTTGGGCTGCTCATCTACCTCTCAAGTTTTGTACGACAGCATGTTGGTAGGCATCTCTTATTTATTCCCGTTTTAGCTTATCTATATCGTATTTTGGTATGTGTTTTAGTTGCTATCCGGGTTCTCAATTTCACTTTGACTAGATAGTGGTCCGAGCCACAGCACGCTCCTCTCATTGTTCTTACGTCTAGTATACTCGTGGCCCCTCTTCTTTCAATTAGGACGTGGTCAATTTGATTATTAGTTACTCCGTCTGGTGATTGCCACGTCATCTTATGTATATCTTTGTGCGGGAACACTGTTGAACTTACTACCATTGCGTTTGAGCTTGCGAAATTGATCAATCGACTACCATTGTCATTGGTAACGTTGTGTAGCATATACTTTCCTATGACTCCTAGGAACTCCTCTTCTTTTCCTACTTTGGCATTCATATCTCCAAGCACCATTTTATTATCGTTTGACCTGATGGTGTTTGTTAGCTCTTGGTAGAATTCCTCTTTCTCCTCATCCGTTTTCTCTTCTGTGGGCGTTATTAGACTAATGTTATGTAGCCTTGTTTTAATGCGAAGTGTGCATATTCTATTGCTGACTGGTTCGAAGTCCAGAATCAGAGATTTCATTTCCTTCTCTATGATGAATGCTACTCCGAACTCTCTTCTTCCATTTGATGATCCGCTGGAGAGTACCGTGTGGGTTTTTAGATCCATTATACCACTGTGGGTCCATTTTGTTTCTTGAAGGGCTGTGATCTTTATGTTATATTTTTTGAGAAGTAATAAAAGCGAACGCAGAGCGCCCGTTCTGTTGAGCGTCCTGACGTTCCATGTTCCAAAATCAAATTCCATATTCCGTTGCCAGACTCGTTGCCGTTGAGTCCGTCCTGTCCGAGGCCTGCCTTGAGGATTCGTGACGGGTAGGTTTTTACGGTGGAAGGTTGTCAGCCTGCCGCCCAACCTGGAGGACCAGTCCGGCTGACGGTTACCGCTCCCATAAAAAACACCATTGCTGCGAATCGGCAAACATTGTGTTTCCATCCTATGTCCCATGAGGGATTAAATGGGAATAAGTAAGTAAGGCGTTCATTAGACTATAATTTTGCTGTCACTTTTACCACAAGTGATGACTGATGCAATTTTGTCAATATTTTGATTTCCTTCAATCATGACTAATGGTGTAATGGACGCCTAACAGTCCCAATTTCTCACAATCCACATGGAGAACTAGATCAAATAACGAATTAATCCAATTATTAATGACACAGGTAAAAATAAAAAATTGTATATAGCGGGCGAACACCGGCTTTTTCGCCTTTTAAGGGGGATATGATGACCGTAGAATTTTTAGCTATTAATAATCTTGAGGAGCAATAAATCTAAAGGAGCAATAATTTTACATTACGAAAGGGTGCAAGTTCCCACAAAACAAATTCAACAATACGTTTGGTTCAGATTCTTTTTTCGTCCAAAAATTGCCCGTGGAATGGCCGCGTACACAGCTTAGTTCTTGGCCATTTAAATCTTTTGGTCAAGTTAGGTCGTCGTGAGGCCGTATGTGCTCCCTTTAAAAATGATTAAAAATTCTATGGTCGTCATATCAGCCGTAGAAAAGCCAAGTGACTGGTGATCGGCCGCTGACGCCCATTTTAGCTTTTTCAAAAAAAAAAGCTTAGACAGAGGCTCTGTCCGTCTGTGACCTTCTTTCATCTTTGAAAGTATTGCCGCTACAGACTGGGGCCATATCTCAAATTGTAGCTCTTGGTCAAAAGACCTAAATCTGAGAAAATGGTTTGGAAATTTCAACCGGAAGTATATTTAACAACAAAAAAGAGATTTCTAATTAAGTCTATATATCGGTAGCGGTAGGCGCTGGAATCCTATCCCGGGGAACCAAGTTCAATTCTCGGACACGCAATGGTGAAATACATTTTTTTACTTCGGTGGAACATGTTTGGATTCTATAACTAAGTTATACTATTTAATAATGATACTCAGGAGAACATAAACATTTATTTAATTAAAAGTGAAAAAATATCATTTTCTTGATTTTTTATGGCACTTCGGCGGCTTTATAAATCATTAATTAAAAATCACCATTAAAAATTTTTGCGGAAATAATATAAAGTATTTATTTGTTTATATGCATATTTTTTATGCTGCTCATTTTATTAGTTTATAGTCATGTAGGTGGTGCTGTAGACAAAAAAAAAAAACTCAATTTTATCGAACTTCGCTGTGGATTTGTCACAAAAAAATATGTATGATTTTAACATTTTGTAGGTTTTATGAAAAATGGATAATTACAATTAAAATTATTAGTGACTGTCAGTGGTATAAAACGAAAAGTAGATGTCTAATTTTTACCAGGGCATATAAACGCTTACTGAAATGAACGAAAATTTATAAATTTAATTGCTTGAACGGTGTATTTAATGCCGGGTTTCCACCAAGTGATTTTTCTCAGAATTTTTAATATTTTACAAAAATTTTACAAACGGTTTCCCCATATCTAAAATTTTTTGCAGCCCTTTGTCTAAAAGCATAGTTTGAAGTTTTTATTAACTAAATTTGTATGTATCTTTTCAGAATAACAAAATAAACAATAAATAAACTAAGCCTGCGTTGATGGTAAAATCTTGAAGCGGGGACTAATTAAAACCTTTTGGTACATATTCAATTGTGAGCTACAACTCAATCTATACTAAGCTAAATAAGATAAATCCGTTCTTAACTATAACTTTTGTTTCACGTTGCATTGATTTAAATATTGTCATAATGCTGTATCCTAGTTTGGCCGTGGAGATTCATAAATATTACACTGACCAACGCTATATATAATTAATCTTGCAAAGTTTTTGTTAAAGGCTTATCTAGGTTATAAGTTGTGATTCTTTGCGTAATCTAAAACTTAACAAAGTATTTAACAAACACTGTACAATAAATCATCACAGCTTAAAAAAAGAGCACCCCAAATTCACCAAGAATTGAACCCTGGTCCTTTCGCACCCCGATCTAGCGCCTTCTCAATACTCCAAACACTAACTTGTAGGAATGTGGCAATAAGCATATTTATTCATGCTTACGTAAAAAGGTACATTCCAATGCTAGATATGTATAAACTTTCGAAGGAAGTAAACAACTGATTTATGACAACAGATTTTCTATTATTTATGAAATGTATTTTGTATATTTTATGGAAATTGATAATCACAGGTAAAACGAAGAGTAATGTAATATGATGGAGAATGGAGTGTTCACTATTCTTTGTCATAGATGGGGTGTAATTAAAATATATCAATTCTTTCAAATTCTTGGCGGGTAATTATTGTATAATTCTTTCAGCAGCATCTACATGAAAGATGCGTTAATTTTTTAAGTTATTTGTTGGAATGTTTTCGTGATTCATCACAATCTCCACTTAATATATTGTCATCCAGTCAAGAATACCATGAAAAAGCGTAATTAGTGGCTAGTCTCTAGGCACAACATCCCACTAGTTTTATTTTTACTCGGGTAGTGAAAAAAGTTCTTCATTGGTATTTATGTTCCTTCTTTCTTTAATTTGCTTCTTTTGGCCATTTTGACATTGCAATGGCACCTCGTCTCATTTGAAGTGGCACTGTAGTGGCCAAAAAAGGGGCCTCTTAAAAATTAATTTTATAATCGTGTCCTACTCAACACCAATATGTGTGCACATTTAATGAAACCTCCGCCATCTTTACACCCAAAAACTGAGGTGAGCAATCGCCTGCAAGACAGAGTTACAAATTGAGGAGGACTGCTCCTACGTCAATTTGCTTTCCTTGCGGTTTCCCTTTTCTTCTATCGGGGTCCCTGCTTTCCTGAAGAATCTTCTGACCGCTGGCTTTTGGCAGTGAACCAGTTGAGGCCGGCATGCGACTTAGCGGCCTCGAAGGCACGTGAGCTGGGGCTGCCAATTTTATTGTGGGTCCAGAAACTTCTGGCAGAACGGCGGCTGTTTGGGTCTTCTTATTGGCTCTTCGCGTTCCTTGCGGCCGTTCTACCTACGTTTGTGGAGAAGAAGTTTGCGAAAGCGAGACCTGTGCGTCCCCAATTTCCACTCCGTCCTTCCTTACCTTGGGCCTCTTCCTTCTGGTGGCGCAGATAATTTTTTCTTATCAGGTTGTACGACCATTTCGACAACCTTCCGAGGTAATAATTCAACAGCATTGCCGCCAGTTGCCTGGTTAATCAACCAGTTGCCTGGTTTATCGTAATCACGATGCCGAAGACTCTGTGCTGGTCAAGGTACCTTCTGAGGAGATCCCTTTTGCAGCTCTGACATATAGCATCAGACCCACAACTTCCTTCTTTTGAAATTTTGAAGTATTTGATTAAAAGGAAGTTCCATCCTGACAGAGCGTCCATATCAGGATAAGGCATTATATAACTGGGTGTGCTCTCATTATTTTGAAGAGGCGAATCGTCATTAGTAATATAAGTTTGGGTTTCCCGACGTTCTGCAGGCTCGTTACCATGTACAGCTTATTATACCTTTATGCAGGGCTCAGTTCATTATTGGCATATGCCAAAATCAAATAAATATTCTCGAACTTAAAATCGTTGGAATGCAGGGCTTATTTAAAATCAAAGTTCTAAAGTAGAACTAATCCAAATGTCAATCTTCTTACAGAAAATGTTTTGGATATTTAATATGATAATTGACAAAATTGTCCACTTTTTACCTTTTCTATTATTAAAGGAATGTCCTATTAAAAATATGCCCATAGAAATGCCATCTTTATTATGTTGTTGAATAACTTGACAAGAGGAAAAACCTGTCAACATTCCAAAAATTAAACCAGATCGTGAAATAATTAAAAGTCATGTTTTATAGCCGCTTATTACCTGCTCACCAGAGTATGTCACACCATTCAATCATAATTGGTAATAATCGTATCGAATTACAAAATAAATTGAAGCGGTCTTCATTGAAACAACAATCCGCGCAATTTTGACGAGAATTTAGCCAATGCCAAAAATCCAGAAATATTTTATTAACACAAAGTGAAGGTACCGCCGACAGTGGGCAATTGTTAAGCTACTTACGGCGCTGGATTCACGTTATGCTGCCTCCTCTCCCTTAATCAAGTCTTTTGTTGCCTTGTCGTACTTAAATAAATAAGGACTTAACCACTGACAGAATTAAATATGCCGCGAGTCGTGGCATCGCGTCCATGGAAGACCTAACAGTTGTCGAACGTCAATTAAGAGAAATCATAATTTAAAGATTTTTATCGGAAACCTGACGTGAAAGACGCGAGGTGTATTTCCACAAAAAGAAGAAAAAACGGATAACAAATTACTGGACGTGTCAATGCTTCGATAATTAATTAGCGGCTTAACAGAGCGCCGAAATTGAGTTTGCTTGTATCGGGGCTTCGTACCGTTGGTATACTCCCCAGTATCGCTCACTTTACCGATCAATTTACTTCCCAAGGAAAACGCAAATGCTTGACTAATTGATCTTTGAGGTGTCAGTCACTTTGCAAATACTGATTGGTAGTCAATCAAAATTACCGGATTTCGTCTGGTTTGAAGTAAATTCAATTACGAAAACGATAAGTTTTGCACCGATTTTGCATAAACACTGAACGAACAGGTCGCTGGTTGGCTGTCATTACTTGGCTAACTAGCTGTGTTCGGGCGTTTTCTGTACGTTTGACGGCAACGTTTCATTCAGATCAGATTGCATCGTTTTGAAGGCTTCATTTCCCATTAGTCCCAGTTAATGTTGCTACATCCCCAGTGATAAAGCATGAAGGTGCACATTACCAAACTTACGTAGACCAACTATTACACTTTTTGCTTAGGGCAACTTTCGATAAAGCTTCTCTCACGTGTTGCAAGGGCTCCGATTTGTGGTTTGTGCATATCAAAATGTGATCACTTTCATGGTCTTTACTATTTGAATCGAAAACCAATTTGGGCGCAGTTAACACAATAATAAAAATAGAAAATCAATCAAACGCCAGATCTTGTAACTCGTATAAATTATGTTAGAGAAATTCTTTTGTTACTTAATTTATGTATGAGCAAATTTCAAACGGCATAAATCACTTTGCTGAGTAGTTCCGATCGTTTCGATAAAATATGTTCTTTTGGAATGCGCCATAATTGTATTATTTATGAACTGGGCACAGACTTACAAAGTACAAATTTTGTGAATAATAGGATCAAGGGCATTTGACAGTCATTCAAGGTGTTATGGGTGCATCATTCGACAGGAGAGATGCAGAAGACGAGTTAAGTAGTTATTTAAATGATGATGACTTGTGTCGTGTACTATTTTCGGTGACTGCAGATGCTCGTTTAGAATATTCAGAAGAGTTGTGGTAGTTAGATATTAGCGAAATAAAGGAACCAACAGGTAGTATAAGAAAATAGGCTGATGCCGAACTGATAGAATTTCGAACGTAACCTCCTAGCGGTGGCCTAGAAAGGATAAGCTAAAGTGATCGCCAACCTTAGAGCTTAATAATCCAACCTTAAAATGATATATTACGGAACGAGTGGCAAGTCTTGAAGACCGAGTGGAATATCGATGGCTTTGGCGTCACTTAAGAGAAACCATACTTACTTACTTCCAGTAGCTGAAAGGGCATTTAATTATTGCTTTAGATATATGATCATGATACATTGGGTGATTCATTTAGAAACAGTTTTTTTAAAAATAAAAAACAATCAATTTTATCGGGAAATATTTAGTGTCACATAAAATAACCGTTTTTCACATTTATTATTTAGAGATCATTTCTTTAAAGTATGTTATTCGCATGGTTATTCAAAACTTGCAATTTTCGAAGGCGCAATCGAACATTTGTAGTGACATTTGGCCAATGCCGCGAGTAGCATGGCTAATCTAGGTTGGCTTTGGATTTTACATATCCCTTGAGGGAAAATTGTAGAGGTGTGATAGCCAGGCCCGGCTCGAGGATATTTGGCGCCCTGGGCAAACAAGTGTTTGGCGCCCCCCTAAAGACATGGTACCATTGGTATATTTTTTTTTTCTTTTCCGTATACCTTCTGATTGAGTGAATGTTTTTTCAGTATCAAGATCATTTGCCAGCAAACTAGCTTCTACACAAACATTTTCAAAACTCTCATCTGATCTAAGTTTCCTCAAAAAATCTAATGTTTTGTCAAGGGTTTGAACACCTCCGATACTGCGAATTCAGCTCCTTGCAATGATTTGCTAACTAAATTGATTTGATAAAAAATGTTGTACCAAAAAACAGTTAGAAAACAAAATGACATCGTTTTCATTTTTTTAGCCAGGGATTCCGCTATGCATATATCTTCAACATCGAATAATTGGTCTTCACTCATTTCAAATCATGCATCATAAATTTCTCCCGCTGTATAGCGGAATGGCCGAATAGCGTCGATTCTACTTTCCCACCTTGTGTCACAGAGAGGTTTAACAGTTAACAGCGGTTACTCCCCTGTTAACAATTTTTCGTGTATCACTCTAGTTTCTGGTTCCGTTTGTTCCACCTGTCTTAAAAGCGAACTGGACTCGAAGCGAAGTGTAAACGTGGAAAAAGCGGGATTAGAAAAGTTACACAGATATAAGACGGATTCAGGGACCCCAATAGGAAAAACCTGGGTATCCAAAATTTGTCAACAAGAAAAAAAAGAATAACTACAAATGCCAGGTAAACAATTGAATTCGAATTTCATTCCTGAATGACTACTTGCTTTTACTTAGGAATAAATTAAAAATTTTGGACACAAAAAAAATCGGTTGGTCGTCAGTGCCGCCCCCTTTCGACAGCACCCTGGGCAACTGCCCAGCTTGCCCGTTCCTTAAGCAGGGCCTGGTGATAGCACATGACCTGGGGAACTAATTCACCTGTCCGAAGCGTGAATTAACACATTTCACAGTTTCACCGGCTGTGTGGCAAGTAGTGATGAGCAAGACTGTGCTTGAAAATTTAGCAAGAAAAGCAAGACCAAGACAATACAGGACAAGGGCAAGACAAAACTGCAAAATGAAGATAGCAAGACTTTTTGCTCATCACTAAGTGCCAAAAGTCTTACAGTGATGAGCGAAAAGTCTTGTCTTCCACATTTAGCAAGACAAGTCTGCAAGACTTTCTGCAAGACTTCTTGCAAGAATTTTTTCGGGACTTTTTGCTCGCCGCTGCAAGACTTTTGGTACTTAGTGATGAGCCAAAAGTCTTGATGTCTTGATCTATCACGATACTGATTTTTGTAAACCAAATTTCTTTAAATTAGTATTTTGAAGATTAAAGTAAAGCAAATTTTTATGTAGGAAAATATCAAATAAAATTTCGTTGATTTTTCACTCTTAAAAACCTGTTTTTATCAATTACGAATCTTTATGTTAAAATCGCCGAGGTTCTCAAAGATTTTTCCAATCACTGACATTCAACAAATTCCGGGGCGTATGGGGGAACGAAATAAAAAAATCGCTATATCCATCTATTTTGTGAAAATATTCAGACATTTGCAAATATGAAATCAGGTATAACAGCAACCGTTTTTTTTTTCTGTGACATGGTCAAGTTCAGGAGTCACCTTTTGTACCACTAGTAAGTCATATCTTTAAAGTGATGGTGCAATGTCTAGTAGTAAGCTTGATCTGAAGGATAGAAGAGAAGGGATAGGTTGGGGGTCTAGAGGGTGCGTGAGTAGATGTCGATGAACCTTGCGTTTGAACTCTGAGATGTTACATGAGCTCGGAAACACCAACTAATAGTGGTAAAACTTGCTGAGGGCTGTATTCCTACGGTGGCTTAAATGGTCGATCGTGGAGCAAAGGGTACTATCACCAATGAGTTTGATGGTACGGATTTGCACCTTGTCCAGCAAAGCCAAGGTGGTTTTTGGGGCGCCATCCCAGATATATGAGTTGTATTCGAGGCGGAGCCGAATGTAGCATTTGTAGATTGTAGCCAGGGCAGTTGGCTGAAAGAGGAGCTTGTATCTCTTGAGGAATCCCAGGCATTCATAAGCTTGTTTGGCGATTTCGAATAATTGATTATTCCATCGCAGATCTGAAGATAAGATTACGCTGAGATGGGTCAGCCATAACATTCTTTTTGCCTATAGTCCAGTAAATAGGTACTTTTTTTGTTTTTACATATTTTTATGAGTTTAAATTCAAAATGGCGTCATCCCCATCCTTATGCTTCACTTATAATGAAGGGAAACGCGTTTAATTCTATATCTCAGAAACTATGCGTTTTACGACAAAAATGTATTTAATCTTTTTTGTAGATAAATAAGTGATTTAACTTTTTTGTTCAGAATTTTTTTTTGTAAAGTCAATATGTTCGGAGTTAAAGTGCTTCAAACTTTATACATCACTTTCTTTGCACTATATTTCGTTAATGGCTAGACCGCCATAAAAAAAATCCTTCCTAAGACTTATATAACACACGATTATCTATGACTTTTGCTTTTATCGTTTTTAAATAGGGATAATATTTCACGAGTTATAGCGCTTTAAATGTCGGAAAATGTAAATTCAATAAAAAAATAATTTCCTAATATCTTTTTCTTTGACATTTAAACTGATTATATCGTGTGTTGAGCTCATCATTGCCCACAATTGCTGCCTTTACTTTTTTCTATAAAGTTGATATTTATGGATTTATTACACCTCAAAAGTTTATTAAAAATGGTTTTTTGCAAATATCTAGTCAACTATTTATTTACGATGACAAGTTATACCAACAAATTTGTTTGTTATAAAATTCCGTTGAAATTTTACTTTAAACATTTTTTTCTAGACTAGATATTTGCAAAAAACCATTTTTAATAAACTTTTGAGGTGTAATAAATTCATAAATATCAACTTTATAAAAAAAAGTAAAGGCAACAAATGTGGGCAATGATGAGCTCAACACACGACATAATCAGTTTTGAAATGAAACGGGGAAAGAAAAAGGTATTAGGATTTTTTTTTTAATTTACATTTTCCGACATTTAAAGCGCTATAACTCGTGAAATATTATCCCTATCTATCTATGTCTATGTGCCCCTTAATCCCTCGTGGGACATAGGGCGGAAACAGTTGCCCTCCAGCGGACTCTGTTTTGCGCGACAGCTCTTAGCTCTGACCAGGATCTCCCAGTAGTTGCGGCCTCTGCTAGTAGGGTTCTCCTCCACGTTGTTCTAGGTCTTCCAACTCGACGGGATCCTTGCGGGTTCCAGTCAAGGGCCTGTTTGGCTAGATTTTCGTTATCGCGTCGCAAGGTGTGGCCTACCCAATTCCATTTCCTTCGCCTGATTTGGTCGTCTATCATTTCTTGGCCGGCACGGCGCCATAGCTCTTCATTTGAAATTCTATCTTGCCAGCGGATTTTTAGGATACGACGTAGGCATCTGTTTATGAAGACTTGTAGGCGCCCTGTGATGAATTGGGTGACTTTCCATGTTTCGCTACCGTATAAAAGAACTGCCTTGACGTTGGAGTTGAACAGCCGCAATTTGGTGTTGGTTGAGATCTCCGTTGATCTCCATATGCGGAACAAGCATGCATATGCGCTTCGTGCTTTATTTATTCTGGAACTGACGTCTTCTTCTGCACCACCATTTTCGGTAATAATACTACCGAGGTAGCAGAATTTATCTACCAGTTCCACGTCACGGTTATTCAGCGCAGTTCGTTCAAGTGTGTTTGCATTTATCCGCATTTCTTTGGTTTTATTCGGATTCAGCCTTAAACCTGCTAGACTACTTTCTGTTGCCAAATTGTTTAACATGTTTTTTAGCTCCTGATGTCTGTGGGCCAGCAAACAGATATCATCTGCGTAGTCGAGGTCCTTAAGGCGATCTAGCAAACCCCACTGTATGCCGCCTGTTCTACTATCTAGAGCGCCAACAAGAATGTCATTTATTACTATAAGAAATAGTAATGGGGATAGTAAGCATCCTTGTCGTACTCCTGAACTCACCTCAAAGCTGTCGGATAATTTTCCGTTATGGAGAACTCTGCATTTGGAATTGTTGTATAGGGCTTTTATCAATTCTATTATCTTATCCGGCAGTCCACGTCGCCGTAATGCCTGCCATATAAAGCTCCTATTAACCGAGTCGAACGCTTTCTCATAATCTACGAAAGCAAGGTAAAGGGGGGATCGGAATTCAGTAGACTGTTCCACTATTATTCTTAAGGTGTTGATGTGATCTTTACATGAACGGCCCTTCCTGAATCCGGCCTGCTGCCTTCTAATCGTTTGATCTACTGCCTCTCTTATTCTTGATAGTATAGTGTGGGACAAGATTTTACCCACAGTAGATAATAGACAGATGCCTCTCCAGTTGTCGCATATTGTTAGATCCCCCTTTTTGGGTATTTTGACTATGATACCTTCCGTCCAATCCTCCGGAAAGGTACAGGTGTTCCATGCTAATTCGAGGATTGGCTGAAGCGCATCTGCTATGAGGCTTGAGTCGGCTTTCAACAATTCTGGCGGGATGCCATCTTTTCCAGCTGCTTTACCATTGGCCATCGCATGAATTGCGGTTACTATTTCCGTCTTGGATGGGGCCCGGGTGTTGATTCTTATCGGCTGTGCATTGTTGCTGTTTTCCTGAGGTTCCTGTGTGAGTGAGCCATTCAGGGCGGCGAAGAAGTAATCTCTCCATCTTTGGAGCTGCTCCTCGTCGCTGCACAGCAGCCTTCCATCCGCACTCTTAACGGCATGCTTTTTAGTAGAGTGCTTTCCCGTGAGCTGTTTAGTAATTTGGTACAGCACTTTACTGTACTTTAATAATTCCAGAATTTTATTTGCCTTTCTTCTTTTACTGCAAATTTAAAAAAAAATTGTATTATGTCGTTTAATAAAAGTAAAGAGTAAAAATATTTAAAAACTATTAGATAAAAAAACTTTTTAATATAGCACGTTTTAAACGAAAAAAGTAGGGTGCATACATGATTGATGCGAATGATTTCTCAACCCAGCTACTCTACACTCCTTACTATTGCCTATAGCATGCGCCCCACGTTTTTTCGTTTAAAATCTTACAAATATTTTTATAGCTAATTACAAATTCACAATCACAAATTTTCAGGACTATCTGTATGGTCTTAGGAATATGTTTGAGGTGCTAAATCTGTATAGGGCTAGGAGAAATTATTTTATACTTTTTAGCTCGTTATAAAAAACGTGCTATATTAAAAAAAATTTTTTTATCTTATAATTATTATATGCTTTTTAGTCTTGTGTGTATCGCGTTATGCACTTTATTCCGTTTGACTAAAATCGTTAATTTAAAATCGATTTCAAAATTTGACAAACAAAACATACACAGACAGGAAAGCGACTCAGTAGGGAAATTGTAAGTAATTACTCTGAGAAGTGGATTTTTGAGTACTTCGTCGGTTTTTAAAAACCAAAGATGTACTTTTGTAATGGCTTATTGGCAATACTGAGAAAAATGGCTTTGATGTATGTGGGTTTGACTTCGCTGTTGTCTGAAAAGCGGAAAGTGGAAATGCCCAACCAAAGGCTCGGGTGCTGTGAAGAAAATGGTAATCCGCCCTCTTGAAATGGCCGCCAGGGACCAAACGGTATATTGAGTATACTATATTGGTTATGGTGTTCTACTTATCATACCCTTTCATTTAATACCCATGTCGAAGGGGTTGTGAAGAATATCTCAATCCGCCCTCCTGAGACGGCCTCCATGGATCTAAAGCTATATACCACATTGCATTGTCATCGGAGCTAAAGCTGTGTGCAAAATTTCAGCATGATAGGATATCCGGAAGTATTTGAAAAATCGATCGCAAAATTTGTTCCGTGAAGAAAACTGTAATCCGTCCTCGTGAGACCTCCGCCATAGATCTAACGGTATAATGAGTATACCATATTGCATTGTCATCGGAACTGAAGCTGTATGCAAAATTTCAGGGTGTTGTGGTAACCGAAAGTATTCGAAAAATCGATTGCAAAATTTGTACCGGACAAACAGACAAACAAGAAAACGAGCTAATAAAAACGTTTTAAAATGGAAAAGTTTGCAGTTTTTGAATATTAAATTTTTTTTTCTATTTTGCCACTATCTGATTTAATTGCTGCCTGCGAATACACTGAACTCATAACACAAAATTAAACAAAATTTGAGTTCGGTGACAAAAGGGGCTTATGGAGGAGCGAGAGGACTATACTTTTCGGGGCTATGAATTTGAATCGGAAAAATGTCAGATTAGCTGTCCATTATTATATGTCAGTGTTTACGATGGTAAAATTCAATGGAAAACTTGAAACGGATGACTTGAAACAACTTCTGTAATGCCACCCCAGCACCGCCACTGTGTATCAGTGAAAAGTCACCACTTACCGCGAAGACATTGCTCGCCGAGCAAGCGCGTAATTCTGTCAGGGTCTTAAGGGTTACGACGTCTGACTGCTGGATTGGTTGCAATGGCAACAGCTTTCAACATCTATTTCTTCTTCTTTAATGGCGCTATAGTCCTTGTAGGACATGAGCCTCCTATTTAACTTTACTACTTTAATTTTATATCGTAGTTTCTTAAATCGTTAATCATGGGACGTTGTTGAGGTCTTTGCCGTAAATTCTTATTAGAATTATTTTTCAAGGAGAAGTTTTCAACCTCTAGCTTAACACATTCTACAAGGACCAGTTCGGATTTTGCTTCGTATTGCACCCTCGCCTTGCACCCTGCTCCGTCTGTTATTCTTAAATAAAAAAGAGCATCCAGGGGTCACCCTATGTAAAATCAACATCTTTGAGGAGGTGAAGTAGGATACGGTAGTAGGGCTATAGGTCTTAGATCGTATTAGCAGTTGACGTTTCTAAAGACTTATCTCTTTGGTGCAATGGTCCTTGATGCAAAGAGTTCCATTTGACTCGCGACAACACCAAGACACAATTTTATTACACTGGCCAATAATAGTTAGTTAGTTAGAAAGGGAAGTTATATAGGTGGTAGAAAATGTAAAGATTAAGGACCATGCGGCAGAGTGGATTCGAACCACCGAGCTCTGTAGTCGGGCACCCTATGTAGCAGTCGCTACTTGTATATACGTTTTTCATTGTAGTAAGTTTTATTCAAGTATCGATTCAGTTTCTGTACTGTAATAATTTCCAGTGCAGTGTGTTTGGTTACGTCATAATTTGGATTCTCACTACTACTATGAAATACACTTGGGGACTTTAGATTGTCATATCACGTATGTATACACTGTACACAGAAACAATTTTAAAAAAACATAGCCACACAAATATTGTGTTATTAAAATAATTTTGAATAATTGTAATAGTATTAGAGTTTTTATTATAACAGTTATGTAATTTAAAATAACGGTTAATTAAAAAAATATCTATCGTTTAATTAAAAGTATCTTTATTAAATAAAAGTTTTAAGTTTAATAAAAAACATTCTAAAAGATAATTATTGGCAATATACTAAAATTTATATTGCAATGAAATGAGGGAAGACAATGGAGGAATAAAAATAAGTCTGACCCATTTCACCTTAATCCTTAGGTCGGCTCTGAGCGCTGTCTTGGAAGGTCGAATGCTACCTGCCGGGCGGTGCATCAGCTCATATTGATATATTTTGGTCTAAAAAAATCTGCCTACGTTGGAATCTTACCAACCCCGAGCCAGATTCCTAACATAACGTCGCATAGTGGGACGAATCGCCTAAAACGTGGACAAAAGTCCGAAAATAAAAGTTTCGATCTAGGGATTTTCATCTTATGGGTTGACTACAATATTGTTGGCACTATTAAATCCCGGCATTAGAAACGGTTATTTGTAAAGCGTTCGGCTCTGTGCTTAAAAAACGTAGTGCAAATTGAAACTTGTATAAAATTATAACGACAATACAGATTCGAAATATTGAAAATGGAGAATGTTTCTCCAGTTATGACTAAATTTTAAATGCTTTCGAACTTGTTAAGCGACGTGTTAACATTTGTTATTTAAATAAACAATAATTATGTATAATAACGAGAAAAACTTATAAAATTCAATCGAAATAAAGAGATAAGTTATGAGTTCCACGGAATATCACTAAGTCAAGTATTTTTTAATAAACTAGGTTATATTTACTTCAGGATTAAAAAAGAAAATCCAGCTACTAGTCGCAACTCTCTTAGTAAATAACATATGCAGTTACGGCTGCTATATTTCAGTTTTAATGAAATGTCTATATAAGTGCGGGAAAATTCTGCATATTGTTAAATCTGCCCGAAATTTGGTGGTATTATGTTATCGACGTCGCTGATCACGAATTAGATTGCAAAATTTATAAATTAAAAATGACAGATCCAATATGGCGGACATAATTTTTCAAAATTTGTAGAAATAAGTTCAAAACTTGTTTCTATATGTTATTGAGCATGCCGATTACGAATCTTTTGGTTGATTACGAATTAGCTATGACTATGGTGGACGGAAAAGTATGCAATGTTATTACTGGGACTAAATCTGCTGTTCGCTGTTACCTATGTAATGCAAAATCTACAATGTTCAACGAAATTGACGAAATGCTGAAGAGGCCAGTAAACGTTCAATATTACAAATTTGGTTTGTCCAGTCTTAATGCGTAGATTCGGTGCTTCGAATGCTGTATTCACATAGCCTATAAAAGTAGCATACAGAGGTGGCAAGCACGCAAAACTGAGGGCAAAGAGGCCAAGAGCAAGAGAAAATTTGTGTTTCAAGAAGGATGTAAAAAAGAGTTAGGGCTCTTTATTGACATGCCAAAACAAGGTTTTAGTAGCACCGCTCGGCTATTTTTTGAAAACACGACTATATCAGCTCGTATAACTGAAGACGACGAAGAACTAATTCACCGCTTCCACATTATCTTACAAACGATATCATGTGAAGAAGCTATCGACATAGCGAAATTTCGTATGTATACTGTAGAAACAGCGAATTACTTTGTCCAAAAATATCCCTGGTATAAGATGCTAACTGGGGTCCACCGGTTACTAGTTCATGGGGCAAATATAGTAGCAGAAGCATTGTCGCCCATAGGTAAGCTCTCACAAAAAGCGCAAGAAGCGACAAACAAATTGATGAAAAGAAATAGAGAATATCATGCACGAAAATGTTCTTGAATGAAAAATATGGAGGATGTTTTTTGAAGACTACTGGCAACAAGCGATCCTTTTATTGCACCTCTGCGCAGGGTACTGCCAAAAAAGTAAAAAGCTTATTACCAGAAGCGAAAGCTCTTTTAGTGTTAACACCACCTATTGACGACAATAATGAAGACTCAGAGGATGGAGAAAGCGATTTATACGAAGACGAAGGTTTGATCGAGAATCAGACGAACAATCCCAAAAATAAATTTCTGGCGATATAGATTAAGATTGGAGAAAATATATCAGATTCATTGTAAAAGTTTGTCTAAAGAATGAATGAATTATGTACATAGTGTTTGGTTTTATGACTCATTATTTTAATTTTTTTAGAAATTGCATTCGCCATGTAAAATTGTCCCCTCAAATTTTCGAAGTATCAAATTCGTATTCATCATGCTCAAAAACATATAAATACAAGTTTTGAACTTATTTATACAGATTTTGAAAAATTATGTCCGCCATATTGGATCCGCCATTTTGAATTTCCAAATTTTCACATCAAATTCGTAATCGGCATGCCCAAAAACATCTAGATACAAGTTTATTTCTACAATGTTTTAAAAATGATGTCCGCCATATTGGACTAGCCATTTTGAATTTTCAGTTTTTGACATCAAATTCGTGATAAGCGAGGTCGATTACCCTATAATACCGAATTTCGTCCAAATTCATCAATATTTAAGCTTTTGTCTACGTTTTCGGCAATTCATCCCGTCGTTAAGAATCTCATTTACGAGTCCGATCAATCGGTGTAAAAGAGTATTTTTTTTTGATTTACTTAAACTTGAATAACTAGACTAATTATCGTAAAGTAACATAATTAGGCTCATCTTTTAGGTAAAATTGACCCCAAAAATCATTTCAAACTGCTGAGAAAAAAACTTCCGCAATTATGTATGTTTCGAAAAAACAACCATTTTACTGGACTAGTCGTCGTTTAATCTACCCGTTCCCAAAACTGCATGTGTAATGATTTTTTGTTTTTATTGATTTCTTTCTCTCTGCCACTTTTCTTCTTATTTTACGATAGGACGAATTAACTTCCCACGAAGGTTCTATTTCTCGTTTTGTGTATTTATAATTTTTTTTTAACGTTTACTGTTCATAGCTTTTTATTAATGATACAATTCCATTAATTACAAAATATCGGAACAACGCACAACAATGTCGTCAAGACCCTTCACTCTGGACAGTTGAATGAACGTAGGCCGCAAATATGATCAATAATTGCCTACGACCGGATCGAATTTCATAGACTTACATATGACGGCAATCGCCATGATCCCAATAAAACATTTTAATGCTTTCTAAGTCAACAATTAAGCTCAGGCACACAGACTTCGTTATTGTGACGCAAGTAGATTTTATCGCTGACTCCTTAACGACGAGTTGTAAAGCGTTAAATTACTGAAACAGTCGCAAACGGACCACGACATCGCACTTAATGCAGCATCAAAAACTGCCACAAAAGTTAATAACAAAATCTTTTGTTGTTAATCAACGAGAGCAACAATTTCTAACCTAGTGGCAATTGCTGGGGAGATCTCGGTTTGTTTTGTTCCTCGTTGTTTTGCGGTTTTGAAACTAGCAAAATGCAGAATTCGTGGATCTGATCTCGGCACACTACCGCTAGAAATCAGGGAGAGGACAGCTAAACTGGAGCTCCACAGAAGAAATTCAAAACATCCAGCCGGCACCGCGACGGATTCATGGAGTTTTGCAATGCTCCACTTGCTGTAGCTAGTAGGTCGTCCAATTAGATGAAGTCGTTGATTGAGGGTAATGCATCCTTACCGGCATTCTGCTGGGGCATCTGACTGTGTTATGCAACAGGTTGATGTGATCTTTATCTCTGGGAAAGGTCGCGCTCGAATGGTATCAAAAAATTCATGTAAAAATGCTATGAGAAAGCTGCAGCATTTTTAAAGCACTTCCGTGATTTGTTTAGTTTCAATTTAAATTTCAGCTTATTAGTTTGTGAATTGATTGAGTTTCGTAAAGAAGGTGGGAAATGGCATTAAAGCTTTGGTACAAAAATTCTGCTTCGGTTTTGAACTAATCTTGGACTTTCCATAGACTGACTACTGATGAATATAGATGGGGAAGTGTAGACTTTATTGTGCGGCTTCTCGAATTTAATAGTGGGATTCAAAGTACATAGAGCTATATGTGACAAAAATCAGCTCTCTACAACTAAAATGGAGAAGACACCTACATGACAGATTGATTTATACAACCACTTTCTATATATGTATGTACTGCAAGATGGGCGTGGTTTGACTCGTTATGCCTAAGCAAAACTTCTTTTTGTACAACCCATCTTTGTGCTCTGCTTTTACCGAAAAAATAATAGAGAGAAAAGAACCAAAGATCAAGGATGATACGACCGAATCATACCGGGACAAATGTTGCTTAATTTCGGTGATCGAATAAGAGACGATTTTCAATTTTAACGCAGACGACAGAGAAACACAGGAATTAATTAGATTGAAGTGTCGGGATTTCTGAGGTCATCAGGCCAAAGGTCTGAAATACTTGATTCATATGTATATAAGTATGCTACTCTGTTAAACAACAGTCACAATTTATCACACTGGAAAGCTGTGGAGGATGCACCGTTTTACCCCTAAGTAGAAATAAAAAGTGAGCTTATAGCCGGCAAACGAAGATCGCTTGGCTTTTTAAGGGGGATGTGATGGCCATAGAAATTTTAACCACTTTTAATGGGCCATTAAACCATTTTGAATACAGCCTCACGACGAGCAAACTAAACCAAATAATTTAAATGGTTAAGAACCAGTGCAGTGCACGATATTCCACGAGCACATTTGAGCCAAAAGAGAATCCGAACCAAATGTATTGTTGAATTTGTGTTATGGAAACGTGAATATTTTCGTTATGTACAATGAATATTCGATTCTCGTTTTCGCGTTGCAAGGTGCGGCTAACCCAATTTCATTTCCTTCGCCTGATTTGATCGTCTATCCTTTCTTCGCCGATACGGCGCCATAGTAGTCCAGCCAATGCACGGAAAAACGGCCAAACCTGGAAATCCTGCCAATCAGCACCAATTTGAACCAAAATTTGGATTTGGGTTTTGCTTACTCTCCATTTCAAAGTTGTAAATGAGTCGAGAGTTGCCTTTTATTTTTTAGGGGTGTAAACTACCCCCATTCGAAAATCATTGTAGAATTGTAGATTCAAGCGTTTAATCGATAGAAATTATCAGTGCATCATGAATTACTAACCCCTATAAAAACAATCTCTATAAAAACAACCCCTACGGATTAAAATTTGATTTAAAAAATTATGGGTCTTAAGATTTTAATTTATAAATAAATATATTTTTTGAGTGAAAAAACACAATAAATCAAAATATATAATAAAAATCATGTTCTTTTTCATCCTCACTCCTTTCCAAGTCTACCTCATCCTCTCCTTCCTCCTCGCTTTTCTCTTGATCTATAATTGGAGCCCTATTAAGACACTTGTCTCCGCTGCTTGTTGAACAAGCTGAATTGCAGAAGAGTGCTACTCTTCGGCAACCGCAGGTTGAACCACAGCCCTTTTTGCAGCTACAAAAAATCATTTTTGTGTGTGTATGCGTGTGTGTCTCACAATGTGTGAAAAGATGAGGTTATCTTCTTCAGCAGTGTTGTAATATACGTGTTTTGATAACTTTGTTATTGAGTATTTTTACTATAACTCGCTTAGATTTTGAGCTATCCAGTTCAACAAAAAACCATTTTGTAGGTTTTTTCAAGAGCTATAAGCAGATGTAAAGAAATTTGTTTTGAAGGTATTATTTTTTAAAAGGTTTGAGCTGAAACAGCTACAAAACGTTACTATTTGCGAACATACGCAAACTTGAAACCGCCATATCTTACACAATTTTTATCGTACAGGAAAAGTAATCAAACCAAAGGTTTAAGAAAAGACCCTATAATTATTTTCCCTCTACCAAATTTTGCGTATCTCATAGTTTTTGAGTTATTTTTAAAGAAAGACATTTTTTCGCAAACTTGCAAAAAAGCTCTCTTCACTTCAAGTTCAAATTTTTCCAAAACTAAGAACTGAAAACTGGTCAAACTTATAGAGCATATTACAAGTGCATAAATAAAGTAAATTGTAAAGTGGCAACGATCATTTTCAGTTGAGGTGGTAAGGGGGTGATTTTCACAATTTTTTCCGCAAAAAAAAAAATAGAAAACAATTTTGTTTTTGTCATAACTCGCTTAATTTCGACACTAGGAACTTCAAAGCACTTCAAAAAAGTTCTATGAGTTTTCCCCCAAAAATGCATTGTTTTTGAGATATTTCACGTTGAAACTTACGATGTTGGCGTTTGCCGAAGAAGAGCCAACCTTTAATAAGCTATTACTCCGTTAGTATTTTTTTTTTTTTGATTTTTTATAAGCTACATTTTTACTCTGAATGTTTTTTTCATAAAGTACTTATTTTCAGAGTTATTCATGAAAAACCGTTTTTGGGTTTTTTTTTGTTAAAAAATTGACATTTCCACTCTCGAATAAGTCGAAAAGTATTGACTTTCAATAAAAACTTTATATAACAAAAGTTGCTTAGAATTAGTCAATCTACCCATTCCATTATATTTAATGAAAAAAATTTCACCCGCGAGGAGGGGTGGCGTCCACCCCCAGGGTAAAAGCAACTCCCGGCATATTGACAACTTTGAAGAAGAGGGTAAGTAGAACCTACAGCCAAATTTTGGTGCAAATCGGTGCTGTTTGGCAGAATTTCCAGGGAATTCCAATTGTGCATTGACTGGACTATAACTCTTCTTTTGGAATTCTCTCTTGCCAACGGATTTTTAGGATACGACGCAGGCATCTGTTGATGCAAACTTGTAGGCGCCTTGTGATGAATTGGGTGACTTTCCAGGTTTCGCAACCGTACAAAAGAACTGCCTTAAAGTTGGAGTTAGACAGTCGTGATTTGGTGTTAGTTGAGAACCCCGTTGATCTCTATATGCGGAACAGGCATATGCACTTCGTGCTTTATTTATTATGGAACTAACGTCTTCTTCCGCCCCGCCATTTTCTGTAATAATACTACCGAGGTAGCAGAATTCATGTACTTAAATCTAAAATTAGTGAACAGGTCATTGCTAACAATTGAACTGTAAAATTTAATTTTTCTATTTATTACTAGGTGGCTTAATTTATATATATTATTAGTTATTGTTTATTTTATTTAGTGAAAATAAAGGGTTCTTTCTTCAAGTAATAAGTAAGATTGTTTAAAAATTTATGATTTACCATATATGGAATATATAAATAACTTTTTTTTTCATTATACTAATGTAATGTTATATACAGACGTGGTATTTTTCAAAGACAATATTTATTGGTTATTTATTATATTTAACTTATTCAAATAGTTAAAAGTCATTAATTCATAATTGCATACAAGACACATTTTGAATTAGTGAAAATTCACAAAAAATTGGTGAATTTCCACTAATTCACTTTTAGAGAGTAGTATTAGTCGGATTTAGCCTTAAGCCTGCTGGACTACTTTCTGTTGCCAAATTGTCTAACGTTGTTTTGAGGTCCTGGTGTCTGTGGGCCAGCAAACAGATATCCTCCGCGTAGTCGAGAACCTTAAGGCGGTCTAGCAAACCCCATTGTATGCCGCCTGTTCTACTATCTAGAGCGCCGACAAGGATATCATTTATTACTATAAGAAATAGTAATGGTGATAGTAGACCTCCTTGTCGTACTCCTGAGCTCACCTGAAAGCTGTCGCATAATTTTCCATTATGGAATCATTTCGAATTGTTAAATAGGGCTTTTATCGATTCTACTATTTCATCAGGCAGTCCACGACGCCGTTGTGCCTGCCAAATGAAGCCCCTATTAACCGAGTCGAACGATTTCTCATAGTCTATGAAAGCAAGGTAACGGTGGATCGTAATTCAATTGGCTGCTCCACTATGATTCTCAAGATGTTAATATGGTCTGTACGGCCTTTCCTGATGCTTGCTGCCTTCTAAGCGTTCGGTCTACTGCCTCTCTTATCCTAGATAGTAATATATGGGACAACATTTTGCTCACAGTAGATAAACAGATGCCTCAGCTGTCGCATGTTCTTAGGTCCCCCTTTTTTGGTATTTTGACTATGATACCTTCCGTCCAATCCTCCGGAAAGGTATAGGTGTTCCATGCTATTTCCAGGATTGGCTGTAGCGCATCTGCTATGAGGATTGAATCGTTCTGGCGGGAGGCCACCTTTTACAGCTGATTTTCCATTGGCCATCGCATGAATTGCGATTACTATTTTTGTCTTGGATGGGGCCTGGGTGGTGATTCTTATCTGCTGTGCATTGTTTCTTCGCTGCACAGCAGCCTTCTAGCCGCACTCTTAACGGCATGCTTTTTAGTAGAAAACGTTCAAGTCCCCATTAAACAAATTCAACAATACATTTGGAGCAGATTATTTTTTGGGTTAAATATGTCGGTAGATGCCCGCCTGTGCAGCTTAGTTCTTGGCCATTTAAATCTTTTGTTCAAATTTGGCCGTCAAGAGGCCGTAGGTCCTCCCATTAAAAATTGTTAAAAATTCTATGATCCTCATATCCCCTTCAAAGGCCAAGCTTCCGTGGTTTGCCCGCCGCACGCACAGTGGCGAGGTCTTAATTTTTAAGTTATTGACAATTTTTTTTTAAATGTTCATCTTGAATTTACCTATCGATCCCTCTAGCCGGATTTTGAGATTTCATTTTTATCGTTTTTAAAATTTTAATAAAAAGTCTAATTTTTCCAAAAAAATTATATTTTTGAAGTAAAGCTTCTTTAGGGACGTTTGCTTAAAAAATTTACATGAGAGAGAATCAATTTCATTCGTGTAACGCGTAACGCTCTACACAATGAAATATCGTCAGAACTTTCGTATAACGATGGGAAATGGGACGGACGGGGTACAAGAGACGAAGAAACTCGGGGCTGTGTGTGCAACAGTTAAAATACACTCTGCCTTACTGCATAGATATTCTGGTATGTTAGCTACGTTGTCGCACAGACTTTGCTTTATCTCATTATAGTGTACAAATTCACCATTATGTAGACGTGAATTATTTCAGATTTTTCTTGTGGTTTGGTCACTGGCCAGGCTTATGCTGCGGGCACTTTGGAGTTGATTGACATGTTGGAAGCGGCATATACGACAAGAATTTTCGGCGCAGCCTGAACAAGTGGATCTGCTTTTTGGCGTGGCCAAACAAGTAGCACTGCCGGGAAGTTACGGTATAAACACTTGAGACTTTCTTAAAATGCCAAACGATGTAAACAAAAATGAAAAAAGAAATGAACAATAAATATTTTTTACGTTTAATTTGTAATTGTCTCCAATATAAATATTTTTGCACGCTTCAATTGATAAAACCGAAGCTGTTAAAACCGTATGTCTAGTGGTTTGGGTGCTTAGAATACCAAAAGGAAGTGGTGAATTAAATGTGTGAGGTGCTGTTGTTTTAAATTGGCACCCACTTTTAAATTACAATTTTTTAACTTGCACAAATCGACGAATCGTTTATGTCAAAACATTACACTATTGTGAAAATCGTTCCTGATATGTTTTTGGGTCACTGATTACGAAAATCGGGGTCCCACAGTCTTAAAATATGCATGTCACCTTTAAATATGGTTAAAAACTCCCTTTTTAAGGGTTTTCGCGAGAATTTTAATTATAATCAAAACAATCCAATAAAATACATTTTTGCAATATTTATATTCAAAAGTGGCTGATTTATAACAAAGCAATTTTATGATAAGGGATAATAGTAAAGGGCTGAAACTATCCCTACATCGACTGAAAATATAAAGGTTTGTAAAAAATGTTTTTTCAACTTTATGCTTCAAATTTGGTTTAAGCAGCTAAAAAAATGATTTTCAACAACGCCTAGATAAAAGAAGAATTTGAAAAAAGGTTGATTGTTTTTTGCATCTCTTTAAAATTAATTGGCTCCCCAAAAGATTGTATGGGACGAAGAAAACAGGTAATTGGCTAAGTGGCCATAAAGGGTGCCAATACCATACTCAAGTAGACTGGCTCTCGTTCGCGTAGGTAAAGGGGCTCGCGCAGGTAAAGCTTCATTGGATGTGCATGTGGTTGGCGGACTGCTTGGTAAAACAATACTTGGGTTTGGAATAATCTATGCCGATGCGGATGCAATTATTAATGATCATGAACGTACATGCGTTCAATTCGTTGATAAATAATATGGAAGTGTGTGTATTCAAATGCGACCTGACGGAATATTCCATGAATAGAATGCATGCCACGCAAAGTTCGGGCTACTTTTAACTTTTTCTGTATTACCGCATTCGAAATAGTACACACAAGTATGCACAAAAAACACATGCACCTTGCATGCACTCGTAACTTAGATTTTCGGGCAATGTGTGAAAGCCGGGCCAAAAAAACCATGCAATTTTGTGACAGAGGAGATTCGCCGCATATGTATAATGGAACCTGTGAATGCAATGCATGTATGCTTGCATAATGTCATCAGCTTACTTCCATGAGGCGAATGTTTAGATTTTCGTGCCTGTGGCGGTAGCATCCATGCCTGTGGCGTAAGCGTGCATACCCGTGTGGCATGTGCACTTATATGCTATACATACTAGGTGCACCGCGTTTATGCTTTTAAGAAAATTAGCCAACAAAATTATTTATAAATAGGAATTCATAAATATTGATATTTTCAAATAGTATTTGTATCAAGTAGATTCGTCATTATTCTTGCTGCAACTGTCGTTGGCCTGAATTTTCTCAAAGCGTACTATATATCCGACAGACTTTCCACTATATCTATTGCATATTACTAGCCGTTGGACACAAAAAGTTTTACTTCTAAAGTGTGGTCTTAAGCACACTCATATTATTTCTATTCAATTTATTCTATCGAGCCGAAAATTTGAGTTATCGTTACCATTTTTGATTTTGTTGTAGAAAACTGTTAAAATTACTGTCAAATATCAAAACATTCAGTTTGAAATATTTTAGTAGAGGTTTACATATCACCCTGTATTTCTGCAACTCTATGAGATATTTTCTTGAATAAGTCCCCAATCTACGCAGAATACTCCCGCCTATGTGAAACGGTAAAAGTCAAGGCTTCAACTTTCAGAGTAATGTATCGTCAAAGTCAAAAAAAAATTTTTTTTTCACTAAAATTTAAACTTCAACCTCCTTTTCCTCCAAAAAATACGTAGTTAACTGATATTTTTGTTTTTACAAAAAAGGAAAGCTTGGACAATTTCCTATGAATAATGTAGGACAACTTTTATACTACGGCCTATAGTTTTGAAGCTATAAGCATTTTTTTTTTTTTTTATGTGAAAGACTAGAGTCACAGGAAACGCCCTTTATACTGTGTCGACAATCTATTTTCTTCATATAGAGTGCAATGTCGAACAGCAGCTCTAGTCGTGGAAGAAAGGAACTGTCACAACCTACCAGCGATATTTTGCAGTCCACCTACTCCCAACCATTACTGGCGACTTTGTCATCGGGGCATCGAGAAACAACTCGCTGGAGTGTTATGCCTCCTGAAACGAGTTGAATCTCATCAACCAACCGATGACATGCGCTTTGGTGAAGCGGGGAAGGGCTAAGGAAGGCTATGACAGAAGGAATCAGGAATGTAAAGAGGGAAGAAGAAAGAAGGAAAGTTATGTAGGTGGGAAAGTGGAAAAGGCGAAGGACCGTGGGGCTGGCCGGGATTCGAGCCCGGGACCTCTGGGATAGTAGCCAGACGCCTTACTCTCTAGGCTACCGAGGCCCCAATGTGTTTGTTTCTGGAGTCATAAAATTGGCCTTATTTGGTACTTTTAGACATAACCTCAGGTTTTAAAGTACTGAAAATTGCTTATACTATCATAAGCATGAAATGAAATTGCGACAAAAAACGTTATAATCAGTTTTGCAATAAAAAGTGTAATTAAAAAGATATTGGCAAAAAACTACTTTTGAATTCAGGTTTTTTGACACTTAAAGCACTATAACTCGTGCAATATTAGTCCTTCGCAAAAAATATTTATAACAAAAATTATAGATAATTGTGTGTTCTATAAGTCTTAGGCAGGATTTTTTTATGGCGAGTTAACCGTTAAGGAAATATAGTGCAAAAAAAGTGATATATAAAGTTTGAAGCACTATAACTTCGAACAAATTGACCTTACAAGAAAATTACTTACAAAATCTATTATATTTATCTACAAAAAAGATTATATACATTTTTGTCGAAAAATGCATAGTTTCCGAGATATATAATTAAACGCGTTTTCTTTCACTGTAAGTTAAGCATAAGGGTTGGGATGACGCCATTTTGAATTTAAGCTCATAAAAATATATAAAATTACTTGGTAAAAAATATCTCGTGCGGTTTTCTTCGCAAAGAAAAAGTACTTATATTTACTGGACTACTATAATGTTGCCAATGTTCGTTTCAAGCCGAAATGCATGTATTAGATTTTTTCTGGGCGACAAATTGTGAATTTTCGGGCTGCACACTGGGCACCAATTGTAAAATTAATGACCTTTTTTAGCACTATTTTTTGGGGGGAAATGTTGAAGTTCCTGGGAACTTCAAAAACTATGCGCGCGAATCGTAATATGATTGTATTATGTGTCTGTGCACGTAGAACAAAATTTTCCAGATAGATGGTGCTCAACCACGAGTTTTAAAAAAAGTTATGGGTAACATATTTTTTATATTTAACTACATTTTTGTATGTACCCTAAATCATGTTTTGCAGAATTGATCTTTGTTTCATTATACCTTTTATCCTATTTTTATTTAATAAAAGGCGTTGCAGCGCATGCGGGTTTTTGCTAGTTTGTTATAAAACACTGGGGGCTGATCAAGCCCGACCTTCTACTAATTGTTGCACCATAAAGTAACTAATATGATATGACATGTAGTTTTGTGCTTTATCAATATAAAAGTACATTTCAAGAAATTTGTGCAAAGATAATGTTTTTGCCCAATCAACTAATTTCTTCGTTTTCGTAAATCTACCCACAACTTTCTATTCATTTAGGTGTTGGTGGAGTGCTGGTACTGATTTGAGTTCGCCTGTGTGATTTTTGGCTACTCTCGTAAATCTTTTCGTCGAATTTAATATCAATTAATAAAAATAATGTGCCTCCCTTAAAAAATTACTTTGCATAGGTCTGCGTATACCAAAACCACTCACAAAAACTGCAGAGGCATAATCAAATTTCATGGAGATATCTCACGAAGGACAACATATGAATAAAGATAAAAATCTTTTTAGTGCAGAAACGACAAAAAATTCAAACCGATTAAATCATTTTTCATTTCGCTCCATTGCATTTCCATATTGATATGACGGACATGAATCAAGAAACCAGTCTTTTCTTTTACAAATCAATTCGGGAATCTGGATAGCAACAGGGGCCGTTCCCTGCGAGTGAATTAATTTTATTGCGCGGACTTCTTTCGAAGAGGTTGCTGAACTTAATGAATAGCCAATTGAGGAATCTTGTAAATATATGATAGTGAAGAACCACCAGAAAGGCATTACCTGTGGAACCTATTAAAATTTCTTTGAAGACAGGTTTTCTTTCATATAGTAGTTTCCGCGATTATCTTTTTAAGTCAGCTGCCGCAAAAGTTCGGAGCATAATCTGTCTACTGAAGATTATAAATGGATCGTCAATCTGCGTCTTATCTGATGGTCAATCTGTCGATGAGGCTTAATTAATTAATAGATGCCCGCATATTGATAGTTTGTTTTAGAGTTAAGGTTCTAAAAAAAGGTTCTTTGAATATTTTTGGCATTCGGGAAAAAACGCTTTGTTCAGTGGATTAAAAGATTATGATAAAAGACTACAAAACGAAGAAGAAGGATCGTTTTAATTGATTAAATCGTTATTCATGGTTTTTTACCTTGTTTTAATATTGCCCCGTGTTTGTTTCTGGAGTCATAAAATAAAATACATATATAGAAAAAGACAGGGCTTCTTTGATTTTGTCAGGCAGCTTTCAAAGCTGAGCTAAGCTAAGCTTCGAGTAAGTACGAAATATTTAGCTGCATGTAGAGAAGAGTTTTTTAAGTGATCCTTAAGTAAGATGATAAATGTTCTGATAAGGATGGATAGAAAGAAATCCTCTGTAGTTTGCCATTCTATTGTGGTTACGCTAATGTAGACAAAAGCCCTAAAAGCGAATGCCTTTCTCAGTTCTATAGAGAAACGATGGTTTGCGAGCTTAGAAAGCAAATGACAAACCAATGGTAGACATTATGGGTTTATGAGGGCTGTAACCTCAAAGTAGTAGAAGAAAATTTCTATACCTAAACTACATTTAAATACTTGGGTTTTCACCCCCTAGTGGAGGGGTCGGTTTCCGATGTTCGAGGGGCAGCTATGGTTTCTAAAAATTGTCTTCATATATATATATATATATATATATATATATATATATATATATATATATATATATATGGGATACAAAATTTTTCGACTCCCCTCCGTTTTGGCTGAAACTTTTCAGGGACTTTGAGCAACAATTTAACACTACAACAAAATTTCAGATCAGAGGGGTTGTTTATAGATTTTCAAAATTCAAAATGGCAGCCAATATGGCGGACCAAAATTCAAAAAATGAACCTTTTTCCATGAAACTTAATAAATAAGGGTTTTTTGACTCGTAGATCACGAATCTGACATCAGATTTTTAAAATTTTAAATAGAAAATTAAATATGGCGGACTAAAATGCAAAAAAATGACGTTTATATATATATAAGTTAACGCAAAATTCACCAGAAATATTAAACAAAGGAAATCTATCGCCACCGCAGGATTTCCCAGGCTAATAACCCAAGGCTGATGTCATACTTTCCCACAGGTCAACCAACACCGCCAACACCTGCAACGGAAACACGGTACCCGTGAACTTGAAAGCTGCTGGCGACATGTCTCCACCTGAGCAACCCCAACTCGCCCAATTATTGTAATTAGCTCTAAGTACCTTTAAGTTTGATTTTGATCTTCAATAAAGTAAGACGTTTAATACAGAGCGATAATCTTTTATTTTTTTATGAAGTTATATAAATAAAAATTTAACTTATATATATATATATATATATATATATATATATATATATATATATATATATATATATATATATATATATATATATATATATATATATAAATATAAATAAATATATATATATATATACAGGGTGTCCCACATAAACTTACAAAGCGGCCGGCTGTGGATAGGTCTTGGATAGACGAACAAAAAATCGTATGGGCGGGGGGGGGAATCGTTACGGTTTAGCCGCTAGGGCGTTTTGAATTTTTTTTGCTAAAGTTTTACATATCACCCTGTATTTTTGTAACCGTATAACCTATTTTCATGGTTCTGGTACCAGTGCACGCTTGGACAATTTCCTATGAATAATGTAATACAACTTATACGCTACGATCTCCAGTTTTGCATTTTTAATGTTGAAAATGGCTGTATTTCGTCCTTCTTTAGTACTTTTCCATCTGAGCTTTATCGAAAAGTACCAAATAAGCACTAAATTAGGCAAATTTTAACATTAAAATTGCTTACAACTTCAAAAGTAAAGGCCCTAGCGTAAAAGTTATTATACATTATTCATAGGAAATTGTCCAAACTTTCCAATTTTTTAAAAAAAATATTGGTTTATCACGTATTTTTTGGAGAAAAAGGTGGTTTTAGTTGAAATTTTAGTGAAAAAATAACAAAATTTTGACTTTATATATATGAAAAAACTAAGCTTAGGTACCCTTTATACTACCAGTCCGTCATGTCGTTCAGTTCAGATCAGCCACAAGGACTACTACCCAAGTGTTTTCAATTTATTGACAAACAAAATTATTTCTGGTTGGTTTGAGTAGTCTCAAATATATTTTAGGTTTTAACTTCTTTGGAAAACTTCAAAATTACACAACATAATTAAATAAAAATCCACAAAAATAAATAAAAGTAAACTTCCTTGGATTAGCACTGGTGGAAGTCTTTCTAACATTAAACAACGTCCTCGACAAGTCTTGTCAGTCATCAATGGATTCTTTCGTAACTTTATGACAAGCCATAAGAGACTTTATGAAGAGCGCAGTCATAGACGAGATACCATGATTTATATCTCCTTGAGTAAAATAATAAATTTCCAAAGCAATAATCTCAATTGGAGTAAAGCGGACCCGAGATTTATTGCCTTCTGCTGAAATTGAGACTTAACCGCGCATGCTTCAGCAATCACAAACAATAATTGCGATTGCTTACAAAAGGCCAGAAGACAGAATGCGCGGGAGTAGATTACGTTCCAGCCTAATAAAGTCAAAAAATCGGTTTAGTTTTAATAGTTCTGCATTGGAGCATTGGCGCATGTATCGTTGCCCTGTTCAGCACAGCATCTTTGCGGCATTTGGCATTCCAAAACGGCTAAGTGGCCGTCTCGATTGACTGAGCCCGATTCCTGCAGATCTTGCAGAGTTATAGCCTTGCTCTTTCGAGTCTTACGGCGTGTTATTAGCCCGCGTGGACAAAGATCGCTTTGGCATGGCCAGCAGAATTTCGCAAAAATACCGTTTTCCAGTCAAATGCAAATATGCAGCGAAATTAATAACAATAATAATAAAAGCGCTTACAGCTCGGGTGGCGGAGCTCGGGACATTAATGAATTGCTGTTGCCAGCAACGAGTGCAGCTTGTTGGTGCAACATGGATTTTGCAATACCTCGTCTCAAGACGTGCTCCCAAGCCATTGTTTTCACCCTACGTTTGTTGGCAGCTGACCGCTAATCTTAAAGACGTGATCACCGGTTGTGGGTCTCAGTTTCGTATTTCTCGCTGATCGACAAAGATAACGAAAAATCGTGGCCAAGAAATTACGAATACGGAACCAATTACGCATGCGAACTGAAATTACAAAGAAATTTTTTTTATAGAAATATTTGCGAGGAAAAAAGTAATTGGAGCTACGTTTTATGAGTAGTGTTCTGTACGTGATACAAGGCCATGTGTGCGTGGCTGGAAGAAGTGAATTCCAAACTGATTTCACCTTGTTTTGTTCTGGTGGGTTTAGAAACAATATAGAGATGACGACCCAAAATTCAAAAAATATAGAAAAGCGTGACAATGAAACTAAACGCTTCACTACGCTACGATTTTCCATTTTGTCTTAACTAATTTACCATTAACATGATCATTTTGAAAAGTGTGTCCAATTCGTCAAAAATTACAGTTCAAATCATAGCGCACTGCTATCTTAGATTAGGTTAGGTTAGATATGGCTGAGCTGTTGGTTTAAGCTCATACATTTAGGCCAGAAGGATAGGACGATTGTGATGTCATAGTGATCCCACTTTAAACCTGATGTTAAAATGTCGTTTCTTCGCTAAAATCATATCGAGGAAGTAATGAATCTTCTAAGTTGCGGGATCCCAATCTTCGAGATTTCCGCAAGGGTGCTTAGAAAGGGTTCGCCAAATGTGGTTAACCTTATTCTGCTTAGGGCCGGGCAGTGACAGAGGAGATGTAGTACACTTTCTGCTTCGTCCAGATTCTTACAGCTTCTGCCAGAAATCGTAGGTCTCAAGACCTAAGCGGGTCGCATGCGTCCCTATCAGACAGTGTCCGGTCAGCACTCCCACCATAACTGAGTGGTCTTGTCTCCCGAGGCTCAGTAGTGAGGTGGTCCGCCTGAGATCGTAAGAGGGCCAGGTTAATTTGGCCAAAGTGCGTTTGTTAAGATCCCTCCAATGCTTTTTTGCTTGTTGTATTGTGTGTTGCTTGCATCGGAGTTTAAAGGTAGCCCAAGGCATACCAACTCTTTCCTTTTCTGGAAGGAGAGTAGCAGTCGTGCCTATCCCAGCCAGTTCGTCAGGACGAGGAGGGTTTTGAACTGTTGAGCCATCTCGTTAAGAGATCTGCTGCATTCTAAGGTAATTCTAGAGCTGTGTGTGCAGGATCGCAGGGCTTTCAGAGCCGCCTGATTATCTGAGGAGATGTAGACAGTCCGGTTCCTATCGCTTTGCAGAATAGCTCTTGTATGGCTAGAACCTCCGCTTGGTATACACTGCAGTGATCGGGTAGTCGGAAGGAGACTTCAATCCCAAATTGTGGGGAAAATACTCCTCCTACCACTCGACCCCCGAGCTTAGAGCCATCAGTAAAGAAGTTTATGGTACCCTTAAAACTGTGTGGTCACTGCTATTTTACTAATATTATAAACGCGAATGTTTGTATGGATGTTTGTTACTCTTTCATGTAAAAACTACAGAATGGATTTTAATGAAACTTTTTAATATAGCCCATACATCAGAATAACATACCTCTATCTCGAAATCTTCGGGTAGCTCCAATTACCGCCCAATAGCAATTACTTCTATTCTCTCCAAAACCATGGAGACGATAATCAACAAAAAGCTTATGGGATATCTAGAATCCAACCTACTCATAAACGACAGACAGTATGGCTTCCGACAAAAAAGATCCACTGGCGATCTTTGTCTGTCTTACAGAGCACCTCAGCCGTAGTCTGCATGGATCCGGTGAGTCTAGTCTGGTTGCTCTAGATATCTCGAAGGCTTTCGATAGAGTTTGGCACTCAGCCCTGTTAGCTAAACCCAAAGCTATTGGAGTTGACTCACTTCTACAGAAGTGGAATGAGAGTTTCCTTTCCGGCCGTTCAATTAAGCTAGTATTAGATGGCGTCAAATCCGCATCCCACCCGATCTCTGCGGGGGTTCCCCAGGGGTCAATTTTATCACCGGCCCTATTTCTCATCTTTATAAATGACCTTCTTTCAATCCCCTCCAACCCACTTCTCAGCTTCGCTAACGACGGTACTCTACGTTACTCCTACAGCTTCGATACAAGACAGACTCATGCCAGATCCTGTCTTGATGATCGCGAACTAATGTCCAAGTCGATTAATAACGACATTAAGCTGATTCTAGAATGGGGAAAGAAGAATCGTGTTAAATTCAACTCCGACAAAACCAAGTACTGTCTTATCTCCAAAAAGAAGTTCAACACCCCTCCACCCTTGAGAGTGGATGAAGTTCAACTAATGGGCGACCCATCCCTACACATCTTAGGCGTGACATTAACCAAAGACTTGCGTTCGAATGACCACACATTCCAAATCGCCAAAGAAGGATCCCAGTGCTTGGGATTTCTTAAGAGGTGCAAGTTCCTCCTCCAACCATCGGCTCGTGATGTTATTTATAAATCCTACATTCGGCCTCTTCTCGAATATAACTCCCTTGTTTGGGGCGGCGCCCCAACAACCACCTTGGCATGGTTAGATAAGGTGCAAAAAAGGGCACTCCAGTTAATTGATGACGACACCGCCTGCTCCAACATCGACCACTTGAGCCACCGTAGGAATGTTGCAGCACTGACAAAATTTTATCGCTACTAACATAGTGACTATTTCTCCGAGTTACACGCTATCCTGCTTCCACGGAAATCCTATACCCGCAACACCAGATTAGCCCACTCGTCTCATTCCCTTCACCTGCAACTCCCCCTTTCACGCGCTCAACAAGATATGAATTCGTTTGTTAATAGAATAACTCGACTGTGGAATAATCTCTCGCAGTCACTATTTCCGAGCTCCTACAACATCCAAGAGTTCAAACGCAGGGTTCATCACCACCTTCTTCAATACCCCCCCGTACCTTTTAACCCTTAACCTATACCCCCCCATCCATCCGTACTAAGCTTACTGCTAGACATTGCACCATGACGTGACAAATGACCTGACGGACTAGTAGTACAAAGGGTGACTCCTGAGCTTAGCATTGCCACATAAAAAAAAGCTGTATTGTACTGATATAGCAAAATCCGTAACTTTTGTATGGGAGGTACTCTTCAAATTACTGTTAAGAACTCAGATCCATCTTTTTTTTAGTTTTTTTCCAAAAAAATATGATTCCCAAAGTTTCAGATCGATCGGAGGTGATTTACGGATAGTCGCCGTACACTTTTATTGAAAAAAGCGGATTCCTTTCGAAGGACGCGGTTAGCTAAACTTGGATTGAAATAACTTCGTCTGCATGTGCATGATTTTAGCAATGTATGGCTTAAATAAGAGGTCTCGAAACCAAAAAGACGACAAATTCAAAAATCGGAGAATTTACATAGATTTCAAGGTTCTTGATTTTTCAACACACAATAATTTTGCATGGGACATATTTTTAACTTCCCAGTATAGGAACCCAGCGGGAAAAGGAGTGCTCCAAAAGCCATCTTGGAGCGCACCAAAATGAGCATAGAGTGCTCCCGTTGCCATACCCGTTCTATATTGTTTTTAAAATTGCATGTCATTGCGAGGGAGCATACGTTTTAATGTTCCCAAAAACGCGTTGTTGGAGCATTATAAAAAAGCTTTTTAAAAAAGAAATATTCATGGGCGCCTGTGGGTACGTGATCCGGTATCGAACAGCTTTTATTTTCTGCCTTTTTCTTTCCAAGCCCGAGAGTGGCTTTACCCAAGCAGTCCCCCAACTAAACTCTATCAACTTCCAAAGCTGCTTGTCCTCCGTATCGAACGAGAGCCGGGCTATTGAGTTTGCTAATGTCACATTTTATGGGCATGTAGATAATTGGCCGTTTTCTTTTTTTATATAAAATTCATGAAAACTCCAAGAAAGCTCCCTTGAGAGTGCTCGAAGTCCACTCCCCTGTGCATCGCTCCCAATTTTTCCCACTGGGAAGCTATTGTAATCGGTCCGCGCGAACTATAAAAAATATCGACTTAGTTGACGTGCCGTTCGAAGAGTATTAACCAAAATATGATCTGAAAAGATTTTCATAAAATTCAGTCGAACAGTTTTTTTTTGTTTAAGCGACGTTTATGATTTTTATGCCTGCACGATACCGCCCAAACTAAAAACTATATCGACTTCATTGAGGTGCCCAAAAAAGAATATTAACGAATATTCTCTGAAGAATATTAACAAATATGCTCTGAAAAAAATTTCATAATTTCCGGTCGGGCCTTTTTTGTTATAGGAAAAATTCGGCTAATTGTCAGAAAGACCTTAAATTGACAAGTTTTGCTAATATCTAATAAACTCGACCCGTTCTAAACGAAGTGATCTTTTTTGGGTTCTGCACAACGATAGCCTTCGAACAAAACATCACTTGTCAAAATCCGACAACCTTTCAAAATCGTGCTAAAATTTCGTTACCCTTTACACACAGCGCGAATTTTTCAAACCTTGGATAAGCACTTTTTGACGGGGAATTGTTTTCTACGCGTAATACAGTTTCAGGAAATTGCGGTTCATCCCGGGATTTCCGGTAGTTACCGCAAAATTTGTTCTTTTTGGTCAAGTCTGACAAGTACTTAACAGTTACAGTTTTGCTAATATCTCCGGAAAGCTTTGGTATTTCCAAATGAAGTCATTCGCTTCTCAGTTTGTTAATGGCGCTTCAGCCCGCTCAATACGAATTTGAATACCCGCATTAGTGCAGCGAACGAAATACGAAGGAAATGTTTGTTTGCTAACGTTCAGGAAAAACAAATTCTCTAGAAAATTCTTGTGGATTTACGCAACTACTATTATAGTTATTTGAACTAGCTTCAATCGGGATTGCTTTGTCATCAGTTCTGATACTAGCCAATTTTCCAATAGTGCTAAACGTATAACTATTTTGTAAGAAGTCAGTTTATTCCATCTTCGTTCATCATACTGGGAAGTTAATCGTGTGGACCGAAGGGGTCAAACCCACATCCCAACTAGTTTGTTTTATATTTCTTACGGAAAAATTACTCTTTATCATTCCGTTAAATATTTGAAAAGTTCGTCCAATGCTTCTAAGCGTTGCCTATTGAACGTATTAACCGTCTCCATTTAAAGTGTGAAGTGTGTTATAGAGTGAAATTACACGGCCATTCACTTGGGACTCACGTCAAACCTGTCTGTGTAAAATTTGAGTATTACACGGTGCATTTAAATTTCTGCCTCTTTTCCGTGTAACAATTCTATTGTCTATGAGGTTGTGCACAAAACAACAAAAATTCTTATAATTATCGCAGTCCCAGCGAAGAAAGTTATGCTTGTGTTAGTGTAATTTGCTGTGAGACCGAAATTTTTCTTGGATTCACAAGTGAGACCAACACAGGCACTTCCCTGTGCCCCCTTGTCTAAAAAACCGGTTTATTGGAAGTGATTGGAAAGTGAGTCTGGGAAAGTGATAGGTCGTGTAATTTGGCTCATACAGACTGAGACTAGCCAGCCACGTAATCAGGATGGAGGACAATCGTATCCCAAAACGGCCTATAGCCTCAGTAATTTCGGGAAGTAGGCCAGTAGATAGACGCAGGAGGAGATGGATAGACTCTTTGACGGCTGACGCAGAGGCAATGCTCAACATCCGGAACTGGAGACATGCTGCAAGCAGGGCCGGATTAACCCTATCAGGGCCCCAAGGCATATCAATTCTCGGGGCCCCTTTCCTTTATCCTTTTCTTACTTTTTAAAATACATTTTTTTGTTCACAAAAGTCGAGTCGATCATATGGTCTTCAAATTTGGTATTGTGTAAATCAATGTTTTATGTGATATTGCAACAACATGGTTACCTTGACTTGATGGTACAGCATTACCTCACACGCCTGACTCATTGCGCTTTTTGTTTTCATTGAAATAATCTTAATGAATAAGTAATAGTTATGGATAAGTGCTGATCCAAGTCTTATCATGGAGCAGGAAAGAAAAATGAGACGCGACGCGGTTATTTTAAATTTAATCTTGTTAAATGCAATAAACGAAGTAAAATAGTTTTGTGAAGTACAATAAGTTCTGATATTTACCCTTCTCAGCGGCGACAATTCTGCATGCAGTATGTCAAGTGTTGAGGAAACAAGCTTTTTTGATTCCTTTTTTTAAAAAATATTTTATTTTTGACTTTATTCTTACAACGACTGAATGCAAGTGCCAACAAGTTGGGTGATCTCTAATCGCAAAGCAAAAGTTTTCATACAATTCAAATTTACATAGTTCATAACGGTAATGGAATTCCAATATAATTCAAGTATTAAACTCTCAGGAAGGAGAGTGTGAAAGAGAGAAAGTGATTCATGCATTAATACAATATAAACAATACAAAGATGTTTGATTTATTACAGTGATATACAAATTTAAGATCACCACAACGATCGTGAATATTATTATGAATTCTTATATACTAAATTTATGTATGACGGAACATCAAGTATAGGCAAATATGTTGCAATTTTTAACTTCTCTTTTCCCCTGAGCACAACTTCTTCTGCATCTTATGAGTGATGTAAATCAGCGATGGAGGGTCAAAGGCCACGAAAATCTATTTTTCAGAAATATTCATTCTTTAGTTTTGCAAAATGCACTAAAATTAGATTTTTGTGACTTTTGACCCTCCATAACTTGAGTAGCCGGCCAGTTGGCTTTATGGACTTTTGGGAAATTATTTGTCACACCAAAATAAAGAGAATTCCGCTGGAAAATTCCAGTTGCATTTTTTTCGAGCCTCATGGGTAATGTTCCGTAGCTTATGGCTCTTGTCGGGACCCGGCGTGCCTCAATTCGATGTCCGAGGATTCAACCATTGAATGAGAGTTGAACGATGGTAACCCCGACCACATTTCGTTATTTTCCTCTGGGATGAGTGTTGATGACGGTACTTTGCATTTCTCTTACTCCTTCGACAATAGAAGACAATCACGTGCCAGACCTTGTCTTTACCACTGTCAACTGATGTCCACTTCGATCAACCGGGATATCGAATCGATTCTTCATTGGGGCGAAATGAACCGCGTCGAATTCAATGCTACGAAAACGAAGTACTGCCTGATCTCCAACAAAAATTGTACCGACCATCCTCCTATCTCAGTGGATAAAGAGAATCTAACGGCTGACTCAACTCTCAACATCCTAGGGGTAACTTTAACGGAACATCTGCGATGGAATGATCACATATTCCAAATCGCCAAACAAGCCTCCCAAAGTCTTGGATTTCTCAAGAGATGCAGGTTTCTCCTCCAGCCAGCCGCCTTGACTACAATCTAGGAATCCTACATTCGGACTCAAGTTGTATTCAAGTACAACTCGTATATCTGAGCAGGCGCCCCAAAAACCACCTTGGCTTGTCTCAACAAGGTGCAAAATCGCGCCCTCAAACTCATTGGTGATGGCCCCTTTCGCGCCTCCATAGACACCTTAGGCCACAGTAGGAATGTAGCAGCCCTCTCCGTACTTTAAATTCAGGACCTCTTGCTTGCACGGCAATATTTTTCTCGCAACACAAGACTTGCCCGCTCGGCTCACCCCCATACCCTACGAACAACTCGACTGTGGAATAACCTCCTGCAGTCAGTATTTCCGAACTCGTACAACACCTTAGAGTTCAAACGTGAGGTTCATCGTCATTTTTTTACACCCTTCAGACCCCCCCTAACCATTCCTATTCTCTTCTATTCTTCAAATCAAGCTTACTACTAGACATTGCACCATGAACTGAACGACATGACGGACTGGTAGTATAAAGGGTTATTCCTAAGCTTGGTTTTTTCATATAAAAAAAAACCTCAACTGCAAAATAAACGGAAGCTATAGTGCGCACCAAAAGAATTGGAAATATACACAGGGGGGAAATGGCAATTTAACACACATTAAAATTTCGTGTATGGATAAAAATGCAAGCGGATATGTATTGTAATTTTCTCTTCGAAATTCGTTTACGGGCAAAAACAATCCCTCATAGCCTGTGACCACGACAATAGTGGGAAGAGATCTCGATTTTGAGATTCCCAACTGTTTTGGCGTACGCCATACTATTGCCTTATAGGCGCAGCGAGGTACACCGGGTTCCAGCTGGTACTTCATATTTTCTACAATCATTGATGGTTTTCTGAATTTTAAATAATGTCAAAGTGCTATTAGACAGAAACAACTAAGCATTAAATACCACAATTTGAAAATTAATTGCAAAGGGGTTATGCACTAATTGATTCAGTTTGGGTGAAATAATTGTGATATATTTTATACAAAAAAATAAAACAAAGATAAAACTGACTGGAGCGTCAGGTGGTACTCGCCCTTCGAAATAAATATAGGAAGTTATTCTGACCATCTTTGTCGTAGATCAGCAGGTCTATTATTAGGACTATGAGTGGATTTACTGACTTTATGCTCTTTAAAACACCAATACACATCGCGAGCGCTGAATAAAAACTCCCTCGTAGATGATATAATCGAGGATGGGCGGGGTCTATTCGAATGTACATTTCGAAACAAACAGAGATGCTCATAAATCGGAACAAGCAAAACATTATTACTGCCAGTAGTAAGTAGTAGAGATCTTACTTCTAAACCTGTCATCAAAGGATTTATTTAACTCTTCTGATAATGGAATTATACATGAGCTCTCAACTTACTATACTTCCGATGAAGTGACTCTTTCGAGAATGTATGCACTTTCTACAGGTACTCTATCTGAAGAATGAACAAACAAATTCCCGCCAATCTTACTCTAGTTCTACGACTATAAGTAGTATATGTAAACACATATCTCGGTTAGTGCCTTGAAAGAATCGAATAAGCCCCAGCCAGTTGATATCCCCATAGTGCTAGCCAGTTTTTTTAGAAACTTTGATGGTAGGAAACCGATATGGGAAACTAGCACTGACTAGGCCGCTGTTAGAGTTGACGACAGGTGCGTCAGCATCGACGGAGTACTACTTTGGATGGAAAAGAAATAAGGTAAAAGAAGTATACTCCAATGCAATGTCTGGGACTCTCGTAGATTAATATAAGTTTTGCTAACAATTTATATACCTGCAGTTTGCCATTCTACAAAGTTAATCTCCTTAATAGCAGCCCGTAGCTGTTTAATAACCACCAAATTATTTACGCAGCTACAGTTTGATGAAAGATGAGATGAAAAAATAATATGAGTAAGATTCTTTTTCTTTCAGTGATGCAAGAATAAAGCGGTTAGAGTACCTACACCACGCTAAGTGTGGACCTCCAGTGTTTAGGGTGTTTAACTAGATTTGCCTAAGGAGTTTTTCATCACACTAATGACGGGCACGGGACTAATGAAAATGGTTCTTCTAAACTGTTTGTCCATGCACTTTCTTCTTCGTCGAAGCCCAGAAGAACCGGGCTGCCAGATAGGATCATGATCTGCTTGTTAGCATCGGAATATGGTTTCGCTCCAAATCCTGGCACCCAGGTCAGGTTCAGATTTATTATTCTTGTAATTATTGATCAAGGACTGAATGAAACTTCCAAAATGTACTGTAATGGTAAAAATCCAGCTCCTTTTTCTTGAGCCTTACCCCGAATTTATGCAGCTTTTTTGATCGGCCTTGAAAAGTTAGAATGTTCGAATACTGTCATGATCTTTCGTTTTTCCATTTCTTCCATTTAGAGAACATTACTTCTTTATCGTCTTCGATCTTTCTAGTAATTTCCTGCTTGTTCGTTTGGCACTGCTTGTAAACCAGTGATTTTCAAACGTTATGATACTGCGCCATCTAGACTTTTTGCACATTGAATAACTCCGACATTTTTTAGCTGATCTTGACAAATGAGCAAGATTTATTTAGGATATTCTCTACCATTGGCCGCTGGAGGGCCACTGTTTCCGCCCAATGTCCCATGAAGGATTAAAGGAGCGCAATGATGAATGATGATGGTTCTCTACCATTTATTTCAAAGGAGTTTTTGAATACAATGTCGTTTAAATGACCTCCACTCGATACGCAAAAGCCAGGTATCTTCGGCTCGTATGTTAGCTTTGAGTTCGTCAATGGTTTTCACCTTCTTGGCATAAACTTTATTTTTGCAAGAACTTTTGCGTTTTGAAAAAAAGTTCATCATACCGTTTTCATGCGTTTTCGGATACACGAAGTGCATCAGCACCGTGCGTTATTGAACGTTTCTCTTACTTTGAAGAAAAATGATCCTGTGATGGTTTTTGAGCACACTTCGACCCAAATAGTGACTTTCTCTGCCAACAGTTTTGTTTATTGATACCGCCAGAGGCATTTCCATATTACAAACGACGCGGCTTTTCCGTTGGCAGCAATCATTGAGTAAGTTGCACTTTGCTTGGGAAGAGATGAAGATCTTTTTTTTATGAGTAAGACTAGAGGCTCAGGAAAGGCCCCTTATACTGTTGACAATCTCTTTTTTCGTATCGAGTGCAATGTCGAACAGCAGCTCTAGTCGGAAGAGAGTGAAGAGAGAGAGAAAGTGAAGGAAGGAACTGCCACAACCAAACCGTCATTTTTTTTTATTCCACTTACTCCCAACCATTAGGTACTATCGCGACTCTGACTTCGGGGCATCGAGAAACAACTCGCTGGAGTTGGAGTATTATGCCTCCTGAAACGAGTTGAATCTCATCAACCAACCGATGACATGCGCTTGATGGAACGGTTAAGGGCTAGGAAGGCTATGATAGGAGAAATCATGAATGTAAAGATAGTCCAGTAAATAGGTCGAAAAAAGGCCTTCGTAATGCGAAAAATACCGCACGCGAGTTTAGATCTTTTTTTTGTAAAGTCAATATGTTCGGAGTTATAGTGCTTCAAACTTTATACATTACTTTCTTTGCACTATATTTCGTTAACGGTTAGCCCGCCATAAAAAGGTCCTTCCTAAGACTTATAAAAAAATATGTAAAAAAAATCGCGTGCGGTATTTTTTGCAAAGAAAAAGTACCTATTTACTGGACTAAGAGGGAAGACGAAGGAAGGGAACTTATGTAGGTGGCAAGTGAAAAAGACGAAGGGCCGTGGGGCTGGGGGGATTCGAACCCGGGATAGTAAGTGGATAGACACTCACGTTTAACTCCTGAGATCGGCGGAGGTACAGAACATTTGGATTATCTGTAACACTCTCTATTACCGCTTCTCCATTGAATTGACACAGACGCTGGGGAGTGGCTACAGATCCGTACTCAAAGAAATTCTTCGCCAAAGTATGAATTGTGTTGCCTGAAGGCGCCGAATTTCTTCCATATTTTTTACGATTAGTACGCACAGTCTTCACAGTTTTCATTGTAAAGTGCTACAGTTTCAACGTGGGTAGACTCATGGCTAAAATGATACTAAATGACGTTGCGGTAGACAAGATGTATAGTAAAAAATACACAATAAAATTTAAGTAGAAATTAAACAGTGAGCCCAAAAAGTCAAAAGATAAAATCATCATCGCCCCTCTTTGAGCTTGGGTGTCGTGCCACGGTTTGGAAACCGTTGCTGTAAGCACAATAAGCCTAGAAGCCACAGGAGGCCATAACAACTGGGAGATCCTGGACGGAGCTGAGAACTGTCGCACAAAACAGAGCCCGCTGGAGCGTAACTGTTTCCGATCTATGTCGCAAGAAGGATTCAAGCTGGTGACATATCCAAGCGTACATGCATTGAATTCAGCGGTTCCATGTTATGCGGCGAATTTCCTCTGACACATAATGGCATGGTTGTTTTCCGTCCCGGCTTTCACTTATAGCCCGAAAATCGAAGTAATGAGTGCAGGCAAGGTTCATGTGTTTGTTTTGTATGCTTGTGTGTCCTATGTCGAATGCGACAATGCAGAAAAAGTTGAAAGTAGCCCGACTTGTGCGTGGCATGCATTCCATTCACGGAATATTCCGTCAGATCGCATTTGAATACACACACTTCTATATTAACTGTCAACGAATGCAACGCATGTACGCTTGGATATGTCACCAGCTTAAAGGTCTTATGCAGAAGAAGAACATTTCTCGCCCTTATACCTTCGCCACACCAGCACTCTTAATTTTGATTATGACGTCAGAATGACGTAGACTGCATTTTATTTCCATATCTTTTGTATGGGTCTACGGCATTTTGACGTCATCAAGATAAAAAGTGCTGGTGTGTCGAGGGTACTAGAGATTGAGTTTCCGAATATCTCCTCTTATCGGAAGTAAGCATAAGAAACGTTTCTTCCAAATTCAAAATTTGTAGGCTTCACAGTTCCGGAGGTTTATTGAAGGAATCAGTGAGTTAGTGATAATTCGCTTATCTAGAGACTGATAGCATACAATTCGCAAGGCATGTTTAAATCCCCACGCCACTTTCTATTCTATTATTCCCATACAATTTACTTCAAATAAAACACAGTTTTTTGCATACTGCGAATTTAAGTCACCAGCAAAGAAGACTCGTTGTACCAACCAACTGCCCAATTATGTTGGATTCTTTCATTTCGGAATCCAATGCTCACAAATCATTCCAAAAAATTATACTATTTTGCGGTTATAAATAAGATTCGAAGCACTGCACATGGCAACGTTATTATGTACCGCAGCCATTAGATCAGAGGTGGCAATTTAATACCCAATCTAGCACCTTCTTTTGCCTTCTGAGGCTTATATTTGGTTTTGCATCGCTGTCCATTAATCACGGTGTTCTCAAAATAATAATAACACCGTTTGTCGATTTATTCACTTCTTCTTGAGCACACACATTCATCTCAATTAATCGCTTACAGCCCGCTGATTACGGTTTGCAACAGTGCGCATTATGGCAGTGCGATGTCCGTAGAACGATAAATATTAAAACTCTAATTATTAACTTCAAGTTTTATTGCTGCTCGGGAAGTTATTGCTGCTGCTTGGTAGGACACAGATTGCAAGAGCGCAATTATACCAAATTAGCTGCGCAGAATCTAACACCTTTGTGCTCTTTAGAGACGTCGAAAATACGGGGATTTAAGAGGATTACAAAAAAAAAACAATTTCCCGTTTTTCTCAACATTTTCGCCAGACGTTCATGGCTTCTGACCTTTTGTGACCTGAAGGAAATGCAACGCTAATAAATCCCACTGAAAGGCCACGAAGGTGTTTTCCATTTGCAATTTCTTAAGGGGCTTGAACTGCAACGAAATTTGCTCATTAATCATGGCAGATCTGCCAGCGGAGTCGAGTTGGTTTTGGCATTTAAAAGTCTCCTCTTCAGCGACTCGCGGCTGGAGGTTATTCGGAATTATTAATTATAGGCTCTGAGACCGCAAGACTTGTACGAGATAAAGTTTGTTTTGGAGTGATAAAATGGTGTGGGCAGAGCAACACCTGTTGCAGATATCCATATCGTTTCCATTTCATATTTTACTTTTGTGATCTAAAATGATTTAAAATCTTACAAATAATTTCATAGCTATTACAAATTCACAATCACAAATTTTCAGGACTATCAGTATTGTGTTAGGAATATGTTTGAGGTTCTAAATCTATATGGGGCTAGGAGCAATTATTTTATACTTTTTAGTTCGTTATAAAAACGTGCTATATCAAAAAGTTTTTTTTTATCTATATAATTATTTTCTGCTTTTTAGTCTTGTATATGACATTTTACAATCAATTTTTAATATCTTGATGATATTATGACGGATAAATGCGGTAAATCGTTACCTAAATCTACTAATAATATAACAATCGGTTTAATTGTGAAATTCCTGAAAATTAAAATGAAGAAGTAAGCTAAATTTATTTTATATGCTTTTTATTTCAATAATAGCTGCGTCAGACTATAGTAGGCTTTGTTGGCCTTTAGCAGTCGTGCGCTTATTTCTGGTTCCATGCTATTGTCGGCTGCTACTATTGACCCAGGGAAGGTATAGTTGTTTTCAAACGTCGTAACATCCCGCGCATGCTCCCCGGCTAAGCTCTTAAAAATGTTTAAAAGCTAAAGGCCCCCATACACGGTCCAATTGGTTGTACAGCGAAGTGCGGTTGTACAACCAAAACTATCGATTGTGGGCCGGTCGGCCGATCAAAATACATTGCGCTTATAGGTTTGATGAAAATCTGGTTGTACAGCCAATTTGACCGTGTATGGGGGCCTTAAGACAAAAGCTTCACTTAACTCCTCCTATCAAATCTTTTGCTGCCATGTAATCAGTCTGCGTATTGCTAAAGGCAGGTGGGGACTTCAATGATTATTTAAAAAATTTACAAATTATGACTGAAAACACCCGTTTTTATATATATTTTACACATATGCTACAGAAATAATTTGTAGTAATTTCCACTAAAAAATACGACATTTGTGTTTTTATCACATTGATTTTTGACATTTTCCGCCAGTCGCAAGCGCGCGTCTGCTTGGGGAGGTTTTGAGAACTCTCAATTTGTGAATGAAAATGCTCATATCTTTAAAAGAAATTTTTCCAGCAATTCTTTTAATTTATTTTTAATTTAGGGATGAGCAATATTTAGCATAATTATAGTAAAATTATGCTTATTACGATGGATAAACTGACTTGGTTGAGTAGGAGTTTTACATGTATTTAAAAGCTCTGCTCAACACATATAAAGTTTGATTAACTTTATTCATTCGACATGCGCGCATCCCTTCCCAAATTATTTTGTTGTTTTTTTTTCTGCGTTTGTTGCCGTTTTAACTAAAATGCGGGGAAATGATAGAACAATATTTATAAAATTTGGCAATGAGGTGCGCAGAACTGTTCAAATTTTTTGTGTCCCGGAGTTTGAAAAAATCTATAAATGATTTTACCACGTCAAACTCGTGTTCCGCTACCTTGATTGTTCCACCAATGTTAGGTGGGACCGATGTTAGACGGACTGTCTGGTGACAACAATAATGATGGCTGAGGTGTTGAAGTAAATGTAAAAGAAAATATTTAACATATCCTTTGAAAGACATAAATTTATTGCTGTTTTGATACATTGTTGCTATCTCCATCAATTTCACTGAATATAAAGCTTTCTACAATTTCGTCTTGAAAATTATTGGCCCTTGACCTGTGTAGTAATTCGTGAACCTTTTCATACTAAAACCAATCGGATGGTGCAGACCCACTACCCATTTGTTTTTTTTTTCAGCTCTGAAAACATTGATTTTTAATATTCGCTATTCGCTACTATTCGCACCTAAAGTCTTATTTACGCCTAAACATGGAAAACAAGGTGTTTTTTTTATAAAATAATGCGATTTATCACCTTTTTATAAGCAATATAAGTAATTTTTCATTTGTAACCGATAACCATAATATAAATAATTTATTATTCCATGAGTTTTTTTTCCTATCATTCTTCGTTTTCGTTATTTTTACATTTTTAACATTTCGAAACGAACTTTTTTTCTCCTTCAGTCTAAAAAAGTGGGTACTCAAAATAATTCTATCAGATGGCGTTATAAGTTATTTCAATCGCTTAATAAATGAGATGGTGCTAATAGTTAGTCGAAAAGTGTTTACTCACACTGTAGATGCCAGATGGCATTAGATGATTAACAAACTGTGTTCATATAAAAGTGTTCAGTCACAACTATGGTTTCAGATTGGGTTAGGTACTATAAAAAACATATGTATTTCATAGTACAGATGTACAATAAAATTATGAAACACTGATTACTACTTTTGCCGAGTTCGTAATTGTTATTTATTTCTAAAAATATGACATATTCGTTACAAGTTAGTCGAATCCAGCACTGTTGATGTCAGATAGCATTCCCTATCATTTCGATGATTAACAAAAAGCGTTCATATTAAACTGGTACGCGTCTCAAGAGGGCGGATTACCATTTCTTCACAACTGCCTCGACATGGGTATCAAATGAAAGAGAATGATAAGTAGAATACAATAAGCAATATAGTATACAGTAAAACTCCTCTATAACGAACCCGTACTTGCCACAAATATATGTTCGTTATAAGAAAAGTACGCTATAAAGAAAATTCATTTTCATAAAATTTTATTTCAAGGCCAAATGAATTGTTCTCTATAGGGAAAAATTCGTTTTAGAGGAGTTCGTTATAAAGAGTTTCTACTGTACTCAATAAATAGTTAGATCCACCGCGGCCATCTCAAGAGGATGCATTACCATTTTCTTCATAACCCCCTCGACATGGGTATTAAATGAAAGGGAATGATAAGTAGAATACAATAAGCAATAAACAGTTAGATCCACCGTGGCTATCTCAAGAGGACGCATTAACATTTTCTTCACTACACCCTCAATATAGGTATCAAATGAAAGGGTATGATAAGTAGAATACAATAAGCTATGTCGTACATCCATGGCGGTCATCTCAAGAGGGCGGATTACCATTTTCTTCACAACCCCTTCGACATGGGTATCAAATGAAAGGGAATGATAAGTAGAGTTAAGCTTGAAGTGTCAAGTGTCGTTGGTGCTGATCGTCCAATGCCATGCCAGTGCTGGTAGCAGCCCCTCCGCCTCTGATAGTGGAACCGCCACCGGTTGCCGAAGTTATAGTCCCTCTTGAGCCTTACACTTCTCTTGTTACGGTTCCTAGGCCTCTAAATATTTTCATCTCGAGATTCTCTCCGGAGACTAATACGGAGTCTATCTGTGAATATTTTAGGAAAAAATCTACAGACTCCGGAACAGTTCGTTGTAGAAGGGTTAACAAGGCCTCCAAGCCAGTTGCATCTTTTATTTTGTCTGCACCGCCTACTACTACCGAGATTCTCTTAGACCCCATGGTCTAGAAACCATTTTCTGGCCCGCTGGGGCTCTTACCAAGCGTTTCGTTCCACGTACTCGTAATAGATCTCATCACGCAAACGCTTCAACTTCAACTTCGGGTGCTACTCAGATATCAAAAAACTCGAGACGCTTTCCCTCTACTACCAGAATGAAAGGGGGAACAGGTCTAAAACTAAAGATATCCTTCAGGCATCGATTGCTAGTGGCCTAGATGTCATAGCATTCACTGAAACCTGGCTCCGTGGGCATTCTCAATGCTGAACTTTTCGATTCCTCCTACCAAATCTTTCGGAGGGATCGTCACACTGACTCGGAAGCTCGTGGGGGTGGCGTACTTGTTGCTTGTAGAAGCCATCTTAATTGCACCCCAATTTAGCTTCCTAGTTTCTCTAACCACCTTGACGTCGAGCTTGTTGCTCTTAAAATCTCCCTTTATAAAATGAATCTTTTCCTGCTGTGCAGCTATATCCCACCAAATATGTTAAGCACACATGACGATGGAGGTAATAACCTCTATGATATTCTCATCTTTTGTGTTGACCACATTCTGACCTTGATGAACACTAATGATGAGCTACTTCTTCTAGGCGATTTCAATTTACCCAATATCTAGTGGGTATATGTTGACGATGACGATAGCTACCTTCCTGAAGGCAGCCTTAATTCTTAAGAATCGTGTTTTCTCGATTCCTTATTCTCACTTGGCTTGGTCAAATGAGCGGTGTGACTAATGTATTAGGAAGGCAGTTGGATCTTATATTCTTTACAGACTCAGTCAACATGACTGTTGAACCCAGTCCAATAGTCATGTCCTCTGTTGACGATTATCACCCTCCTATCTTGCCCAATTACTGATTCAATTCAGTTAATACTCCTTGTCCGGAGGTGGTAACCTGTTCCTTTAACTTTAAAAAGGCTAACTTTAATGAGCTGTCATCTAAACTTGCCATGGTTGATTTCAACAACTTACTTTCCGCAAACGAGTTGGATGTCGATGTAGCACGGTTCTATGGCGTACTATACGAAGCCCTCGTTTCTGGCGTCCCCTATGAGCCTCAAAAATTGGCCAGTTCTTCTCCTCCTTGGTTCAATAGTGAACTCAAGCATTTGAAAAGTCAGAAGAATAGGCTCTGGAAAACTTATTTAAAAAGAAAGGACTCTCCAAGTCTCAATTCATTTATCATTTGCTATAACAAATTTCGTTCACTCTCTCTCACTCTGTATCGTGAATATCTCAGCAGTATGAGTAATAAAGTATTTACTGATTCCAGAAACTTCTTCAAATTTATCAACTCGAAGAAAAAAGTTGATAATTACTCTAATACTATGCAGCACAAGAACTGGTCTAGCTGTGAGTCGCCTGCGATTTGCAACATGTTTGCGTCATTCTTTCATCAATCTTTCTCATCTGCAGACTTTCAGCCTGACGACAATAATTTTCGTCATATTATTCCTAACCGAGAGGCTCATTTTTTACCTCTCTCAATTACCATTGCCGATATCGTGAAACATATTGACGATCTTCCATTTGTCTTTACTGCTGGTCCCCCCACTAATCCTCCTGCTGTCCTTAAGGCCTGTGTGGAGGTTCTCCAGTCTCCACTGAAAATCCTTTTTCTAAAATCCCTGGATAAAGGTTAAAAATTATAGGTTCACGTCTTCTACTAAAAGTCATGACTTAACATTTACCAATATTAAGAACCAGGTTGTTGGTAGCACACCAAGAGTAAAAGGTATTAAGGTCAATCTGCAGAAATTTGCAATCTTCCATATTCTTTATGTGCCGATACCACTCTGTGGAAGAATTCGTTCATAGTTCCTATTCACAAAAGTGGTTGCAAGAGCGAAATATCGAATTATAGGCCAGTTGCTAAGTTGTCTGCTATACCCAAACTTTTTGAATCAATTATCTATTCTACACTCGTTCCTATCTGCAAGAGGCTGGTATCAACGAATCAGCATGGTTTTCTTGCAGCTCGTTCCACAACCACCAATCTTTTTGAGCTCACTGCTCATACTGTCGAAGGTTTCGTTTCCGGTTGTCAAACTGATTGTGCTTACACTGATTTTAGTAAGGCATTAGACAAGCTTTCCCATTCCATTATTATTCTGAAATTAAGAATGTTAGGCTTTCCGCAAGCCCTTCTAGTATGGTTCCAGTCTTACTTAACTGACCGGACCTACCAAGTTATTTTTCGTGGATCCAAATCAAAAACCATTGAAGCGACATCCGGTGTCCCTCAAGGAAGTTATCTTGGTCCTCTCCTCTTTATCTTATCAATTGATGACATTGTTCCTTTACTAAGACACTGTAGAATATTGATTTACGCTGATGACATCAAATTGTATCGGCACATAAAGAATATGGAAGATTGCAAATTACTGCAGATTGACCTTGATACCTTTTACTCTTGGTGTGCTACCAACAATCTGGTTCTTAATATTGGTAAATGTTAAGTCATGACTTTTAGTAGGAGACTTGAACCTATAATTTTTAACTACACCTTTTCTGATGAGGGTATCCCTCGTGTTAATTTGCTTAAAGATCCCGGGATTAGATTTGATAGTAAGCTGGATTTCTCCACTCACATCAACTATATCTCTTCCAGAGGTAGTTTAGTCTTGGGTTTTATAAAAAGGTGGTCCAAGGAATTTAATAACCCGTTGGTTACTAAACACTTATATATTTCTCTTGTCAGACCATTACTTGAATATGCCTCCCAGGTTTGGTCTCCTCACTATTCTTCGCATGTTAGAACTATTGAATCGGTTCAACGAAGGTTCGTTCGATTCGCACTGAATCATCTTCCTTGGGAAAAGTAGTAGTAAAAGTAAGTAGTAAAAGTAGAATACAATAAGCTATGTCGTAACATCCATTGCGGCCGTCTCAAGAGGGCGGATTACCATTTCTTCACCACTCCCTCGAAATGGGTATCAATTGAAGGGGTATCATTAGTAGAATGTCATAAGCGATATAGTATACTCAATAATATGGTTAGATCCATCGCGGTCATCTCAAGAGGGCGTATATCCTTTTTCCGCACAACCCCTCGACATGGGTATCTAATGAAAGGGAATGATAAGTAGAATACAATAAGCTATACCGTAACATCCATGGCGGCCGTCTCAAGAGGGCGGATTACCATTTTCTTCACAACCTCCTCGACATGGGTATCAAATGAAAGTGTACGATAAATAGAACACAATAAGCAATATAGTATACTCAATAAATAGTTAGATCCACCGCGGCCATTTCAAGAGGACGCATTACCATTTTCTTCACAACCCCCTCGACATGCATATCAAATGAAAGGGAATGATAAGTATAATACAATAAGCAATAAATAGTTAGATCCACCGTGGCTATCTCAAGAGGACGCATTAACATTTTCTTTGCCACAACCTCGACATAGGTATCAAATGAAACGGTATGATAAGTAGAATATAATAAGCTATGCCGTAACATCCATGGCGTCCGTCTCAAGAGGGCGGATTACTATTTCTTCACCACTCCCTCGACATTGGTATCAATTGAAAGGGTCGCATTAGTAGAATGCCATAAGCGATATAGTATACTCAATAATATGGTTTGATCCATGGCTGTCATCTCAAGAGGGCGGATAACCATTTTCTTCACAACCCTCTCGACATGAGGGAATGATAAGTAGCATACCATAAGCAATATAGTATACTCAATAAATAGTAAGATCCACCGCAGCCATCTCAAGAGGACGCATTACTATTTTCTTCACCACCCCGTCGACATAGGTATCAAATGAAAGAGAGAGATAAGTAGAATACAATAAGCTAACATCCATGGCGGCCGTCTCAAGGGGGCGGATTACCGTTTCTTCACCACTCCCTCGACATGGGTATCAATTGAAAGGGTATCATAAGTAGAACACAATAAGCGATATAGTTTACTCAATATATCTTTAGATCCACGTCGGCCATCTCAAGAGGATGGATGGTCATATTCTTCACAACCGCCTCGACATGGGTACCAAATGAAGGGATATCATAAGTAGAAGACAATAAGGAATATAGTATACTCAATATACCGTTGGATCCACCGCGGTCATCTCAAGAGGGCGGATTGCCATTTTCTTCACATACCCCTCGACATGGGTATCAAATGAAAGGGTATCATAAGTAGACCACAATAATCGATATAGTATACTCTATATATCGTTTGATCCACGGCGGTCATCTCAAGAGGGTAATAATATTAATTTGAATTCCTGCATTTTCTTTTTACTAGTAAATATATTATAAGTTTATAAAATAAATAAAAAAAGATAATGAACTATTAAATACATAATATTTCTTTATACAAAGGATTATTTATTTTTTATTTTAGAATGTATTAAAACAAAAAAGAGTGATATCCCACCAAAAAAACATTAAAAATGTGAATTAGAAGTTCGTGGGCGAGGAAGTTATTTATTGGGACAGTTTAAGACACACTTATAACAAAAAGAAATTATATGGATTAGTCAAGATAAATCGTTAAAAGCATGAAATAATTAAACACGAGCATTTATGAACGAATTCAAAAGAATTTTGAGTGAAAAAAAAATTTGAGTGATTTTTTGTCCAAAAAGTGATTTTTACAAACTTTGACCTTGAATAACTTCGAAAGAGTTAAGTTTTCGAGAAAACGACAGGAGAGCACTTTTTGTAGGCAATAACGTTTCGTATTGTTTGATAAAGAAAATTCCCGTGTGACCGATGTCGTTGAGCTGCATGAAAAATATTTATGTATGTAACTAAAAATGTTTATGTATGTGTCTAACTGTCAAGCGGTTGTTGCCCAGCGGGAAACGAAGCGATTCAGAAAAGGCACTGAATCGGTTCTTTTGAAGCAGAGAAGTGCTTCTCTTTTCCTTACCGTACATTTCTTTTTTAACCTTGCATGTTCTAGCAGGGAAGCGATTCTATTAAACTTATTTGTAACGATTCGAAAGTTATTAAAAGTAATGCAGAAGGAAGCACAGTTGGCTCGGTTCCCTTTTGCCAGTTGGGAAAAAGCTTTTTTCAGAGTTTGATTTTCTACTGCTATAGTTAAAGTCTTTATAATATTTTTAATTTTATGCAGGTATCCGCCATTGTTCATTTTTCCATTTGAAAAAAATAGAGTATTTACCAGTTTATGACATTATATATTATTTTAGGGAAAGGAATACCTTTGGCAGTGGCATAAAAGCAATTCTTTTGTGCTTCGGTTAGAAGCACGTCTAGCATTTCCCGCTGGGTGGTTCGAAATAATTTGGCTACACACCCACACATATAAAACCGTATTGTATTATACAAAGTCTTGAGTGCAGCGTGTTGAGTCGTGTATCACCTGCGCTCAACAAACTGACAGTGTGTTGCCTCAACACGTCGACTCGAGTATCATACCACTAAGGTGTAGTATATACTAACAACAACAAAACTAAAATAAAAATAAACAAAACAACAAACAAAAACTAAGATAAAAATAAAAACTAAAATAAAAACAACAAAAACTAAAATAAAAATAAAAATATGCAACAAAACCACAAGAAAAGACGACAGTGGCATTTAATAGGTGTTAGAATATTGAAATTTAACGAAATAGAACTCTACTTTGAGGCTGCCGTTTGTTGTTGCCACTTTGGTGAAACAGAGACAGATCCATACTATCTTCTATACGATAAAGCTCAGATTTGCACTTTCACTTCGAGTCTGGGATGTAAACTGGCCTTAATTTCTACATGGGGCCTCATACGGTGATATCCGTTTTCAGCACGCCCCTCATTTCCCACATGGTGGCTATACGGTGTATGAGGTAAGCCCCCTTTAAACGTGGGAAGTATATGTCTGCCAGAAATGTGTTACAACCTAGAAAGTTAGTTTACAGCAGGGTCTCTTCTGAGGACTCTGTCCGCATACAGTATTTGGACGCACGTATGATACCTTACAAGGCTACTTGTAGAAAATCTTACTAATATTGGCCAATCGCATGAACCTTCATCTATAACTTGGCATCACTTTCTTACAGTTAGATGACACTTCTACTATTCTCTGCGATAGAGAGACCAACCGGATACATATTTATTTTTCATGACATGACGTCCTCTCATTCTTCTAAACTAGAAATTGTATTAAAATTAATTATCATAGTATGATACTATTTACACGGGTTTAAACAATAAGTATAACATCAACTTAGTATTTTCCAGTAAAGCAATCAATCTCACCTAATCCTTATACCACAAACGCTTGATTATAACAGTCCCACTATGTTATTGGTAACAACGACTACTCCACTTTTACAATGGACTCGTGATGCTGAATCAAGCCCTGAATAATTTCAACCTTACAAATGATAATGCAAACGTTGAATTTCCCTCGACTCATAAGTTATGTATTAATTCAAGCAAGGGCATTTCTTCCAAGGGGAACAAGTACCAACGAAACAGCTATTAGTGATATAACAATCGTACATCACAAACCGGCTTCTTCGTCGAAAGATCAATGAAACCCAATGGCTTCCATTGAAAATTAACTTAAATTAAATTTTTTAGAAAAACAAAAGTCAGAATTTTATTTTAAAACATGCAAATTTTCCACTTTAACATAATTTATTTAACCGATCGATTGAATAATCAAAAATTCACACCGTCGTCTAGTGTTAAAAACGAATAGTTGGTATTACGTTATCCAAATTCAATAAAAATACAAAATATGCAAAAATTTCGCGAAAAAGATATAAGAAAAACAGATGCCAACTTTGTAGTAATCGAAAAGTTGGTAAACGATAAAAACGCGCCGAGACTTAGCCGAGTCGTGGTGGAAACATCAACAGATCGCTTTCATGCGGCAGGCTGCGTCATTAATACACTCCCACAACGTTAAGAGCCGTCATTTATCATCAGCAAGGAAAGATATCGCAACAATTACTGCCTTTAAGATCTGCCTTCTTGGCGTTTTCCGCGCTTAAATCTAGCTTCTATTACCTAATAGACCTCCGTCATTCGAAGCTATCACGCGATCTTCGAACTAAATGAATCCGCGTCTTTTTAAAAAGGTCAGTCATTATCATACAGGTAATTGTTAATAGACCAACAAGTGAATGACGGCACTCGAATGGTGGTAATCTGGTGGAAGAATTTCTTCGATATTGTAGATAACTACATCTATTGGTGAAGTTTAGTAGCTAAGTCGAAAAGTCACTGTTTAGCGGAAAAGAATTTAGCGATTAACATAACTCTCCGACCTTGGAGCGATAATTTTTTCAAGCCTGTCAATATTTTAGGTCAATAATAAATTGTTTGATATTTCCGCTTAAAAAAACCGAAAAATATTTATGATAAATTTTTGGGCTGTCCAACTTCTACATTAAAAACCTGCCCAGTCTACCTGAAAAAACATCGGCCCTACACTAGCGATGATGAATGAAATTGAGATCGATTTTTTGTGGAACTACAGTGTTGGTGATGAGCCCAGAAGTTCAAGGGCGTCAATTCGAGTCCACGTCAAACTAAGGTTAACGACGCCCGTGGACTTTGTCATTTCCTTTTAAATTCGACCTAATTAAATGCCATTTCAATAGTTTGTTGTATTTCAGAGCAGTTAAATGTCATTCGTAGCGCATTTGCTGCTATGGTTGAATGCTAAGCAACTTAACAGCTCTACCTTCACCATCCGCTTCTTTTTCGTATTAGGTACGTGCCAAGAATGGAAACTTTAGAAAAATGCGAATTCGAGGAAACTTTATGCGTTTTAGTTCACTTTAATGTGGTCGTAAGGCAAACTATAATTTTAAATGCAATTCGCTTCCCAAAACATGTTTATGTTCAATGGTTTTGTTTTAGATTGTTAGCGGTCAGTTGGAGTACTATTAAAATCATTATGGGCTTCCATTAAATGCTCTATGATTATAAAAACACTTTTCCCTGAACTAGCATTGTACCTGCAATAACACGAAATTTTAATTGTCGCTTGGTGTTTAAAGATCCCATTCACTTGCTAGGCATTGTTTACTTCGAGTGACTGCTGTGTTACATCTTTTTTAACTCAGTACTGAAAAATGCACTTAATGCACTTTTCTTTATTCATTTTTTGTTATGAGAAAACTTCTCATTTTATTAATGCCAACTTACATTGTTCAGGATCTAGGGACATAACCCAAGATTCTATAAAAAAAATAGAAACTATGATAAAAACTGTAATCCGATAAGAGCGATAAGTAATTAAAGGCTCTTGATGCTGTGGATACCCTCACGGTATCCATACCATCCAGCGGGGAATTGAAGTGTTTTTGAACAGATTCTGAAGCACTGAAAACGAATGTAACGTGCTTATTATTCATATTCCAATTTCTTTCCTTTTAACACAGGAATGTCATCAGAGTGAAGCGTTTATATTTTGTGATTAAAGAAGAGCAATTGAAACTGAGAAATTGAGGCTGTTGCGAAACACCTGAAGCTTTCGTGGCCCATAATTTTTCAGTTTCAATAATAAATTCTTTCACAAAAAGCTGAAACACATTATTAAAATAATTATACCAACAGCATTAATTCAATAACAAAATTTCACTTATTATTTTCACCAGAAATAGTAATCTACTGACGTGGTTTTCAAAAACCACTTTCCCAACTAAAGATGCTGATAGACGATGAGAATATTCTCATGTAAATGTTCTCGCGAGAACAAAAATTCTTTCTCACAGCCGTGTAAACCCTCATGAGAATACATTTTCGATCTCATGGAAGTAGTCTGAAGCGCTCTCACGAGAATCGTTCTTTTATGCGTGTAATCAGGTGCCGAAGGAATATTTCAATCAGAATACGTGAGAATACACGCTTTCCAACCTGATACGATTGTTCTCATACGTTCTCTTATTATTGTTTTGTGTAATTACATTTGCAGGTGGTTGTGTTTATTTAGTTTTAGTATTTTATTTGCTATTCCATCCATCCATTTAATAGCACTACAGCCCAAATTGAGCCTTGGCCTCCTCTAGGGCATTTCTCCAGGTTTGACGGTCCCTTGCAGCATGTCTCCAGTTCCGGATGTTGCATTGTCTCCGCGTCAGCCGTCACAGAGTGTATTCATCTCCTCCTGGGTCTACCTACTGGCCTACTTCCCGAAACTTCTGAGGCCGGCTAATCTCAATTTGTTAATTTATATTAAAGTTGAGAGTTCTGGGTCGTCAAAAATTTTCAAGAATTTTTCTCTCGAACCTGTTGACTCGTTCCTCTATGTCCTGGGCCATAGTCCAAGTCTCGCTACCATAACACAGTACTGGTCGTATTACTGTTTTGTAGAGTGCGAGTTTCGTTTTTCTGTGCACAAATCTTGAATGCAGGATTTGTTTTTGGGCAGTAGCCAGTAGCTCTATTAGCCAGTAGTATTCGTCTGGTTATCTCTTCTTTTTCTTCGTTTCTTTTTGTGATTATAGACCCAAGATAGACTGTTTTATCGACTACTTCTAGGTTATGTTCGTCGATGGTTATATCTCTTCCCATTCTAAATCTTCCTGCTTTGAATTGTTGCATCACCTTCATTTTTTCTTCGTTTGTCTTCAGGCCCATGTCCTTTTCCGCCTCTTTTAATTCGACATAGACTTCTTTTGCTGCCAAAAAGGATCTTTCCACGATGTTCACGTCATCCGCATATCCGAGAATTTGTACCGACTGTGTAGCTATTGATACCCTTCTCTGGACTGACGTTTTCCTTATTACCCTTTCTAGGGCCAGGTTGAAAAGCATGGGGGCCAGTCCATCTCCTTGTCTAAGTTCTTGAAGTACTTCGAACTCCTCTGCTATAACATTTTGAATCCTTACTTTCGCCAGTGAGCTATTTGTGGCGCAAAAAGTGATGGAAATGATGTAACCAGTTCGGTTAAAGTTTTATATTTAGGGAATTAGTCAAACTAGACTATGTTCAAATTTGAAATTGATATCTGCAATATCAACTGAGATATGGCGAGATAAAGTGAAAATTTCGCTCAAACCGCACTTACGAAAAAGAGGTATTTTCATGATTTTTTTTGTATGTTGGCCATGTCCAAACTTCGGTCAAAATCAACTGTAGATGCATTTTTCCATCCTCTATCGATTGCAATTAGTCTCAACCGGTTATCTCATTTCCATCACTTCGAGCGAAAAAATGGGATGCGCTGCAGGTCTAATAGGTTATTATTTGCTATTATATTGACATATTATATAGATGACACTTTTGACTAAAATAAAATCAACCCTCCAACTTGATCGGAAATTGGATTTCACATTTGCTTATAAAAACATCTCGCCAATTTTTGTATAGAAATAGCCCTTACTCAGTGGCGTACCTAGGGGGGGGGGGGGGGGGCGGTGGGTGCGGTCCGCACCGGGCGGCACTTACCTTGGGGCGGCATTTTTTATATTTACTTATAGTTGTAAAAAGCAACTTATTCATTTCATATTTATTTTCTTGAATAATAAATGATTATTATGATTATTATAAGTTTAATATTTGATTTATATAAATTAAATTATAATTTTATAATTTATATAAAATCCCGACGACTACAAAACTATCAGAAATTCTAATGGGGCCCATCCACAGGCCAACTGGTTTCCCAAACTGAGTTGTGTAAAGAGTTGGTGTTTTGCCACAAACGCTTCAACTGAGTTGATACTTCAACTGTCAATTCAGTATTTTATAGGCAATTTGAACGTTAAATAAAATTGTAGAAAACCTGCGATTAAGTTTTATGATTATAAAAAATGGGTAGTAATGATTTTTTATGTTAATTATAAATTTTTTAATTATTAATATAAATATTTGTATGTTTTTAAAATATAAATTAAATCCTAAACATATAAATTATGAAAATAATTTAATATTATGTGAACTTTCATAATTTAAATTAAAAATTATGCAATACAATGAAAATATAAACTTGCAAAAAAATATAATTTTCGAATTCAGGCTTAATTAATGCAAGTAGTTTGCCAAACTGCAACATACACAGCGCGACTAGTTGCCCAAACTCTAGGCCCCGCCCCCATAAAATTAAAAGATTTTGATTTATCCCAATGCAACCCCAACTGTCAAATCAGTTTGCCAACTGCCCCATACACACTGCGATTCAGTGCCAACACAACTCAGTTTGGGCAACCAGTTGGCCTGTGGATGGGCCCCATTAGAAACCCTGGAAAAAAATTGGAAATTTCAATACCATAAAAAGTAGACAAAATTCTGAGAAACTGGGATGAGCTCCAGCATTTCAAAGGGGGCTCACGCACAGGGCGTTTACATGTAGTTGTATGCTGTTGTACTGGCCGTATCCAAATTGGGCACTCTGCTTTGAAGTGATATATCAATATTTTTTTAAATCATCGATTTTTCTTTTGAAAAGCAGGGCCGGCGGAAGGCGGTCTGCTAGGTCTGCAAAGCATTAGGGCGCCGGCATAAGAACTATCTTTTTCAAACAACAAAATCTAAACGAGACAAAACAAAAATACTGACGAAGTTACAATTTCAGGAATCGCAAATAGATAAATATACTCAGTCCGTTTTGAAGAATTGTATTTGGAATGATAAATTGCTTATAAACCATTTTGTTCATTCGCGATTCAATCTTTTAACAGTGAAGAGTGAAATAAATTATTAGGGTGCCAGTGCATTTGGAGAGTTTATTATAGGTAAGTATATTATATTACGTATTATAGATATACATAGATGTTATTCTAAATGCTATTTAGAGTAGTAAAATGACTTTGCCGTTTTCTATACATAATATACTATTTATTTCGACAAGTTATATTTTTATTACATATGTATCCCTAGGATGATACGAGTAAAAGAAAGTGGTGCGTCATTTAGAAAGAAAAGGAAGAGAAGGGAAGAAATACAGACTAAAAATACTGGAGCACTACTCAAATATATTTCCCATAAGTCAACTTCTAGTTCTTTTAGTATTGTTGCCTCAAATACGGGCGAAGAAGCAGCCCTCGAAGGCGAAAAAACATTTTCCAATGTTGTTCAAGAGGAAAGACCTGCTTCACATACTGGCGAAGAAGTAGAAAGTTCATCAAGTTCTGATGAAGAATCTGCTGCACAAATTATTCCGTCTATTTCTATGAAAGATATTGGATTATGGCCTAACAAAATTGACGACAATACAAGAGTATTTCTGGTACGTCAAGGACCCTTTGCAATTCAAAATTTGGACGCCGACTTCAGCGAAGGAGTAAAACGTCCTAATAAAGCCAAAGGTGAAACAAGAAAACTGAGTCAGGAGTGGTTTTTCATATTTTGCCTAATGGCGAAAAGCTCTTAAGATCGTGGATGGTATATTCACCATCGAAGAAAAGTATTTATTGTTTCTGCTGCAAACTGTTTGATAATCTTTGTCAAGCAGGTTTTAATACGGAAAATGGTTTTAACAAATGGTGGAAACTTAATCCCAAAATTAGTCAACATGAGGTGAGTCCACTGCACATTCGATCATATTCCAAATGGAAGGAATTAGAAATAAGACTTGGACGTGGCGCAACTATTGACAAACTACAACAACAGAATATTGATAAAGAAATAAAAAAATGGAAGGAAATTCTAACAAGAATACTTGATATAATTAGATTCTTAGCAAAACAAAATTTGGCGTTTCGAGGACATCGTAAAAGTGTTCATCAGGAAAACATCGATTCAATGGGAAATAGAGGAAATTTTCTTGAGCTTGTTGACTTATTGGCTAAGTACGGCCCAGTATTTCGAGAACACGTTGTAAAAATTAAGATGGGTAATAAATATAGTATCTCTTATTTGTCGCCGAAGATTCAGAACGAATTCATAGAGCTATTGGGAGGCGCAGTCAGAAAAACAATTATGGATCAAATAAAGCAGGCTAAATACTTTTGTATTATATTTGACAGCACTCCTGACATTTCACACAAAGATCAAACCCGTCAAATTATTAGATAAGTAGTTATTGATGGTAGCGAAGTTAGAGTTGTAGAATCGTTTATTGACTTTGTACAAACTAAAGGAAAAACTGCTGGTGAAATCACAGATATGATTTTAACGAAATTAGAAAATGACGGTTTAGATATAAAAAATTGCAGAGGACAGGCTTACGATAATGCTGCCGTCATGGCAGGAAAGCACAGCGGTGTTCAAACTCGTATTAAAGAAATAAATCCAAATGCAGAATTTGTAGCATGTACAAATCATTCTTTAAACCTGGCATGTTTACACGCAGCTTCTACAGCTATCAATTCCATCACATTTTTTGGAACTCTCGAACAGTTGTTTTCGTTGTTTTCTTCTTCCACTCATAGATGGAATGTTTTACTTTCTGTCACTGGTCAAGGTGTTAAACGCAGTGTAGAAACTCGCTGGAGCGCTAGAGCTGCCGCGGTAACTATAGTAAAAAAACATTTTTTTTACATTTTAAGCGCTTTGGAAAAATTGACAACTGAAGAAGAAAATAGTAAAACGAGATCAGACGCTGGAATATTACTCAATTCTATGCAATCTTTTTCTTTTCTATGTTACCTTCATTTATGGGAACCCGTCCTTTTCAAAATTATTGACGCTCAAAAATACCTGCAAATAAAAAGGTTAAATGTCCACCAATGCAATATAAAACTAAATTCTTTGCAAACACATTTCATTGAACAAAGAGATACGCTAGTACAAAACGCTGTTATAGCAGCAAAAATAATTTGTGAAGAGTTGGAGATATCGACTGAGCGTCGAGTTACAAGGAGAAAAAATATGAGTGGGGAAAATTCGCGAGACGTGGGGCTATCCTTAGTAGAAGAAGTACGAAGAGAAATGTTTTCATCTATGGACAGAATTATAAAGGAAATAAAAGAACGCTTCGATCAGTTGCATGGCCTTGTAAGAAAATATTCGTGTATAATACCGTGTAACCTACTAAATGAAGAATTTGAATGTCAAATAAATGACTTGATTGACATTGATAAAGAACAGTTCCATATTGAAAGAAAAAGGATCCAGGTTTTTATGGCTGTACCTACACTAAAAGAAGAGGCAAAACATTGGAAAAACGGGGAGAAGGGCAATCTTGATCAGCTAAAATTTATTCAGCAGTATAGGTTGGAAAATTCTGTTCCCAACATTGTAATTTTGTTAAGAATTTTTTTAACAATTTCAATCAGTGTCGCTAGTTGCGAAAGAAGCTTCTCAAAATTGAAGTTGATAAAAAATTATCTTCGTTCTACAATGAGTCAATTAAGACTACAAAATCTTGCAATATTGTCAATAGAACAAGAAATTACAAATAATATAAATTTTGAGAGCATTATACACGATTTTTCTAGTATGAAAGCTAGAAGAGTAGATATTATATAAATATGTTTACGAGTGCATACAAATATGTCTAAAAAAATTTACTCTGTGTATTAATTAATATTGATTAAATAACTTAATAATTTATTTATGTGTATTAATTTATAAAAACCACTATTTGATTGACTTATAATAGAAAGGGCGGCAAACTGGAGATCGCCCCGGGCGGCAAAGGTTCTAGGTACGCCACTGCCCTTACTGTAACCTATTTTTAACTACCGCCCAATAGCAATTACTTCTATTCTCTCCAAGACCATGGAGACGATAATCAACAAAAAGCTTATGGGATAATATCTAGAATCCAACCGACTTGTAGCCAACAAACCGTACGGCTTCCGTCAAAAAAGATCCAGATTCACTGGCGATCTTTTAGTTTACCTTACAGAACACCTTAACCGAAGTTTGCATCGATTTGGTGAATCTAGGCTGGTTGATCTAGATATTTCCAAGGATTTTGAAAGAGTGTGGCACTCAGCCAGCTAGCTAAACTCTAAGCTATTCGTGTTGACCCCAGCGCCGGCCCTAGGTCTTGTTGATAGTGGAGCGAGATTGTCTTTCGCCGCCTTTTGTTCGACGCTTTGTCCTAAATACATTTTTTTTCGAGTACTGCCGGCCTGCATTTCCTTACGAGATTATATCTCGCCTTTTACAAGCCTTTATGGGCTGGGGCCCCATAAGAATTTCGTTGGAGATTTTAGGGTCACAGTTCCGCTTGCAGCGGCAAAAGAGGAAGTATGTTTTCTCAGAGCTGCTTCCACGATGTTTCGTCAACAGCACCACCTTCTTTGGAAGCTATTTGGTTTTTTAACTTCCCAGCATAGAAAGTTATTGTCATTGGTCCGAAAATCGAAATCGAAATTTTCGACGTATTTTCATCTTTCAAGGTTCCAGGAGCATTTTAAGCAAAAATTGGGAGGAAGTGTGTGTGTGTGTGTGTGCGTACGTATATGGTCATTTTTTCCTGCACGATATCGCGCGAACCACGATATCGTTCGAAGCGTATTAACCGAAATATGATCTGGAAAGATTTTCATAAAATTCGGTCGAGCCGTTTTTTTGTTTAAGCGGCGTAAGTGATTTTTGTACCTGAACGATATCGCCCGAACCACGAAAGATATTGACTTATTTGAGGTGCCGTTCGAAGCGTATTAGCGACAATATAATCTGAAAAGATTTTTATAATATTCGGTCGAACGGTTTTTTGGTTTTAATAATAAGGGTATTCATTTCACTTCGTAAATTCTTCGTATTTGTCGTACCTTTCGTACTTCGTAGTTGTTCGTAGTTTTCGTAGTTCATTTCCATATATTTTTTAACTACGACATTTTGTATGAAGTACGATGCAACTGAGTTTCTAAAACGGCTCCGTAATTTGTCGTAGTTGATGTTGACATTTGTCAGCTGTTTTGAATTATTTAATTGAATTTCATTTCAGTGAATTTAAAATATGAATAGCGAAACATTGAGAATGGCTTTATCAATTAATGCTTCTAAACAATTTTCTTTTTCACTTTTGCTGGATATTTTCTTACAAAACAACTACTTTAAAATATCACAATTTAAAAATGACAGCAATAATACGAAAAATGAACTACGAAAAATATTCAATGTAGTCGTTCATGTCAATCGAACTACGAAACTACAAACAACTACAAAGTGAAATGAATACTCTTAATATAAGTGATTTTTGTACCTGCACGATATCGCGCGAACTATAAAACATATCGATTTAGTTGATGTGCCGTTCGAAGAGTATTAACCAAAATATGATCTGAAAAGATTTTCATAAAATTCAGTCGAACCGTTTTTTTTTTGCTTAAACGACGTTTATGATTTTTGTACCTGCACGATACCGCGCGAACTAAAAACTATATCGACTTCATTGAGGTGCACAATATTAACGAAGAAATGCTCTGAAAAAAACTTCATAATATTCGGTCGGGCCATTTTTGGTTAAATAGAAAAACTTCGGCTAATTGTCAGAAAGACCTTAAATTGACAAGTTTTGCTAATATCTAATAAACTCGATGGAATGAGACCCGTTCTACACGAAGTGATCTTTTTTGGGTTCTTCTGCACAGCGATAGCCTTCGAAAAAAACATCACTTGTCAAAATCCGACAACCTTTCAAAATCGTGCAAAAATTTCGTTACCCTTTACACACAGCGCGAATTTTTCAAACCTTGAATAAGCACTTTTTGATGGGGAATTGTTTTCTACGCGTAATACAGTTTCAGGAAATTGCGGTTCATCCCGGGATTTCCGGTAGTTACCGCAAAATTTGTTCTTTTTTTTAAAAGTCTGACAAGTACGTAACAGTTACTGTTTTGCTAATATCTCCGGAAAGCTTTGGAATTTCCAAATGAAGTCATTCGCTTCTTAATTTGTCAACGGCGCTTCAGCACGCTCAATACGAATTTGAACACCCGCTTTAGTGCAGCGAACGAAATACGGAGGAAATGTTTGTTTACTATCGTTCAGGAAAAACAAATTCTTTAGAAAAATCTTGTGGATTTACTACTATTATAGTTATAATGCACAGCCAATTCGAATCACCACCCGGGCCCCATCCAAGACGGAAATAGTAACCGCAATTCATGCGATGGCCAATGGTAAAGCAGCTGGGAAAGATGGCATCCCGCCAGAATTGTTGAAAGCCGACTCATGCCTCATAGCAGATGCGCTTCAGCCAATTCTACAAATAGCATGGAACACCTGTACCTTTCCGGAGGATTGGACGGAAGGTATCATAGTCAAAATACCAAAAAAAGGGGAACCTAACAATATGCGACAACTGGAGAGGCATCTGTTTACTATCTACTGTGGGCAAAATTTTGTCCCATATATTACTATCTAGGATAAGTGAGGCAGTAGACCGAACGCTTAGGAAACAGCAGGCCGGATTCAGGAAGGGCCGCTCATGTATTGATCATATCAACACCTTACGAATAATAGTGGAGCAGTCTACTGAATTCCGATCCCCCCTTTACCTTGCTTTCGTAGATTATGAGAAAGCGTTCGACTCGGTCAATAGGAGCTTTATATGGCAGACAAAACGGTGACGTGGACTGCCTGATAAAATAATATAATTGATAAAAGCCCTATATAACAATTCCAAATGCAGAGTTCTCCATAATAGAAAATTATCCGACAGCTTCGAGTTGAGTTCAGGAGTACGACAAGGATGCCTACTCTCGCCTTTACTATTTCTTATAGTAATAAATGACATCCTTGTCGGCGCTCTAGATAGTAGAACAGGCGGCATACCATGGGGTATCAACTACGCAGATGATATCTGTTTGATGGCCCACAGACACAAGGACCTCAAAAACATGATTAACAAATTGGCAACAGAAAGAAGTCCAGCAGGCTTAAGGCTAAATCCTAAAACTAAAACTAAAGAAATTAGGATAAATGCAAACACCATTGAACGGACTGCGCTGAATAACCGTGACGTGGAGCTGGTCGATAAATTCTGCTACCTCGGTAGTATTATTACCGAAAATGGCGGTGCAGAAGAAGATGTCAGTTCCAGAATAAATAAAGCACGAGGCGCATATGCATGTCTGTTCCGCATATGGAGATCAACGGAGATCTCAACTAACACCAAATTGCGGCTGTTCAACTCCAACGTGAAGGCAGTACTTTTAGTACGGTTGCGAAACATGGAAAGTCACCCAATTCATCACAGGGCGCCTACAAGTCTTCATCAACAGATGCCTTCGCCGTATCCTAAAAATCCGCTGGCAAGATAGAATTTCAAACGAAGAACTATGGCGCCGTGCCGGCCAAGAAAGGATAGACAACCAAATCAGGCGAAGGAAATGGAATTGGGTTGGCCACACCTTGCGACGCGAAAACTAAAATCTAGCCAAACAGGCCCTTGACTGGAATCCGCAAGGATCCCGTCGAGTAGGACGACTTAGAACAACGTGGAGGAGAACCCTACTAGCAGAAGCCATAACAACTGGGAGATCCTGGTCGGACCTGAGAGCTGTCGCGCAAAACAGAGTCCGCTGGAGGGAAACTGTTTCCGCCCTATGTCCCATGAGGGATTAAAGGAGCGCAATGATGAATGATAGTTATTTGAACTAGCTTCTCTCGGGATTGCTTTGTCATCAGTTCTGATACTAGCCAATTTTCCAATAGTGCTAAACGTGTAACTATTTTGTAAGAAGTCAGTTTATTTCATCTTCGTTCATCATACTGGGAAGTTAATCGTGTGGACCGAAGGGGTCAAACCCACTAGTCCAACTAGTTTTTTTAAGACTAGAAGCCTAGGGAACGTCCCTTTGTACTGTCGATAGTCTATTTGTTCGTATACATTGTCGAACAGCAACTCTAGCCGGCAGATAGAGAGGAGAGAAGGAAGGAACTGTCACAACCTAGCCGCGATATTTTTATTTCACCTACATACTCGCAACCATTTCGCGACTCTGACATCGGGGCATCGAGAACAACTCGCTGGAGTGTTATGCCTCCTGAAACGAGTTGAATCTCATCAACCATGGCATGCGCTTGGTGGAGTGGGGAAGGACTAGGGAAGGCTATGACAGGAGGAATCAGGAATGTAGTAAAGAGGGATAAGAGAGAAGGAAAGTGGAAAAGGCGAAGGACCGTGGGGCTGACCGAGATTCGAACCCGGGGCTCTGGGATAACAGTCAGGCGCCTTACCCCTAGACTACCGAGGCCCCCAACACCGAAGTTGTTTGTATTTCATGATTAGGCCCGTAAAGTTGAGATGGTTGTTCCTTCTTGTTAAAACAGGCTTGTCGTGCCATCAGCCCAAAATTGCAGTGTTCACCATCCTAACAACGTCATCTCTGTGAATTTTATGCGGTGCACTTTGTGGAGTATTCTCAACTCCTCCACCCTTAGGGTCATCTTTTGGACCCATATCCTTCCACGTAATGCCAGTGGGGTCCTCTGTTGCTGCCGGAAAGTACCCGACTTCAATATGGGTGCGTCCGATGTTTCTGAAGGCTTTTCGAACGGAATGGCCAAAGCCTTCGCCCTTTTTGCCGGGTTATTATGCCCTAGAGAAAATCCAGATGAACTAACCCTCTTTTTATTAAGAAAATCAGTCTCCCTTTCTTCCTGCCCTCCCTGAAGAAGAGTCAAGAAAACGTTCCTTCAATGGGACCACATTCGATATCTTGGAATATCATGGATCCAAAAATAGGTTGTAGGTCATTCTTTTTGGAGCTGTGGGAGCCCCAGAAATGTTTAGAGCATTCAGAAGCGCTCCATCTTCAAAAGTTTTTGTAAGCTAATTTTATATTGATACCACGAGAAAGGATGGTCGCCCATGGCAGAGCTCCGTATCACCAATGGAAGGCTAATGGTGTAAGTTCCTCCTCCAGCCATATCATCATCATTGCGCTCCTTTAATCCCTCATGGGACATAGGGCGAAAACAGTTGCCCAGTCAAGGGCCTGTTTGGCTAGATTTTCGTTTTCGCGTCGCAAGGTGTGGCTAACCTAATTCCATTTCCTTCGCTTGATTTGGTCGTCTATCCTTTCTTGGCCGGCACGGCGCCATGGTTCTTCTTTTGAAATTCTATCCTGCCAGCGGATTTTTAGGATACGACGCAGGCATCTGTTGATGAAGACTTGTAGGCGCCCTGTGATGAATTGGGTGACTTTCCATGTTTCGCAACTGTACAAAAGTACTGCCTTAACGTTGGAGTTGAACAGCCGTAATTTGGTGTTAGTTGAGATCTCCGTTGATCTCCATATGCGAAACAGGCATCCTATGCGCCTCGTGCTTTATTTATTCTGGAACTGACATCTTCTTCTGCACCGCCATTTTCGGTAATAATACTACCGAGGTAGCAAAATGTATCTACCAGTTCCACGTCACGGTTATTCAGCGCAGTCCGTTCAATGGTGTTCGTATTAATCCGCATTTTTTTAGTTTTAGTCTGATTTAGCCTTAAGCCCGCTGGAATACTTTCTGTTGCCAAATTGCTTAACATGTTTTTCAGGTCCTGATGTCTCTGGGCCATCAAATAGATATCATCTTCGTAGTCGAGATCCTTAAGGCGGTCTATCAAACCCCATTGCATGCGGCCTGTTCTACTATCTAGAGCGCCGACAAGGATGTCGTTTAAGAAATAGTAATGGCAAATGGGACAAAATTTTGCCCACTGTAGATAGTAAACAGATGCCTCTCCAGTTGTGTGTCGCATATTGTTAGGTTTCCCTTTTTTGGTATTTTGACTATGATACCTTCCGTCCAATCCTCCGGAAAGGTACAGGTGTTCCATTCTATTTGCAGGATTGGCAATGAGGCTTGAATCGGCTTGCAACAATTCTGGCGGGATGCCATCTTTTCCAGCTGCTTTACCATTGGCCATCGCATGAATTGCGGTTACTATCTCCGTCTTAGATGGGCCCGGGTGGTGATTCCCTATTGGCTGTGCATTGCTGCTGGTTTCCTGAGGTTCCTGTACAAGTGAACCATTCAGGGCGGCGAGGAAGTAATCCTCCATCTCTCTAGTAATTTGGTACAGTATCTTACTGTTGCCTCTGCTTGCCGCGTTTTCCGCTTTTTCTGCGAGCTCATTTATCTGCTGCCTTTTATCACGCCGGACACTTCTCTTAACCTCCCGGTGTAATTGGGAGTATTCCCGTTCTAGTTGGTAGCGGCTTTCCGGGTCGTTTGTAGAGTTTACGTTATTTTTTAGAGCTCTCCTGTGTTCTATTTTTTGTCAGGTTGTGTCCGAGATCCAGTGTTGCTGTTTTTTTTTGGACATAACCGATGCTCGTTTCCGCAGCCGTCAATATAGCGCCCTTTGTCGTACTCCACAGCTCTTCAATATTTGTGTCGTCAGAAACGGTTTGCTGGTTTAATATTTGTTGCAGGTTTCCAGCAAGCTTTCGCTTTTTAACGTTCTCCCGCAGAAGATCTACGTTGAACCGTCTACGGTTTATGGCATCGCGTGGTACGTTGCTGATTGCGGCGATTTTAAGGCGAATAGTTGCTACTACCAAATGGTGATCGCTTCCAGTGTCTGCTCCCCTGAAACTCCTGACATCCTTCAGAATAGTTCTCTATCTGCGGCTGACGGCCACATGATCTATCTGATTTCTCGTTCTACCATTGGGCGATACCCAGGTCTCTTTGTGTATCTTCTTGTGACAAAAGTAAGTTCCAGCTACCATGAGTTGGTGGGAACTACAAAAGTCAACGAAAAGCTGACCATTGTTATTGGTAACTTGTCTTAGGGCTTGATTTCCAATTGTTTGTTCAAAGCCGGTGTTGTCACGGCCGATCTGTGCGTTTAAGTCACGCATTAATACAATAGCCGTGTTTTTTTATGAAGTTCTTTTATCGAGTTCATTAAAAAAACGACAAGGGAAAATTCATGAAGCGCCGGAATTTCATAATTAAAGGGAAGTTAAGTGTTATTTTTTGCACTGTAACACGAAATCACCTCTAGAAAATAATAAATATGTTTCTAAAAAATCAATTATTTGTACAAATTTGCTCTCATCACTTTCCGGTCGTTTTTATTTGTAAATTACGTCTTTCCGACCCCGAAAGTATGCAATATTCCGGAAAGAAAGGGAAATTGATAAAGGACCCCGCACAAATTATATGGAAAGGTGCTTTCGGTCAAATTGGCTGGAATTTTACTATGTTGTAGCTGACATCGTCCTGATTTAAAGTGTTCATGGGCACGAAACCCAAAAATGAGATCTTTTGGGTTTTTCAGGTACTTTTAGGATTTACCTCTCTTTTGCCTCCCACGGCCCCAAAACAAGTCCCCCTCAGTATTTTCGTAACGGTACCTACTATTAGTAAAAAATACCAGAAAAATCCCCCCTTGCCTCTAAGTAGGCCAGGGGGCGATGCGTATGAAAATCACTAAGATGGACAGTACGAGTATGAGAAAATGAACGAACAAATGAGAGAGATTTTATTCAGGGGGGGGTTACATCAACATAATTTATGTTAAGTGCATCCACCATCACCAGCAACATAAGAACTTGTCGGTGGCGGAGTCAATGTAAACCGGTGGTAAGACTTACTCTCAGGCATTGCACACAAAAAGATCAAACAGTCTTCAGTATAAAAGTAATATATGTAATTCACCTGGTGTAATCTTTCATGAAAAAGAATCCAGAAAAAAACTGTTCAAAATCTTACACTTATTGTTAGGTTTGTGGTTTTCCATGGACCTACATCTCCATTTTTTTGCCTGAATACCATCATGATTGATTTTGTTAATGGATGGTAGCGAAATTCTTAAGTTCATTTCAAATAAAAAAGAGTAACATTTCTTCTGTTAGACTCTTCCACGTCATGTAAAAAACCTCAAAGCTAAGGTTCATATATCTCAAACCGCCAATCCGTGTTCATGACCTCAACACATTATTTCATGAGTGATTTGATGTTAATGAGCATTAGTCATTTAGGGGTTCAAGTATTACGTAACGCAATTATTGAATATTTTATTGTTTTTTTAAATAAATTTTTTTCTTTAAATAAAAAAAAACAATGTTACATAACGTGTTGTTCGAACCGACCTCTTTCACCCCTGTAACGCATCGTAACGTTTTAATACACCCCTCCCCTCCCCCAAAATGCGTTACGTATTACTTGAACGCTCCCTTAAGCTCAGATTGGGTTCTGGGTAAAAACTACCAATTTCCAGGTTATCTATTGTATATAAATCGAGGGCGGCGCTAGACACTGACTTCTCCAAAAACATTCTTGTGCTATTTGCTAAGGTTAAGAACACTAGTGTGACTCGTCCAGAACGAACGGGGATGCATGAAGAAAGTGCTTCTAAGCAATATGGACTTCTCATCTTTTATGGAAGCAAACTAGAGCTCGTTTATTGTAGATTTTTGGGTTCAAATTGTTTTATCATTACTATTACTACAATTAGGCGAACAAACACACCACAAGCCCCACCGCATGAACGAAATAGCACCCAACTGACCGCACTAATGTTGGTATCAATTAATTCTACATTTTGTTGCACGACAATCCGAAAATCAAAACAAACTCCAAAAACGAAATACGAACGAACAAAAGACATGTTGCATTGCAACTTTTTAGGTTAAACGTCCTTCACACGACTTGAACTCCTGTCACGGCTCGCTCAACCTAATGAATTGACGGCAGTTGGATGAAATTAGCGGTAGACAAGGACAGGTATCTCCGACAAGAAGGGATCCAGTGCGATTGTTTCTTGGAATTTTGTAATTTTCTGTAATTAAATTTATGTTTAATTACCTGAGTGCACATGCGTTTCGCAATGCCGCGTAATTAATCAAACGAGAAAATCCATTAAAGAAATTCCTTGGTACATTCAAAAGAGCAAAGACACGCGCAGAGTTGTTTTGTAGCCGGAGTCCAGCTCTCATAATCGGCAGTCCACCTGTTACTTAACTGTTCAAAAGGCAACAATTCGCCTCAGGTGACTCGTTAATGGTAGGCGAGTTCCTAAAACTTCTTGAAGGTCAATGGAATCGAGAGTAAAAATAATATGACGCATAAGGAAATGCGCTAATAGCCCCAAAACGGGTGACCTTTAGCTGCGGCTTAGCAGAACTATTGGGCCGGAAATCTTAAGGTCATTTGCCACCGTCTGACTGGCACCACTCAGATCGTGAAAATGATCACCGGTGGTTCCTGGAACAAAAGTTCTCCCCAAAATGATCACAACAATTCTTTCCTTCTCATGCCTATGCAATTTCGTGACGACTGCATACCTGGCTCATGACGGAAGTGTTTTGTCATTGTATATTCACCGAGAAGAACACAAGGCCCATGTATCGATCGGTGCTCAGAACGCGGAACCCCTCACCTCCAAATCCACTCAAGCTCGGCATTGCTATAAGCGGCCACTTATTATCACCTGCGCGAGCAGTGGGACGTGCTTGCTCGTATAACAATTACTGTGAAATTAAGCATGCAGCTAATTCTGATACTACACGGCAATTGGATGTTGCGTAACATTTAAGGAGGCCTTGATTTACTCCGGTAACCGACTCTGGAGAACCGGTACTGACGGAGCACGAAGCTGATTAAGATCAATTCTGGCCGCGTGAATTGTGATTCACACCTGGCTCCCGTAGAAGTAAGTGCAAAAAAAGACCAATTCTGGGATTTTGCGCCTGTTACTGGGTTATCAATTTTTAAAAACACCAAAACAATTAAACAAAATGGCGTTGTTTACGAAGTTCGTTGGACGGTTTCGTTTGTCCTTCTGAGTGGTGCTTTAACCTTTGCCGAAGTAATTGGACAAGTAACGAGCAACGTTCTAAATGAGCCGGATGCAGACATAAATCAGACAGTTGAAATAGGTGAAAAAAAATGTGCATGATGTAATTTTTTGAGATAGCACTGAGATCAGCGGCTTTTGGGGTAGCTTTATTCGTTGCGGGATCTTCACGTGATTTTCAAAAAATTCACCTATATTTTATGGATAATAATAACGTTTTTGGGATATTAGTGTCAACTTAATTTATTAATTTCAGATTAGAAGCGAGTTTTTCTATGTGATAAGCCCAAGGTTAGGAATCACTCTTCGTATCACAAGTCCGTCATGTGGTTCAAGTCATGCTACAATATCTATAATATTAGTTAGAAGGATACAATAGGTGGTCTGAGGATACTTAAGCAGATGCCGAGGAGCTATATGTTTGAACCTTAGGATTGTCAGGAGTTCTGAAATACTGCCAAAAAATGTTGCTCAACCTAGTTATTTTATTTATAAGCTTCTCGACCATACTGTAAGCAAGCAAAAAGGAGGACCGGAGGATGAGTCTCCGTAAGCTCAATAAGTTTATAGAGGTGCAAAAGTTGCCATCACCGATGAGTTTTATGGCGTGGTTGTGAGCGAAAGGTGATTTTTGAGTTTCTAGCCTAGATTAACGAGTTGTTTTTAGGCCGGATCTAATTTATAGATTATAGCACTGGAAAGAATCTGAAATTGAAGACATTGAGATGCGGTTTTGATAATTTAGAATATATCCTTTGCGGATCCTCCCTAAAGCTATTGTATGGCCAATTCTACACGAGGGACCATGGTTCGGCGACCCTAACTAGCCTGAAGTAATACACTCTAGTTAAATATATTAGATCCACTCAATTCTGAGAAGCAAAAGTAAATTTCCAGTGTGTGAGAGAGAGAAGAAATTGTGAAATAGAGGAAGAAATAGTTTTTAGTACTGAATACAAAAGCAAAATGAAAAGGCGCAGGCACCTAAATAACTGTGGTTTTTGTTATGGTTTGAAAAATGTGTTTATGTATTTTTTACGGTTCATGTCTTTATTGATTGGTCACGATCATGAAGACTAGGTCTGACATCTGCTTCTCTAAGGGGTAAGATTTGCGTTAATCCGCAAAGTTCTGAAGTGGGTTGAAGAGGATTAGGTTAGGTTATGTTAAGTAAGATATGGCTGAGCTGTTGGTTTGAGCTCATACACTTAGGCCAAAAGGATAGGCCCATTGTGATCCCACTTTAAACGTGATGTTCAGTTGTGAGGTGGTCCGCCTGAGATCATAAGACGGCCAGGTTAATTTGGCCACGGCCCATTTTTTAAGATCCCTCCAGTGCTTCTTCTCTTGTTGCATTGTATGCTGTTTGCATCGGAGTTTGCAAGTGGCCCAAGGCATACCAACCCTTTATTGGAAGGAGAGCGACGGTCGTACCTCTCCTAGCCAGTTTGTCAGACATACAATTTTCTTCTATGTTTCGCTGACCAGGTGCCCATACGAGGAAGTTCCTGACATTCAGAGGTAGTTCTAAAGCTATTTGTGCAAGAGCGCAGGGCTTTTAGAGCTGCTTGGCTATCTGGGAAGATAATAGTAATAATAATATTTATTGGTATAGCACCAAGATTAAACATCTTAACTGTACATAAAAGCAAAAATATTTGAATAAATGATATAAGATAAAAGAATGAGAGGAGAAGATAAGAGAGAAAGAAAGAGAAAGAGTGAAAGAAAGGAAGACAAAATCAATTGTAATGGTCTTTTAAAAGCTTGCTGAAAGTTAGGCTAGATGTCGCTCTCTGGATACCACAGTGCAAGGCATGATCATATTATCATTTACGCGCAACTTGGACAAAGTAAGAACGATCACCAAATGACGAGTTACCCCTAGGTATCAATAATGTTACTAGCCTATTGGATTGTAAGAATCGTAGTTTCTCAAACAAATAACGTGGACACCTTTTATTCATAAGCTTAACGATAAACTTTAATTCGTGGTACGAGCGATGGTTTGTAAAATTAAGATCCAATAAGCTTGATGCATATGGTGTAATATGATCATGCCGTCTTAGCCTATAGACAAAATGAAGACAATAGTTAAACGCAACTTCCATTTTTCTCATACACACCGAATCAAGTTTGGGGAAAACCTACCATGCCTCAAGTGGGGCATAATTAGAGCAATCACAAGCATTTTACGCATATCAGGTGTGAGAAGGCTAGAGCTTACCCATAGTTGACGTAAGCATCCATAGACTTTTTAAAGAACTCTGCTCGTATGACTGCAACAACTAAATTTAGAGTTAAACACAACACCTGAGGTCAACATAAGGCAAAATGACAACATTTATTATAATTGGTGCCAGTGCGCTTAATACAAACCTTACTAAGTCTTACTAACCACCAGGCATGAAGATTTCCTAGGTTTTAGGGGCAGTTTAATGTAAATGCTAAACAGCAAGGGACCTAGAATAGATCCTTGTGGCACTCCACAGCGTAGAAGTATGGGCTCGGAATATTTATCTTGGATTTGAACTATTTGAGAACGACCGGACAAGTAGCTTAGAATCAATTTCACACAGTAGAGCCAAGACCGAAATTAATACCTAATTTCTGTAAGAGCTTTACATGATC